>JBBBDQ010001640.1:3160000-3485000 GCA_037127315.1 Ascarosepion bandense | reverse complement strand
TGTCTCTGAATGGATATTTGACTTAATTATTCTAACCAAATCAGGTTATGAAAGTCTTATTGAATGGCCATACTTCTAGATCATTTCAAATTAATGTGAGAGTCTCCCAAGTCTCTATTCTTGGATCTGCATTGTTTCTTATTTTCATCAATGACCTTCCTGATATCATCAGTTCTCAACTAGGTATTTATACTGATGACAAAACTATTTACTTTTGTTTTAATACTAACTTTTCTAGCTTCAACAAAGTAAAACTGGTAGCTGCATTTTAAAATTATCTTGAATCAGTTGTTATCAGAGGCAAAAAATGGCTTGTAAATTTCAAAGCCTTCAAAACAAAACTGCTATTCTTTAATTGTTATTGTTATGGGGAAACACATCTATTCCTCAGATAATGGACTCTCCCTTCTATATTAATAAGAGTTAACAGGAAGTTCTTGGGAAGTTCATAGGATTTCTTTTAGACTTCTATTGGAGTTCAGTAGAACTACTAGGCAGTTGATATTAGTTGGCAGTTAGCCAAATACTAAAGAGTCAGCTTTCAGTGGAAGATTACCAAGTTCCTAACATTTTGGGTATGTTAAGTCAATTAGCAACCGACATAGCATGATTATAACCTTCAGTGCAAAAACTACTCCACAACACATTGGAGTAGATAGACTAAACTATCGCCCTGTTCACACTCCACCCACATCTATTGAACAGGTGAAAAGGCTCATTCCTTATTCCCTGTTCAGGATGTGGTTTCGGGTTTTCTCTATTCCTTCTTGTACATTTATAAATCTACTATTCATTCGCGCATTGAATATTGTTTCCATATCTGGTCTGTTGCCCCTGCTATATATCATGATATTCTCAACAATATCCAAAGAAGGTTCTGTCATGTTATTTATCCTGACCTGGCATCTCAGCTTTTTTTTTTATTTTCCCAGAGCTGTGACATGGCTTCCCTCTGTCTTTTTTATAAATATTTTCACTTGTTCTAACAAGCTCTCCTCCTTTCTATTTTGACTGCATGACTTACGTATACTACTAGATCAGCTACCAGGTCTAATTGTTTTGTTGTAGAAATAGCTTAATGTAATCATAAATTCTATTCTAATAGTTTCTTTTCTCACACTTCTGATCTGTGAAACTCTTTTCCAATTTCTTTCTTTCCTGCCACCTGCAATTTCCAAAAATTCAAATATGGATCAGTGATACAATTCTTACTAATAAACACATAGTTGGAGAAGAAGAGGTGGATTCATACATTTCCCAAAGCTATTTACATACTAGCAGTATAGCCCGGCGTTGATCAGGTGTAATGAAAGCTTTAAAACTAATCCATGGTTCTGGAGCTCAGACTCAGCCTAAAGAATATTTGTGTGAAGTTTGGTGAGAATCGGATAAAAATTGTGGATTTGTATAAAGGACATACAGACAGATAAACAGACACACACACAAACATCTTGCCTTTTATATATATATATCATCGATTTTCAGCACTATTCTAAGAACTGCAACCTTGGAACTTCTGAAAATCATTTCTTATGTCTTTGTCTATGTGTGTATCAAATTTTATTAAAATCAGACCACACCTTCTAAAACCCGATTTTTTCAATTATCGATTTTTGATATTTATCAGGTGTACCTCAACACAAAACCTAGCTAAGAACACTCACAGACACTTATAGTACAACTGTGTAAATTTTCAAGAAAATTGGTTCAGCCGTTTTGTTGTCTATAGGTAACGGATACACACACACACACACACAGAGACAAAGTTCCATTTATAAATAAGTTTAGATAACTGAATATAATGAACCCAACTGGAATTGGAACTCAGTGCTCCAATTAAGAATTCAAGGTTGTTATCCATTGCACCACCCACACATCCAAGTTTACAGCACCTGGTCATTTGCAGAGATAAAAGGAAATGGAACTAATGTAGAATGAATGGAAAAAAGAAATTCCAGTCCAAAAATAATTTTTTGTAGTTTTATATGAACTTATAAAAGATTTTTTAACCTTTGTATGTGGCTTGATTTGCTGTACAAAAGGTTTATTCTGCCACTGAAGGTAACTGATCCCAAAACAATAGTGTGTTTGAATTTCATAGTTGTGTTGTCATATCCTGCTATGACAATAGAAAACACTTTTGCCCATCGTTGCTTGCTCCCTGATAGCTACAATTTCTAAAAGTTTAAATGCAACATCAGTTGTCATCTTCTATCTACTTGAATCACATCCATTTCTTTGTGCACCAGTGGCAGTCCTGCCTTGCTTGGGATGAAATGATTATAAAAAACATTTTTTTTTAATTTTTTAATTTCTGTCATCCAATGTATTATTTGGATGGACAATTATGCAAATTTGCCATAAATTTACAGTAATAACATCCCGACACATTCGTTCTCCCTTTTTTCCTTGCATGCTAATTTCCTTTCTCGCTTCTTTGTCTTCACCATTCTCGATGTCAACAAAGAAGTTAACAACAACAACAACAATATGACACTTCAACAGACTCCTAAAAATTAATGTTGTTAAGTACAATTTTCGTTTATTGCTTTACCGTCCTCTTCGCTTTCTCACTGGCCATAAAAAGAAATAAAGAAACATAGACTTTATTAGAACACACATTTTGCTACAACTGGAACTCTGGATCTATTTAACTATGTACTACACTGTCTCTTTGAACATTTACATAGTAATTTCACTTCTTACACATTGATGTGTAGTGAACAAAACAAGATCTAGATTTAAAATTCAAATGCTAAGCACTGACTCATTGATTTTGTTAGAAATTATAAAAGACTCGAATCCACAAACTTTGCTTAGTACACACGTAAAAGTGAATCAAAAACAAAACTCATGAAATTTCACACCTTGATGTGAAATATTTTTCAGCCAATAGAAAACTAGGAAACATCTAAAAACAAAATTCAAATAATCTTCAATTCTCAGAAACAAATTCTTTTATGGACCTTTTCACGAGCCGACGCAAAGCTTGTTTGTCCAATGAAAAGGCCCGAATCACATCCAGGAGTGAATTATCAAAGGACCTTTTTAAGCCCCACAAACAGAATAAAAGACGACCAAGTTCACTTGTTACCAGAGAGAAGGAAACAAACATATTAACACGTCCCTTGACAAATGTCAAGCAATTATTATTATCTCTATCTTTCTCTCTCACCTCTTTCCTTTTCACCTTCTCACAGGCCATAAAAAGGAAAGAAATACAGATTTCATCACTACCCTGTTAATTTTTACATACAGACAAGTTACTACTACAAACTCTTGATACCCTTAACTCTTTACTACTGTTTCTCATTGAACATTAACTTCTACCAATTCACATTATTCTTTTCTATTAATAAGTTTCTATTTAAACATACAAAAGGTAGACTTTTATTCTTCCACAAATCCACCTTCTGATAACCTTCTGATAAAACCCTAAGTTGTGGGGAGTGTCAGCTATGTTTGTGAGTTGGCTTTGTACCAGACATGGCTGACTGTCTCTACAGCTACAGATGTTGTTCTGTTCTGTCAATAAAATTCTACCTTAACACACAAATGAAATGCTTTTATTCTTCCAAACTTCAACCTTCTGATGATTCTGATAATCTTAAGTTGCAGAGAGTTCGGTTATGTTTGGCACAAGGCCAATTTAATATATATTCAACCTTCTCTCTACTTCAATATATTAGAAGATAAATATTAATCTTTCTTGTCAGCAACAAGAGAGCAAAACTTATCTGTCTGCTTATAAGCAATTACCTTTTCTTAATGCACTTTAATCGTATTTTTAAAAAGGGGGACAGGTGAAAGGGTCAATGGTTTTGAATTTATAGCTGAAGATATTCCTCATGAAATATAAGATTAAAAATATATGAACAATGGGCGTCTATAAATTCTAGGTTTTTTTTATGTTTCTTTCATGAGGGAGGAAACTGCTAGTGACATAACTATAGCACTGAGTGACCTCAATCTTTTATTTTTCTTTACAATTCATGCCATCAGCCACTTTAGAATACAGTAGTTTACTATAACATTGCTTATTTGTGCAAGAGTGCTCACCTGGAAATTCCAGAATTTAAAAGGAAGTATGTATATTCACTAAATGCAATTAACATTCATGAAAAAGATTTATGAGTAAGAGAATATTGTAGTCTTAAAACCCATTTTATTTACAAGAATTTGAATCATGTTCATGGTTACAAAATAATATTAGAAACTTAATATCAAATCTTTAAATATTATATCTTTAAATTTATCATTACATCTTTAAATTAAATATTGGAATTTGTTGTTAAATCTGTTGAAATATAAAATCAATTGAAAAATCAGTTGAAAATTTTATATTAGATCTATTGAAATATTAAATCTACTGAAATTTAATATAAAATTTGTCAACTATTAATATTAAATCTACTGTAATTTAAATCAGCTGAAAACAAATATTGGATTTAGTGAAAATTAATATTGGATCTTTAGAAATTTATTATTAAAATATTGCAAAAGTCATTTCAGACATCATTTGCTACACAAAATATTTTAATACAATCATTTATATAAGTAATTTTTAAACAATTCATGGAAATTTTTAACCTGATATTATTTATCTGAATTTCTAGGATAAGGAGTTATTATCATTTACATTATTTACATGTTTTAATCAAATTTATCCCCAGTAAGGCAATAAAGCCACTAAGACACAAGAGGTTACCTGGTGTGAAAGAATTAGAAAAGAGAAATTTTATTAAGGAGCAAGAATGACAGAAGAGTAATCAGGAAGACAGTAGATAATGCACTGCATTTCAATTTTTGAAGATCAAAATTGTCTGGAAAGCATGGAGCTGGAAGAGAGTTCCACAAGCGATAAGTGCAAGTAAAGAAACTGTTATCATAGAATTTATGGTAACATTTTCTTTCTCAACTTTAAGTTGATGAAATCTCAGTGACACTCTACTTCTGCATCCGGCAGCAAGGCCTCTGATTGGAAGGTTGTGAGGAGCATGAAACCACCTTTTAATTACTGTTGTTTCCAGGTCCACCTTGACCCGGGGTGGTAGCACCTTTTAGGGTCCCAACTATGGGCAAATAGTTAACCTCCAAAATAGGGTCAAAACACTATGAAAGTATAAAGATAGACTCTTATAGAAATATATACGTGAAAATAGATTTTTATAGGAAGATATACATTTTGAAGGAAAAAAAAATATTGCCATAATACATTTTTTGAAGAAAAAAATTATTACCAGCAATACATTTTGAATATAAAACTAGAAGACATTTTCAGTTTTCTAAACAAAAAATTTTTCATCAAAATCTGACAAAATCAACCTTCTCAATATCTATCTAAATCTAAACTTATTTATAAATGTGTGTGTGTGTGTGTGTGTGTGTGTGTGTGTGTGTCCGTTACTTATAGACTCCAAAACAGCTGAACCAATTTTCTTGAAAATTTATACAGTTGCACTATAAGCATCAGCGAGTGTTCTTAGCTAGGTTTTGTGTCAAGGTACCCCTGATAAATATTGAAAATTGATAATCGAAAAAATTGGGTTATAGAAAGAGTGGTTCGATTTTAATCAAATTTGATACACTCATAGACAAAGACATAAGAAACAGTATTCAGAAGTTTCAAGGTTGCAATTCTTACAATAGTGCTGAAAATCGATAGTATATATATATAAAAGGCAAGATGTTTGTGTATGTGTGTCTGTTTATCTGCCTGTATATCTCTATTTTTTCAGCACTTTTATTTTAGTTTTTGCCTCAGGTTTGGCTCTAAGTAGGTATAATTGTAGTTCTTAGTCTCAGCCATAATACCATTTACTCAGAGGACTTATTTAGCCTTCAAAATTCAGTTTACGACAAAAACAACTTATTTGATATCGATACCAGGAAATCAAAATTTGACTTACATCCATTCATTTTTCTTTCAGTCTACAGTTTCGCTCTAACTGGAAACAACTATTGCTTTTTAGTCTTTCGTGCCAACATCCAATTGTCTTTGTCTATGAGTGCATCAAATTTGATTAAAATCGGACCACTCCTTCTATAACCTGATTTTTTCGATTATCGATTCAATATTTATTGGGGGTACCTCGACACAAAACCTAGCTAAGAACACGCGCAGGCAACTGTGTAAATTTTCAAGGAAATCAGTTCAGCCGTTTCGAAGTCTATAGGAAATGAACACACACACACACACACACACACACACACACACAGAAAGTTCCATTTATAAATAAGTTTCGATTTAGATTTAGATCTGCACATTAAGTATAAATTTATAAATTCACAAAAGGAAGGAAGTTAGAAAGAATGTATGAAATATTAAAAAAGAATAAAAACGTTAAAAAATATTAAAAAAAGAGAGAAATAAAGGAAAGTTTGAAGAAATATGATATATAAACGAAAGAGGAAGTAAAAAAGAAATAAAGAGAAGGGAGATAAGAAAGAAAGAAAGAAAGAAAGAAAGAAAGAAAGAAAGAAAGAAAGAAAGAAAGTGTTCAAAGATATTAAGAAAGAGAGATAGAAAGGGTGAGGAAATATTAAGAAAAAATAAAGAAAGAAGAGATATTCATAAAGAAAGAAGAGATATTCATAAAGAAAGAAAGTGCAAGTATCAAAAGAAAGAAGGAAAGAAAGAAATGCAATATATGAAAGAAAGAAAGAAAGAAAGAAAGAAAGAAAGAATGTGTTCAAAGATATTAAGAAAGAGAGATAGAAAGGGTGAGGAAATATTAAGAAAAAATGAAGAAAGAAGAGATATTCATAAAGAAAGAAAGAGGAAGTATAAAAAGAAAGAAAGAAAGAAAGAAATGCAATATATTAAAAAAAAAGAAAGAAAGAAAGAATGTGTCCAAAGATATTAAGAAAGAGAGATAGAAAGAGTGAGCAAATATTAAGAAAAAATAAAGAAAGAAGAGATATTCATAAAGAAAGAAAGTGCAAGGAAACATTTAGAAAGAAAGAGGAAGTATTAAAAGAAAGAAACAGAAGGGAGGAAAGAAAGAAAGAAAGATATGCAATATATTAAAAACAGGGAGATAAGAAAGAAAGAAAGAAAGAAAGAAAGAAAGAAAGGGAAAATATCGAGAAAGGAAGAAATGGTGAGGAAATATTAAGAAAGAAGAGATATTCACCAAGAAAGAAAAAGAGAAAGAAAGAAGAAATATTTACAAAGGAAGAAAGAAAGAGAGAAAGAAAGAAGAGATATTATGAAAGAAAGAAAAAGAAGAAAAGACTGAGGAGATATTAAAAAAGAATAAAAGAAAATGAAGGTATTAAGAAAAAAAAAGATGAAAGATATTAAGACATGATCTGAGTGATGCACCCTGGCAAAAGAAACATCCATAGTATCAACTAAGCAACAGTTATCAATCCAGTTTGCAAAACAACCATTGTCTACACAAATAATAATAATAATAATAATAATAATAATCTATATCTATAAAAGTGATGAGGGTGGACATTGTGTGTGTAAGTATTTGTTTGTTTGATAGATTTGACTTAGCATTTGCATTTTGTGGTCAAGCTCAACGAGAGTTGCACTCAGATGTAGATCAAAAGTTTAGAACACTAACGACACCTTGAAATTTTTCAGAAAGCCAAAATTAGGGGTAGAAAAATATATATTATCACCTCGCAAAGTCAGGGATCAGTTTGTGTATTGATTATAATATAGAATCGATCACCCCATTTTATATTAACTCTCTGTGCCTTTTCTATATATACTTTCATGGTAATTGTTTAGATGAGCACTTCAGTATGATACCTAGCCTTTATGAATTTAAGCACAATGCTAGTCTGCCGATGAGGTCTCACCAAATTTACAGTTGAATTGGCTAAATGTAACCATAACTTTTATGCTAACAGCTTTTTTCCTCACACTTATCACTTGTGGGACATTTTTCTGGTCCCATGTTTCTGACCGACTTTGATCTTCAAAAATTTCAGGGCAATGCCAATTGTTATCTACTGTCTTTATGATTACTCTTCTGTTGTTCTTACTCCTTAGTTATGTTTCTGTTTTCAATTCTTTCACTCCCATTAAACCTTTTTTTCTTAGTGGCTTTACTACCTTAGTTGGAGTGAATTTGATTAAAAAAATGTAAATAATGATAACTCTTTATCCCAAAAATTCAAACAGAAATAATGTTAATTACATTAATTGCTTCAAAATTATTTATAACAATATATATATATAGTCATCCACAGACAGCTCTGTTTCGCTGCATCACAGCTCATCAGTACAGTTAGACTCTGATTGCTTTTAACCCAGCATTGAAACCTGACCGAATTGCTGTCAGTTGGGCGCTCGGTAAAAGAAGGCAGACTTTTTAGCATGTATATTATCATTATACACACCCAATAGCTGAACACCATCAACCAGTTTTTTTTTTAAAAAATGATGTATTTCATACTATTTTTAGTATTTATTGCCAAATGAAAATAGAATGGTTCCTTTGTTATTATTACTTTGCAAAATTTCACAAGGCAAGGAAGCAAAGATGAACTAGTCCAAATCACACTAATTTTTTTTCATTCTTTCATTGATTAAACTGCAATATATGTCATTATTAAATATCTATAAATTCATTTGATGCACATGTTATTGTGAAGTATTAACAAAAGAACCATTCTATTTTCATTTACTTGGCAATAAATACAAAAAATAGTATGAAATACATCATTTTTTAGAACACTGGGGTGGCCTAATAATTATGGCTGGTAGTGTATATATATATATATATATATATATATATATATATATAGTTTGTAACAAGTGTGAAAGAATAAGCAGATATGCATTTTGATATGAAGTTAGTCACAAGAAGTTTATTTTTCTATGATACTATCTTAGAGAGAAGTCAGAAATTAAGTTGACCGGTGGTGACACCAAAGTCAGAAACCACCTGTTTCTTCGTTATGACTTCACAATTCCTTCTGTAAACAATGTCAAATCATGCCTCTAGTCACCATGCTGGATTCTTTAAATAAAAGATGCCACAGCTGTTAAAATAAAAAGCAAGCAATAGATTGATAGAGGCAAAATAATTTTTTTTTGTTAATTCTGTGTTTTATATATGGCTTTGAGCAAATGAAACATATAGGCTTTAACAACAAGCACCCTCCTCCTTCAAAACTTGCGGACTGATACTACTCAATCATAAAGAACTATACTAAATAACAGAAACCACATCACTTGCAGACTTCCAACAGCAGTAACTACTAAAATGAGTATCATGTGTAACTAGAAGAGAAAATAAGAACATAATCAAGATGTTGATATTCCACACTGCTCTAAACAAAAGGCTAGGAAGGAAACCTCACCAGTACAGGAAAGAGCAATAACCGTTAGTGGATTTAAGAAATATATTTTCCTGAAAAACTGTTTTCATATATTTCAACCAGCAGTAGAATTGGCTACTCAGTCAATGAATGCTGGATGTTCCCTAATACATGGGCATTGATATCCTTCACCACTGGTCAACCAAATGAGAATATCAATGCCTGCAATAATTTCATTTTTTAAAATCAGATCAACCAAGGTAGGCAGAACTGCTACGAGAGAGAGAGAGAGAGAGAGAGAGAGAGAGAGAGAGATATTTGAAGAAAGGAAAAAAGACAGATGGAATTCATGGCGATAGTAGATGACAATTGATGTCAGGATTGATTTTGTTGAGAACTTTGAGTTTTGTTTAACAGCAGATCAACCCCCGTGGGCTACCCAATGCCAAAAAGGTAGGGTTTTAAGATTTTTTTTTAATGTTTGGTTATAGTGAGAAAGTTGATTTAGTCACATTTTGATGAAAATCTTTTTAATCTTTTTTTAATTTAAAAAACGGAAAATGTCTTCTAGTTTTGTATTCAAAAATGTTTTGCTGAGAATAATTTTTTTTTCCTTTAAAAATGTATTATGGTAATAATTTTTTCTTCAAAAATGTATTGTTGGTCATATTTTTCCTTCAAAAATGTATATTTTTCTATAAGTCTATTTTTATGTATATATTTCTATAAAAGTATTTTTATACTTTCATACCATTTTGACCCCAGTTTGTGGATAAAATATTTGCCCATAGCTGTGATTCTAACAGGTGCTCTGGGTTAGGGTGGACCTGGAAACAACAGTAATTAAGAGGTGGTTCCATGCTCCTCACAACCTCCCAATCAGAAGCCTTGGTGCCAGATGCATTTTACCGTCATGCCCAGGACCAAGAACTTTGAGATGTATAGCAGGAGCACTAGACCAGATATGGCAACAGCATTCAATGCATGGACAAATGGTAGATTTATAAATGTGTAAGATGAATTCTGATAAGAAAAATTTTCTAGCTCAACACTAATAAAAATCAACAGTACATCTTTATTATAAAACAAGTGGGCCCATGATGTAAAAAATGACAATAAAATATTTATATCGAGATGTTGTCTCAAATTATATATACATTATATGTATTGATGTATCTACTATTGAATATCTTACATTAAAAGAAAAAAAAATATAATCCAAACCCCGGCGTATGATAAAATGGAAATATATATATATATAGAGAGAGAGAGAGAGAGAGAAAGAGAGAGAGAGAGGAGAAAGCAATAATAATGAATGCAAAGACATCTGTGCTCATTCACAAAGAAGAACAATGGAAAAGAATTAATTCAAACGAGAACAATTTTGATATTACGATGGGATCGATAGATTCTGCAGAATCTTCAAATCTGGTAGGATTATTAATACTATATAATCTCACAGCCTACAAGGAAGTAGACACTAAAGACATTGGACTTTATAGATATGACAGGCTTATAGTAATAAGAAATACCACAAATTTCAAAATAGAGTTAGAAAAATGATACACAAAGAGTTTAAAAATCTCTGTTTAAAAGTAACAATTAAAACTACGATAAAAAAAAAGTAAATTTCCTCGATGTAACTTTGGATCTAGAGAAAAATATACACCAACCATACAAAAAACCAAATACCAATCCTTTATACATCCACCCAAAATCCAACTACCCTCCTTCTATCATCAAACATATACCCTCATCAATAGAATACAGAATTAGTAGAAACTCAGCTAATGAGGAAGTGTTCAATAAGCATAGCAATTTTTATAATACTGCATTAAAAATTAGTGGATACATAAACCCAAATATTAAATATGTAAACAAGAAAAGTAACCACTGAAGAAAAAATAGAAATAGGAAAATCATCTGGTACACACCTCCTTTCAACCAGATGACTAATGGTAAATTGGGGAAAAAATTCCTCGAGTTAATTAAGAAACACTTTCCAAAAAAAAAATCCACTAAGTAAAATCTTTAATAAAAACTCTTTAAAATTAAGTTACATCTGTATGAACAATCTAGAAAAAAATTATAAAAACCACAATAATAATATTTTTAAAAAATTCAACAAAATCAATAAAAACAACCAGACAACAGAAAATAACAATTTAGACAAGAAAAAATGTAATTGTAAAACCCTATAGACTGTCCGCTAGAAAACAGGTGTTTGACGGAATTGATAATATATCGATGTGAAATATCATCAAAGGAAAACCCAAATAATATAAAAGTTTATATAGGGAGTACTAAAAACATTCTAAAGCAGCGAATTTACCAGCACACCTCTTCATTTAATAATAACAAATACAGAAATAGAACATCCTTATCGAAATATCATTGGTACCTAAAGGAAAAAAAAAAAAACACCCACAATAAAGTGGAAAATTCTAAAAGAAAGTCCTTAAATGAATCATGTTCATTATGCTTATACAAAAAACTATTTATTATTAAATCCCTTAGGAATAAAAATTTATTGAATAAACACAACGAAATTAATGTCATATGTAGACATTGTAAATTGTTCACAGAAGAAAATGGAGAAAATCTAAATGAAACATGCATATAACCAACAAGTACATAGGGAAAATAATCATTGATGAACTAGATAAAAATAAATTGGAACATAGAATATATTTTTTTAAAATAAATCTTCCCTTTTTATATAAAAAAAAACTTGACAACAAATAAATAGAGAGACCAAAAAGAATTATAGTTTAGTTTTAAAAAAATATTTTCTTTTCCAAAAAAACTTTACAGCAAATAAACAAATGGACTAAAAATGATTAATAAGTAAAGGAATATAGGATTGGTGCTCAATGGGAATATCACATTAAAGGTAATAAAACTGAAGGGAATGAAGGGAAAATGATAAGATCAGATTAATGGCAGGTTGAATATTAAGGAGGGAAAACAAACAAGGGTAAAGTCGGATGAAGGGAAAAAGAAAGAAGAAAAAAGAGGAAAAAAAGTGAGGTAGTATGTATTCTTCAGGGTCAAATCCCAAAGTGAATCTCCATTCTGATTAGCCACAAGAAACACCCACATACATTCACAGCAAACCAAAATATTTTGTTATTTAAAGGTAAATCATCTGCACAACTACATCAACATTGCCTGATGATGAGAACCTATCTCGAAACATAGAAATTTCCATATCGCAATGTACAATAGATACATGACTATATAACTATATTAAGCTCTATAATACTCATTATATTGAGCACTGTTTATAATAAATGCCAGAGCACTCAAAATAAAAAAAAAACCTTGAGTCCTCTTCACATGGAATTATATATATATATATACACATAAATAAATACATAACAGTCTTTATTATAAAAGAGAGGATATATATATATATATATATAGTCATCCACAGAGAAATCTGTTTCACTGTATCACAGCTCATCAGTATGGTTAGACATCCGATTGCTTTTTATCCAGGACTGAAACCCAACCAAATTGGCATCAGTCGGCGATTCTACCTCTGAGCTATGGGTGCTCAGTAGAAGGAGGCAAACTTTCTGGTGTGTATATTATATATATATATATATATATATATTCTTCAATGTTTGATGACATAATTATGGCAAAAAATAAAATAACAAGGCACTGCTAAAGAGCAAACACACAGCAAGAGCTTTTCATAACTGATAATAAAGAGAATGAACTGAGATGACGCTGCCTCACTATTGTCTCTCTTTCTATGGGCATGACAGGATGTGTATATATATATATATATATATATATGCTTTTTATTTATTTATATATATATGTATATATATATATATAGGCTTTTTATTTATATATATATATATGTATATATATATATAGGCTTTTTATTTATATATATATATATATATATGTTTTTTATATATAAATGTATATTTTATATATATGTTTTATACGAAAAAATCTATAAGTGAGCCAAAACCTACCACGGTTTCACCTTACGGATCGTCAGGGAATGAGGAGTCTAGTTCATTATTATTGTTATGTATGTTTTATATATATATTATATATGTTATATATATATATATATATATATATATATATATATATATTATACGTGTTTTATATATATATACACTATCGACCATAATTATTAGGCCACCCCAGTTTTTAAAAGAAATTATGTATTTCATACTATTTTTAGTGGATAATTCTAAATAAAAATAGAATGGTTCTTTTGTTATTATTACTTTACAAAATTTTACAAGGCAAGGAAGCAAAGATAAACTAATCCGAATCACCCTAAATTTTCTTCATTCTTTCATTGATGAAACGGCAATATAGATTATTATTAAATATTCATAAATTCTTTTGATACACATGTTATTATGCAGTATTAACAAAAGAACCATTCTATTTAACATTTACAATTATTCACTCGGCAATAAATACTAAAAAATAGTATGAAATACATCAGTTTTTCAAAACACTGAGGTGGCCTAATAATTATTGCTGGTTGTATACATATATATATATATATATATATACATACACATACACACACGCACACACACACACACACATATATACACACACACACAATTAAATTGGTCTTTATTATAACAGAGAGGTAACCAAAAATACGTACATATTTCTTTATTTCATTTTTATCTGCTTTTTTTTCTGCAGGACCTCAGTTGGTAGATAATCTAACAGTGTTCAGGGCTGATTCAGAAATGATTTAAGACATTTCTCCATTATGGAAGGGTAAACTATTTACTTTAGAAATTTAGAATAGCCTATTTTTTAAAATTTAGTTGCCTAATTTGAGAAGAAGGTTCTTATTCAAGATTTTGTTTACTTTTATTTTATCTTACAAAGGTACAAAGAGCCAAAGGTTATTCTCTGAATTTTACTCGTTAGTCCATCCGGCTTTTGTGGTAAATGCAGGCAGTGAGGTTGTTGTTGAACTTTTTAAGATTGACCCATATTTTTGGAGCAGTCAGTTCTATATAATTGTTGTTAGTAAGCAAAGGTCAAGGCATGATGTGATGTTATTGCAATATGCACTTTAATGTAATAAGGACAAAATAGGCCTGCATATGGTCCAGGGGTGAAACAAAGAGTCATTAATTCAGAACAATGATCAGTGACGATTATTTTATTTTATTTTCTATTTCTTTTTATTGTTATTCTTATGCTTGCTAGATAACTCAAAAACAGGCTGGGTTGGATTAGGTCAGTGTGTTGATGCAGGAGAAAATCAAGTCTTACCTCAAAAAAAGATTTGTGTCCTCCGTGCTGTCTGTTGAAAAAGATCACAATCAAAATTTAGGTTGACTTTAGTAGGCAACAGAAATTGCTTGCACTTCTCTGCCAGTCTTGACCGGTCACAACTTTTGTTACTTTAATAGAAGAATGCTACTTTGGATGACAGTATTTGCTTGGCTCTTCGTGGGTGGAGCAAATAGTTGTGCATTATGAGTTGTGATGTGGTTTTTTGACCCTTTTCATTTACACCCCACCCTCAGCACTTTCTGACTTATTTATGACTTTTGAAAACATGACATTGGACTTATGATCTTTGGGGATCTGAAACACCATATTAACCCTTTGTTGCATATTGTTTACAATTGTAACCAATATGCAACAAAGGGTTAAAAAATATCAGCATTTATTTTTGGAAAAAAATTAGACGTTGGATGCAGATGATATCTGTCTGAAAAGACAACCCAGTAGAGTTTAAACAACTATGGACAATCTCATGGGACAGTAATTATGTAGAATGCTGTTGACACGTGCTGATTGAAGTAACTTTTTGAGAATTTATCGTTGATTTTTTTGTCCCTGTTCTATCATCAGACTAAACATGACCAACCCATAATGGAGGCAGAAGTAAATGAAAGATTACAAAAGATCTCAACAGATGATCTCAAAAGATCTCAACAGATGATCTCAAAAGATCTCAACAGATCATGAGGACTACGCATAATTCAAAATTATAACAATGGCAGGAGCAGTCCATTGCAGTTTCATAACTGGATTCTGCATGTCTCATTTTATATGTTGATTTTTAAGCACTGCTTAGATGTGGCACAAGGCCAAAAGTTTGGAGCACCCAGTGAGGATGGAACTCGCTACTCAACTGTAATAATTCTAGCTAACCATTACACCACATTGAGGTGCCCAATGTCTCATTCCATATGTGCTGCAGAGGAATATGATGAAATCAAGTATGTGGGTCACTTGCTGGCAAGTTGAGGTCCACCTTAAACAAATTCATACCATTAGCACTTTCTTCTACTCTGATTTTCTTTCACTTTCAACCAACTCTTACAAAGCAAAATGGCAATAAAGAATGGATGACAGGAACAGGTTTTAGTGAAAGTGTCGATGAGATCGATTGGCTACCTACCACATGTTGCCGTGATCAGACGCGTGTCAGACGCCTAGTCGACGACCACCCACAGGGCGTGATCGGACTTGAAGCTTCTAGTCCTGATCTAGCTTGTTGGTGGTGAATTTAGTTATCAATGCCATAATCATCATAAACAGAATGATCAGCAAAGAAAAATTAAATTCTTGAATATGAGATAAAGCCGATGGACCGTTCCTTAACTTAAGTAGGTTACTTGGTGTTTATCCTGCTATTCTTTTTAATAGGTCCCATGAGTGTTAGATTCTCTAAGCCCACTTTCCTTATTATGCATCCTACAAGTTTCAACTGTCTCTTTCTGATTGTAAGTATAAGTTTGCTTGTTGTTGCTATTCTTCTTAGGAATTCCTCATTGCTCTCATGCTCTGTCTATTGTATTCTCTAGCATTCATAGATAAAACAATATCTTTGTCTCTTCACATTTCTTCATCTGTGAGAAAATTGCCCAATATACATCAACATCTACAAGATTAAATATTATATAATAGCTTCACACTTAATATTTGTCTATATTTCCTGAGTTCAATACCTGGCAATAACAATGGTAAACAGAAAACTTAAAGAGTTGAGTTAAATGGAAAACAATCTACCCCAGTGATCAAAATAAATGGCTTGGTTCAAAATTCCAATCACCTGAAGAAGATCAGAGCATGCATTGGTTGAAACGTTGTAAATATGGCAATAAAGATGAGGAAGACAGTCAGAAACAAAGCTCTGCCCTATTTTTTTTTAATCATATTGCCCCAAGCAAGGCAGTAACGCCACTGATGCGCAGGGGGCTATGTCAGAGTGAAAAGATTAGAAAAGAGAAAGCCGGAAAACACATCCTAAATAGGGAACAAGGGATGAGCCTATTCACCTGTTCAATAGACGTGGGTGGAGTGTGAACTGGGCACCACTCTGGCCAAAATTTAAAAAATAATAATTTTTTTTTTACTCACTGGCAGAAACAATGTGTGTTTTGGGATGAAATCAACTGTCTTGAATATTGTTAAAAGTAAACCTTTTTTTTTTTTTTTGCTTAATTTTAAACTTTTCATGCCTAATTGAAGGATTGGTTTTGTTTTTTAGCAGAAATTTCTTTGACTGGTAACAGTCTCTTTCTTTCTATTTTTCTTTGCCGGCTGTATTTCTTTGACTGGTGACGGTCTCTTTCTTTCTTTCTTTCTGGTGACAGTCTCTTTCTTTCTTTCTTTCTTTCTTTCTAGTGGCAGTCTTTTTCTTTCTTTCTGGTGACAGTCTTAGTCTTTTTCTGGTGACATTCTTTTTCTACTGGTGACAGTCTTTTTCTTTCTTTCTTTCTTTCTTTCTTTCTGGTGACAGTCTTTTTCTTTCTTTCTGGTGACAGTATTTTTCTTTCTGGTGACAGTCTTTTTCTTTCTTTCTGGTGACAGTCTTTTTCTTTCTTTCTTTCTTTCTTTCTTTCTTGTGACAGTCTTTTTCTTTCTTTCTGGTGACAGTATTTTTCTTTCTGGTGACAGTCTTTTTCTTTCTTTCTGGTGACAGTCTTTTTCTTTCTTTCTTTCTTGTGACAGTCTTTTTCTTTCTGGTGACGGTCTTTTTCTTTCTTTCTGGTGACAGTCTTTTTCTTTCTGGTGATGGCCTTTTTCTTTCTTTCTGGTGACAGTCTTTTTCTTTCTTTTTTTCTTTGCTGGCTGTATTTTAGTTAATATATTTCTGTTTTTGAATTAATGATATTTTCTTGTTACTTAATACTTTTCTTAGTTTATGAAAGACATATTTTACAATTCCTAAGTGCCTCCAGATTTCTGTGCCACATCTGTCATTGACTGTTAATCAGATCATTAATCAGATGGTTAGATTTCTGTAGCTGCTTGATTTTGATGTCCCCAATGTGCAGCTCACACCTTGAGATGTCAATTTTATTGATGACCATGCTTTCAGTACTCTTAATTGTTAGTTAATAGTCCTTTCTTCTTGCTTTCCATTGTTACATTGTTCTTTCTCAGTCTGCCATAATAAATATACCATGTATTTGCATGTATAACGTGACCTATAGATAAGCCGAGACCCAAAATCTAGGTAAATTTTCATTATTTTATCTGATATCCATATTATGTCTTTTTGTTGCAACCCTAAAAAGTTACTGCATGAGTAATCACTGAAACGGAGGTTGGGAATAATAGTATATCAACAAATACAAGACTCACACACTGCATGAAGTAAACACCATGCTAGTGAACTGCTAGTCAGTATAATCACTCTATTCTCTTCTTTACTCCAATAGTTTCCACATATTTAAAAGGATAGGCACATACCATTACTGTATATAGGTAGGTATACAACACTTATACTTATTATTTCGTGCTATCACGTGGTGCAACGTCATAGAACTGCATTGCAAATTTGCAAACTGCATTTGTTATTTTTGGTAACTATTGCCGGTGCCTAGCGGAGTTTTATGTCAACACAAAATAAAATCATCGCTGATGGTGGATGTTATTGTGTTACCATCTTAATAACCTCTCTGAAGATGGCTCATGTGAGCTGAAAGCTTAGAACAAACTTAATAAAAAATTATTCAAATGTTGGAGAATTTTTGTCTTTATTTTCAACTGAAATTAAAGCCAAAATACGACGTTTAGAACGGCTCAGGATTAAACATAACAGACATTCATTGTCTCCTATATTTAACTATATGTTTAGAAAATTATTTGCAACCTCGATACACTAAATGCTTATACTATGGATATCTGTTATGGTGCCCTTCTACGAGAAATGAACTCTTCCTCTTACTATATATAATTACCCATGTGACTTCCAGAAGGCAGTTAAGCACAACAGTCAAGTATGACAGCTAGTACACAGCTAAAGCCAGCTGCTATTCAGGCAATAAGCAGCATAGCTGTACCATTCGGACTTACTTATTTCTGTTTACTTATTACTAACACTTCATTTGTATAAATTGTTCTTGTTATACTAATACACTGTTTTGAACTTACCTTCTGTTTTCTGTGTCTTACTTCTGGCCAAACGGGTCACTACAACTTTGCAGCAACATTTTGCCACATCAACTCCACAACAAATTGGCAATGAAGATCTACAACAATGTCAGATAAAATTAACTGGGACCCATATGACGAATCTGTAACTGACAATGTTTATGATGAGCTATTTGCATCAGCTGTTTATGATCATGGTAGTTTTAAAGGCTTTTAATTACCTGCATGGGTGTCTTATGTTCTTTCTTCTTTAATGAGAAATAAAGATTTTATGGCATCTTAAATACGTTTTTGCTTAATATTGCAAAAAATACTATATAATGTATGTAACTGAAAAATAAAGTTTGCATGTTATACTAAATGTTATTGTTAGTTAACATCACAATGATGATGAATTTTAATTAGAAATACAGATTAAATGTTGTTTTTTTAACACTACCACGAGAAATGATGACAAATATGAATGCAGACACAGGTCTGCTAATCAAGAACAAAAGGTTTGTTTACATGACTCGTTACTTTTGCATGTTGCTCAGTGGAACTTGGTGTGTAATGCTCTCTTGAATATTGTATTTTAAATGGGAAATCAAGAAATAATATAGTTTTATTACATTTACTAGTAGTATAGCCTGGCATTGCTCAAGTGTAATGAAAGCTTTAAAACTAATCCATGGTCCTGGTGTTGTATAGCGACAAATAACAAACACGCATATATATAAAAATATAAGTTGTATTTTTATTAATGACGATGAACCGTGTAGCCTAGGGAACAGAGAGTGAGAGAGCGCGCTTCTAAGGGTTGATGGGGGGGTCGTCGTATCTGTTGCTCCTCTGGTCTGGTCTGGCTCTCTCGTCTGTCTCTGTCTCTCTGGTGAAATCCGTGCACCGAGGTCTTTTTATAATCTCCAAACCAGGACTTCCGATTTTTGCCTCGCCCACGCACGCCCACGTAATTCTCAGAGACACCTGTTCTGTTTGCCTCTTGTAGCCATTTCCGCTACTGCCGGAAATAAGGTCAAACAAACATCCGTTCCTTTCAACGACTGGAAAACACCCCCGCTTGCATCAGCCTTTCCTCGGGTGAGGCGAGATTGTTATATTACACAGGAGCTCAGACTCAGTCTAAAGAAAATTTGTGTGAAGTTTGGTGAGAATTGGATAAAAATTGTGGATCTGTATAAAGGTCATACAGACAGATAAACAAACACACACACAAACATCCTGCCTTTTATATATATATTTCTTTCAAACATACGCACCATAATGGGGGTGCTAGAGGGTGTCGTCAGTGATTTCATCGCGAGGATCACTAGGGGATTTCGGGTCTTTCAACATCATAACCCCCTCACCGCGCTGACCCAACCAGAGATGATCAGCCTCCGGCCCACCCTCAATAAGCGCTTTCAGACACTGGAAAATTACATTTAGGCCCGGTACAAAACCTTACCAATGCTTCTGATTGGCGACAGTCAGAGCCATATATATATTATCGATTTTCTGCATGATTGTAAGAACTGCAACCTTGAAACTTCTGAATTTCGTTTTTTTATGTCTTTGTCTATGAGTGCATCAAATTTTATTAAAATCGGACCACTCCTTCTATAACCCGATTTTTTCGATTGTCGATTTTCGATATTTATCGGGGGTATCTCAACACAAAACCTAGCTAAGAACACTTGCAGACACTTATAGTACAACTGTGTAAATTTTCAAGAAAATCGGTTCAGTCGTTTCAGAGTCTATAGGTAACAGACACACACACACAGACACATACACACACACACAGACAAAGTTCCATTTATAAATAAGTTTAGATAATTGTAATATAGTATTATAATATTGTTTCAACTAGAAATATTTACATCAGTAGTTACCATACTGAGGCAGTTGTTACCCTTATGCAATCCATGGCACAAGTATACTAGCCTACTTACCCATGCTGACATACTACAGTATTTAAGGTGAGCTTTTTGTAACTGTTCTATTAGACGATCACCCTATTTGGGTGAGGTTGTCAACTTATATATGGAAATATACAGCATATATAACAATGTTTATTATGAGGTCTTTGCATGAGATGATGATGATTGTAGTAATTTTGAAAGGTTTTAATTAAGTAAATTGGTGTCTTATGTTTTTTCTATTCTGTAATGAAAAATAAAGGTTTTATGGCATCTTAAATGTTTTGTTAATGCCAAAAAATGCAGTATAATGTATGCTATCGAAAAATAAAGTTTGCATGTTATACTAAATGTCACAATAATAAAATTTAATTAGAAATATAGATTGTATGTTAACCTAAATGTTGTTTTTAATATTAAGAAAAATTGAGAAAAAGGAGAGTCTGTAATGTGATAGGTACTGATCTGGCGGCTCGTGCAACCAGACTGGCAACTGGGTCCCACACATTCACAGTCAGGTTAGCCAAATGCAGACAACAATTCTACTCCTGCAGCTTCTTCTCTTGCACTTCCCACCTGTGGAATTCACTCCCATATTCTTGCTTTCCTGGCGGCTACAACCTCCAGAAATTTAAATGCAAAGTCAATACTCATCTACTAACCACTGGACTCTAGCTCTCTCCCCACCCCCGTATAACCTTCCCTTTCTCTCCACCTATGTATCTGTCATCGCACCTGCTTTCTCAGCTTTCTATTGCTCCTTTCTAACTAGTTTGTACTCCTCACTCTTTTCTAATTAATCTTTTTACAGTTATGTAGCCCCCTGCACATCAGTGGCATTTCCACCTTGCTCGGGGTGAAATGATTAAAAAAAAAAAATGATAACAGATGTGAATGCAGACACAGGCCTGCTAATCGAAAATGAAAGATTTGTTTACATTACTCGTTACTTTTGCATGTTGCTCAGTAGAAACTTTTGCAAATTGGTGAGCAATCCTCTCTTGAATGTTGCATTTTAAAAAAGAAATCAAGAAATAAAAATAGTTTTATTACATTTATAACTGTAATATAGTATTATAATGAGAATTGTTTCAACTAGAAATATTTACATCAGTAGTTACCATACCGAGGCAGTTGTTACCCTAACGCAATCCATGGCACAAGTATACTAGCCTACTTACCCATGCTGACAAACCACAGTAAGGTGAACTTTTTGTAACTGTTGTATTAGACGAATGTCCTATTTTGGAAGGTAATTTTTAAGACTTAAAGGTCACTTTATACATAGATATATACAGTAATTAAGAGTGCATAATTTAAAATGTAAATATTTGTATTCTTTATGAAAAAAAATATAATACTGAAAACATTATGAACATTTTCTATGTTCTTTGTCCCTTCAGAACGTTGGTGATCATGGATTTCTACATCTTCCTGTCTATTGTAGCTCTTAATAAATTTTGTCTTTTTGCTATCTCTCACAAACCCAAATCAATCATCCATTCACTAGGTAGGTTGTGCATTACTTTGCCTCTTGCCTTCAAACAGTTCTTTGGGTATCAGATTTTCCAAGCCCTCTTTCCTCACTATGTGCCCTAGAAATTTCAAGTATCTCTTTCCGATGTTAAATATATTTGTTCAATGGGTAGGTATTAGAAGGCTATCACAATGCGTTTAGTATAATAAAGGAAGGTAAAGAAGGTGTTGGATATTGCCTATTTATTATTCATTAATATTTCGAGATCAGAATCTCATCTTTAGAATGGTGGGAGAGCTTGACTTCACTTCCGTCCGCTGTATGTGTGTGTGTGTGTGTTTATGGTTTATATAAGTGAGCGCCAGATATGTGTCACATGTTATAAAGTAACGGATGAATATCAAAATGTAGAAGATAAATTTTGTTTTTTTATGTTTTTTTATACAGTTATGAATTTGTGTGTAGAGAGAAATCAAATGATGGAACAATTTTCATTTGAAATAATGTGAGAATCACATTTGAATCATAAACGAAATAATTGTTCTTTTTGATTGTGAATTTTGTGGTTGCTCGCATGTTTAGTCTGTGTTATTCACAAAATCCTTTCTTTGTAGAACTAAGTTTCTGTTGTTTCAAGTCTCTTCTTATTTTGTGTGGTGATTATTTAGTATTCCCTGTCATATAAGAGGACTCTACTCTACTATATAAAATATAGCAATTGAACCCTTACTTATGGACAGTGGTCAAAGGTCAAATTGCACTGAATAAACTAAAGCTCCATTACAAGCTTAAAAGTTTGTTTTTCTTGACAACTTCTTTTTGTACATTTTTGTTGCTTCAAGACTCTTTTTCATCTTTGAAGAAATTGTCCAAAAAATACAGTATAATGTATGCTATCGAAAAAATAAAGTTTGCATGTTATACTAAATGTCACAACAATAAAATTTTAATTAGAAATATAGATTGTAGTCAGTCAGTTAAGTGCCATACGTGAAACACGCTTGGGCGATCATGTCTCTTTCAAGACATGACTGACTGGGCAGATGATTATCCCGCAGTAGGTTGCCATTGCTTTCTGCAGTAGATTGGTTGCCAGCCAAGGCTATAGAACCCAATCTGTCCTGTTATTTAACCCATAACTGGAAGGAAGAGACGGATTAATACCTTTCCCAAGGGCATTTGCGCATAAGTGAATGCAATGAATTCAACTGGAATTTGAAGTCGGCTCCCCGATTTCTCGTTCCAAGCCGATAGCCACTGCACCACAATGCACATAGATTGTATGTTAACCTAAATGTTGTTTTTTAACACTACCTTGAGAAATGATAACAGATGTGAATGCAGACACAGGTCTGCTAATCAAAAACGAAAGATTTGTTTACCTTACTCGTTACTTTTGCATGTTGCTCAGTAATGTAGGATAACTATCATATAACGATTCAGCATTATTACTTCACTCCTCCACAAAATTCCTTTCCTTTACCCCTGTATGAACAATCATTGTTTCACTCTTCCATAAACTATCCATCCTTTACTTCTGACATGTGCCATGTTCCTTCAGGGTGCTGGTGATCATGACTCTTCACAATTTACTGTCCCTTGCAACTCTTAATTACTTTCATCTTTCTCAAACCCTCCTTGGCCCTCCAGTCACTCAAGCTCACCAGGTAGATTACGCATTGCTTTCCTCTGTCTCTCTTACCTTCAATCTGTTCTATGAGTATCAAGTTTTCTAAGCCCTCTTTCCTGTTTATGTGCCCTAGACATTTCAACTATATCTTTCTGGTGTTAAGTATAAATGTCTGTTTGTTTCCATTTTCTCTCAAACTTCCTCATCACTTGCATGTTCGGTCTATGGTATCCTCAACATCCTCCTGTAGAACCATATTTCTGCCACCTGAAATATCTGCATCTGTGAAGAGATTGTCCATCAGTCACTACTATATAAGAGGATATGCTAATGGAAACAAAAAAGAGTAAAGGAATAAATATTTGGCTAAGCCTTTCTCTTCAAGAGGTAAGTGATCATGGCCCTCCACTTCTCCCTGTCCCTTGTTGCTCTTAATATATGTTGTCCTGTTATTTCTCTAAAACTCAGCTCTGCCATACATTTGTTTAAGTGCATCAAGTATGTCACACTATGTTATCTCCTGTTTTCCTCTATCCACCCTGTGAGTAACAGATTTTCCCAACCTTCCTTTTTCATTGTGTGTCCTACAAACTTCAGCTGCCTGCTCCTGATGTTAAGTATAAGTTTCCTTCTTATTTCCATTCTCTCCAGAACCTTATTGTTGTTCACATGTTCAGTCTATGGTATCCTCAACATCCTTCTGTAGATTCACATTTCCGTCTCTTCAAGTCTTTCATTATCTTTGAGGAAATTGTCTAGTATTTTGTCCATATAGGGGGACAGACATCACGTAACAGTTCAGTACACTTTTCTTTGTTTTCCAGTGAATATTTCCTGTTCCGTTTTTGGAATGCATCCTTGGCCATGCCAATACGTCTTTAGAACTCAGTGTCGCACTACTGTCCTCTGTTAGAACACTTCCCAGGTATTTAAATTAAATGTACCAGCTTGATTTTAGTCTCCCTTACCTGTAATTGGCATTTTTGGCTACTCATTTTTCTGATGACCATGCATTCAGTTTTATGTAGTTTATGCTTAGTCCTTTCTTTTCACTTTTCTTTGCTACCTACTGTAGGAGGTCTTGTAGTTTCTTTTTTTTTTGTGTCTGCTATCAACACTATGTCATCTGTGTATCTTATATTGTTAAGACTGTGACTGCCAATGATAAATCCAGGTAAGATTTCTAGTTCTCTCAAAATTGCCTTGCTGTATAGATTGAATAAATCTGGTGAGAAGACATCCTTCTCTTACACACCTTTTCTATCATACTATTGCAACCAACTGCATCATAATTATAAACAAGATGAAACAATGCTCAATAACATAATATGTAGAAATGTTAAACCAATAAATAATAATCATCAAATTAAGCTCATCATATATTATAAAAAGTTTAAAACAATTGACCTCATAGTCTCTAATAACCTTACAACCACACAACTAAATCTCTACAGAAAACCAATGTAGAATATCCATTTACATGCCCGTTCAGAGATTGTATCTCTGGTACTAATAATAAACCCACTATATATATTGGTTTTACTACAACTACGCTCTTCTGCAGATTTACCTGCCACCTTTCTGATCATAGCTATGTCGATAATATTAGATTTTAGTTGATAATACAATAATACTCACTCATATACACCGTAAAAAGAACCTTCAGATAATGGAGGCCATCTACATTAAATCAAAATAACCCATACTTAATAAAATCACATTTCAATCTGGTTGCAACACATTACATTGCATTTAGATATATGGTTCTGTTGACATTTCAATCTCTCATGCGGAGTGATGCCATAGAACCGAACTGCATTACAAATTTACAAACTGCATCTGCTATTCGGCGACTGTTATTGTTGCATAGCAATGTTTTATGTCAACACTAGCTAAAATCATCTTTGACGGTGGATGTCTTTATGTTAACGTCTGTGTAACCTCTCTGAAGATGGCTCATGTGAGCCAAAAGCTTAGAACCAACATAATAAAAAAATATCCAAATGTTGTCAGTTACAGATTCGTCATATGGATCCCAGTTAATTTGTCTATATTTTCACCTGAAATTAAAGCCAAAATACAATGTTTAGAATGGCTCATGATTAAACATAGTAGAAATTCATTTAACAATATATGTTTAGAAAATTACCTACTGCCTCGATACACTAAATTTTCTATTTTTGTATATCTGCTGAACTTATAAACTTATTTCTAGTCTGTATGCAAGTGGTTTGTTGACAGTATAGATTCTTGATTATTCTAATGTCTTTCTCAAGATTTTTGAGCATCTTTAACAAGTCTTTATGGAGTACTTTGTTAAACACCTTTGTATAGTCTATAAGATACAGGTACACATCTTTCTGCCTTTGTATTGCCCTTTCTGATAACATTTTGTAAGCCCCTACTACTCCTAACATATGTTATCTGTACAGATAGTAGCAGTTGAAATAGCTGTTACAATCATTATCAGCATTGACAGAAATATTAATATACTTTCTATAGATCTCTAATGTATTATTATACATTTTCAAATTAATTATTTTACTTTTATAGGTGATGGCAGCCCAAATGTTCTCTGGGATTTTACTGGATGGAACAAGATCCCACAAAATCATGGTTTGACCCAACCAAAATATTTGACTCCTCATTGCATCCAGCATTTAACTCCTAAGGCAAAGTTTATTGTTATTCTGAGAAATCCCATTGATCGGTAAGTTATATTTATTCTGTTTTTAAACCAACTTTCACCCAATACAAGGCTTGAGGGCCACTCAAAGTAGAGGTTACTGTTAAAATGGCTATGATGAATGAAAGAGTAGATGCTAGGAAGGGAAGATAGTGTGGATGAGAAGAATAAACAATGATTGACCCTTGACTTGAAAAGATTGTAAAGATAAAGAAAGCATCCACATGGAAGTTTGATCCACAAAGTAGCAGTTCTTGGGAAAAAAACTCTCTGAACAAAACTTTATATTTGGAATATGGAGGAAATGAGAGCGATTCAACTCTGTGGAAGTAGCATAACATGGACTAGCTGTAAAGGTCTGAACTAGTGGAACTTAAAAATGGTAACTCATCTGAACATTTGCCATGGAAAGAGCAATAGAGTAACAATAGGCTTGCAAGATTGTGTCTGTGGTTCGACTTCGAAAAAGAAGCATATTGTGTCCTATCATAAAAGGTCTGAACTGGTCAGATGGAATAATGGCAACTCATTTGAATATTTGCAATAAAAATAGTAATAAGGTAGAGAGAGGATTAACTGTAAAAGTCTGAACTGTTGGAAGTAAAGACATCAGCTCATATGAACATTTGCCTTGGAAATAGTGACAGAGTAACAACAGGCTTGCAACACTGTGGAAAAAAGTTGGAGAGATACAACTTCTCGTTTAGTGACAAGTTTGTACAACAGAACCAAATTGATAAGTGAAGAGTGGCTGTATTTTCTATACTGTTGTTCACCTAATACAAGGCACAAGAGCCAATCAAAGTAGAGGGCCACT
Source organism: Ascarosepion bandense (assembly GCA_037127315.1). Lineage (NCBI taxonomy): Eukaryota > Metazoa > Mollusca > Cephalopoda > Sepiida > Sepiidae > Ascarosepion > Ascarosepion bandense. Next base: position 3,457,796 of record JBBBDQ010001640.1, on the reverse strand, counting down.
AAATGATGTTGTTGTAAAGGCATTTATATTATGAGAATATGCAGGATTGTTGACACTAGACCTGAAGGGGTTAAGACTGTAATTATCAGGGAAGCATCCTTTTGAGAGCCTGTTCCACAAAAGTAACAGTTTTAGAGTGTAGGTTGTGGTGCAGTGGGTATTGACTCAGAACGACAAATCAGGGAGCCGATTTCAAATTCTAGTTGAATTCATTGCATTCACTTATGCACAAATACTCTTAGAAAAGGTATTAATCTATCTCTTCCCTCTAGTTATAGGACAGATTGGGTTCTATAGCCTTGACTAGCAACCAGTCTACTGCAGAAAGCAATAGCAACCTACTGCGGGACAATCTTCTGCCCAGTCAGTTATGTCTCTTTCAAGACATGATCACCCAAAGGGTGTATCACGTATGGCAGTTAATGGAATGACTGCTTGAGTGAAACTTCCTCTGTGCCAACGCATCTGAATAGAATGAGGATGATTCAAATGGTTGGATAGAGCAAGACAGTTTTGGATACAAAAGTCTAAGCTAGTGGCACTAAAGAATGGAGAACATCTGAACATTTGCCATGACTGTAGCAACAAAGCAGTGATAGGTTTGCAGTGTTGCATCTGTAGGAAAGCTGTTGTAAGATGGAAAATAATCAATCATTCACAAGGCATTGTATATGTTGTAGAGGAATATCCTGTCCTACCCCGGAATGGATATGGTCCGGTCTATAAAAGACTGTGACTGGAGCAAACTATAGAGTCATTGTCCTTAGACGGGAGTCATCGTCCTTAGACGGGAGTCATCGTCACTAGACGGAAGCATTCTTCACTAGATGGATGCATACATCCTAGACAAAAACATTGTCTACTTGATTGTTGTACCTATTAACTATTCATTGGTGTTTTTGTATTGTCCATTGGTTTATTGTACTGTGGTATAATAAATCTCTATTCGTATATCTTCAGCGTTAAGTATTACTCTTGCACTATTCTTTTCCTGTTTATCCCCTCATGGGATATAACAGTATAAATGCTGGAAAGTGAAGATTGTGCAGCTCCAGCTCAGATATAGCTCAATACTTCATTTTTGGTCTCATCTGACTCTTGTAAAGAATGACAAGTATTTACTGCAGTGGCAGAATGTGTTGACTGTTTCTCCAGCAACTTTTACAATGGCAATTCTGCAGTCAGTTAAGTGCCATATGTAATATACACTTGGGTGATCATGTCTTGCAAGAGACATGACTGACTAGAAAGAAGATTATCACGCAGTAGGTTGCCATTACTTTTTGTGGTGGACTGATTGCAAACCAAGTCTATAGAACCCAACCACTCCTGCTATTTGACCCATAGCTAGAGGGAAAAACGAATTAATACCTTTCCCAAGAGTATTTGTGCATAAGTGAATGCAACTGGAATTCAAACTTGGCTATCTGATTTCTCATTCCAAGCCAATATCCACCACACCACAATGCACATCTCAGTTGTGCAGCATCAAAGTTTAATTAAAGAAAATTTTTAAGATGTATCTAGACTTATATAATAAATGGAACTTTGTTTGTGTGTGTGTGTGTCTGTGTGTCCATTACCTATAGACTCTGAAATGGCTGAACTGATTTTCTTGAAAATTTACACAGTTGTACTATAACCGTCAGCGAGTGTTCTTAGCTAGGTTTTGTGTCAAGGTACCCCTGATAAATATCGGAAATCGATAACTGGAAAAATTGGGTTATAGAAAGAGTGGTCCAATTTTAATAAAATTTGATGCACTCATAGACAAATACATAAGAAACGATATTCAGAAGTTTCAAGGTTGCAGTTCTTACAATAGTGCAGAAAATCAATAATATATATATATATATATATAAAAGGCAAGCTGTTTGTGTGTGTGTCTGTTTATCTGCCTGTATGTCCTTTATACAAATCCACAATTTTTATCCAATTTTCACCAAACTTTATGTATTTTATTACTGAGTTGGATTTTTTAAAAAAAAGTAATTTTGCTTTTGTCCTGTTTTGGCTTATGGAGTTATCTGAGAGATGGCAGGATACAGATAAGACAAAATGTCAAATATATTATTCTATAGCAGTGTTTTACAACTAGTGTGCCTGGACACATCATGGCCCGTGTGTGTTACCAACTGAGGTGGGTGGGGTTTGGGCAACTCTGTGAACTTGCTTTGCTCCTTATAAGTCTCAGAAAACTATATATAAAATTCACTATTCTTTAACCATAATGTGTTAAAAGTATTCAACTTTTTTAACAAGAAAAATTTCAAGATGATGTTAAAAACTGCTGCAAAACATGGTTTATTTATTTCAGATAAAATGATCTATTATGACATCTCTCTAATTTGTATTTAGATAAATTGGATTTATTTTCCATTTTTCTAGTTGAATTATTCGCCTATGTATCATATGATCCATTATTGTAGATAATTAACTTACAATAAAATTTATATTTTATCTGAATAATACCTTATGAAAATTGAGACTTAGCAGAATGGGGAGCCCATTATCATAGATGGTGAGAGGGGAGAGACCCTTGCACCAGTAACTTCACAGTGGTTGATTGTTGCCATAATCAACTTTGCTAGGGTTTTTATCCATAATGTTGAATGTATTAGATTACAGTATAACCTGGGTATAAGAGACTTGGATATATTCTGGTCCCAAATTAGAGCCTGTGGTAATGTACATAAAATAGACCAAACCCAGATATAAGATAAGACTGGATATAAGAGAATATCATCCGGTCTCGACAACTCTCTTATATCAGGGTTACACTAATCAACTTTTTAACTTTGATGTTAAAAATTGCTGCAAACAGTCGATTTATTTAAGATGGAATGATCTACGACGTGTCTCTAATTTATATTTAGATACATTGAATTTATTTTCCATTTTTCTAGTTGAATTATTCACATATATTGCATATGATTCATTATTGTACATAATCAAGTTATGAATAAATTTCTATTTCATATGAATATTACCTTATAAAATTTGAGATGAAATAAAGTGGTTGGTGGGAGATCCTGTATCATATATTCTAGGACGCATAATATAGATTGACATTGACATGAGACATTTCCACTGGCCTTGAGTCATACTAAAGGGCCCTGAAAGGTTGCCAGGTGTGCCCCAAGTTAAAAGAAGAGTAATTTATTAATTATTTTTATATTTGAAAAGTTTTCATTTTTAAAAAAGCATGAAATGCTAAGCCCATGGCTTCCATGTCTATGTCATGTCTATATCATTTTAAACTGGATGGCTAAATTTTTAAGAATGAGAGGATAATCCTTTCCTTCTTGCCTTCCCCAAGGGAAATTAAATCAGTCATTACCGACCGCTCTAAGAAAAACTATAGCAGATTCTTCATAAATCTCTTTTGAGTAAAAACTGTACCACTAAATGCTAAACCAAAATTTGATATTTTTGAATATCATGAGTAATTATCTCTTATTAAAATTTAAAATGCACCCCAGAGTTTTAATTATTCTACAAGCAATGTACAATATAATGTCTTGAAAATAAATGCTTATTTCAGGAGACTTCTTTTTATTTTCTTACTTTCACATTTCATAACTAATTTTTCCTTATTAAAATGCAACCTAGAATTTTAATTATTCTACAAGTGTTTCCATGAAGAAAAAAAAGGAAGCTTTTTTATTTGATAAATTTTCCATTTGTTCCCCGAAGGCCTTTACCCCATCAAATCTTTCCTAAACATCCTTAATTCCATGCAAATGTATATGCTGAACTCAAATCGATAATTGCTTATTGAAGAAACCTACCTTTTTTCACGTTATCAACAAGAAAAAAAATCAGACTATATCTCACCCCTTACCACTATTCTCATATCTGATTCACCGCTGAATGACTTAAGGCGTAGGATACTTATTTCAGCCTGTTTACTTCCTTTGAGCAATTACTCTGTGATTTGTTTGGTTTCGGAACTCAATTTCCGTGTAGTAATTGCAAAAAGGAAGTAAAAAGGCCGAACAATCGGCAAACTACACGTGAAGTCATTCTGCAGTGAATAACATTCTTGAACCGTGATTACAGGGTGAGATAAACAGCGACAAGAAGTTCAATATTTTTCTGGTCGTTAACTAGAAAAAAGGTAGGTTTCGTCAATAAACAATTATCTATTTGAGTTCAGCATTTATATTTGCACGGAAATAAGGATGTTTTGGAAAGATCTGAAGGGGTAAAGGCTTTCGAGGAACAAATAAAAAATTTACCTTTTATTTTTACTAAATATTCAGAACAAACATTCATTGGCAAACATAGACTTTCATGCCTACAATAATGGAGCGTCAAAAAGACAGTTTTCTCTTGACACCACTATTATTTTAACATGGTAAACAGTAAGGATTCCCTTAGAGTTGATTCATCTATTTTAATAACATAGTAAATGTTTATAAATTCATGAATGAAAAATATTTTTCATATTTACTTCTTTACAAATTTGTAAAGGATAAATATTGCATTGCAATAGACTGTTATGAATAATCAAGAGTGATCTCCCTTTGTTTTGTCACTCTCCTCTTTGAGAGAGCTATTTCTGTTTACTGAGACTATAAAAAGACACTATGCACAGACCTGTATTCTCAGTTGAATAAAGCTTTCTTAAAGCCTACATATGCATAATTTTGTCATTACATAGTAAAAGTTTTAATTGTGTTAGTTTTTAGAAGGCTGTAAATATGATATTACTTTTGAAAATAAACAATCTAATAAATAAATAGTGTTCAATATTTTTATTTTAAATTCTCAAGAACAAAAAAATGTATGAATTCATTTTCTTAGGTTTTATTCCAATTTTAATCATCAATTTTTGCAAACAGTCAACATAGCTTTTCCAATCTTTTTACTCTTTTCTTTTTTTTTTTCTCAATTGGAGTAGATAGACTAAACTATCGCCCAGTTCACACTCCACCCACATCTATTGAACAGGTGAAGAGGCGCATCCTTTGTTCCCTGTTTAGGATGTGGTTTCCGGCTTTCTCTTTTCCAATCTTTTCACTTTTACGTAGCCCCCTGCACATCAGTGGCGTAACTGCCTTGCTCGGGGTGATACGATTAAAAAAAAAATAGCCAAGAGAGCAAATATTGTTAAAAAATGTGGTGTCAGAGGAAAAAGCGTCCTTATTGCAGAGATAAAGGTTTATTTTTGTTCATTTATCATTAACCAATAAAAAGAGCAGAACACAAGAGAAAGATTCAATAAAAGTTGAAACAGACAAAAAAAACATAACCGTAACCTTTTATCATTGTTTGCCTTTGCATTTCAGACTCTACTCAGATTTTCTGTTTGTTCGAAAAGCTCACCAAAATTTCAACGTGACACAAAGAAAGCTTTCCAGAGAAAATTTTCATACTCAAGTTGTTAGTGCCATTAAAAATTTGAACAATTGTGTTCACAAGTACAGTTTAAAATTCTGTCTTTACAGCAAACTCTTTCATTTGGATACTTTTGTAAGTAAATATGTTTTCATTATCCATCAATTTGCATCTTTATCAATCACAATAAAATTTGCTTCGAAAAACTTGTGCCATTATTATTATTTAGATGGTGTTACAAGGATGCATTTATATAAAAATAATATTAATAATGCTTAAAAAGTTATAGTAAGGGATTCTATTGAGTCCTACTTGTTATTACAAAAAAAGTTTTAATTCATGAAGTAGTTGTTAAATAGAGAAATTAGGAATAGAACATTTTGGAAGATTGTAGAATATTCTAGTAAATAGAAATATGCAAATTAGGTGTTAGCTTCTATAAAAATAGGTTTTGGGAAGAGAGCAGTCTGTTGTTAAAAGGATTTGCTGACATTATCAACTCCAGCCTGATTCAAGGATTTGTATATCCAGCCAAAAGAATCTCTACGAAAAGTTGCCAAACCAACTAAAACCTGAAAGAGAACCTCATGGAACTAAATGGGCAAATATTTTTTGACTCTTTCATTGACCAAACTAATAATTATTCTTTATATACACATTTAAGTATTTCCAAAAAGTATAGCACTTAAACTACTTCGCTAGCTTAACTGGGTAAAGATTCTTGACACCTTACCTTCCTCTTCTCTCCTCATAACACTCGCCAGTAGTAAGCTCTACGTTTCTTGTTTTGAATGCAACAAAAATTGTATATTTGTAAATATTTTATATGGTGTCTTTTGTAAATTAAATATTTGTCTGCAATTTAGCTCTGTGTTTTGGTCAATCATTTTTTTTTCTCTTGTTACAATATAACACGTAACAATGGACAAATTATCACTATAGCTCTTATTGTTAGATTGGACAAGATGTTTTTCTTCCTATTTAAGATAAACTGGTAGGTTAGACCAAAGGTTACTGTTACTTTTAGGTTGAATAAAATATTACTAAGACTGCTACTATTAAAATATACTTTTAAAATATATAAAAAATATTTTAAATATTACTATAAAAATATATATATACACAATTTTTTATATATATAAAAAATACAATTTTTTATATGTATAAAAATATGATTTTTGTAATATTTTAAATATTTTAAATATTTTAAATATTTTAAAATATTTTAAAATATATATAGAAACATATACTTTTAAACTATTACTAAGACTGCTACTATTGAAAAAAAAACTGTTCAATATTTTGTTGGATGGACTACTACTATTACTATTACTACTACTATTACTATTAGATTTGGACAAAATCAAAATTTCATGAAATTAAATAAGTGGGAAGGGGTAAAAAATTTCAAAAAAAAATTTACCAACATTTTCTAAAAGGAAAATATTTATAAAATAATTTCATTCATTTTTCAGTAAATCCTGAAAATTTCATTAAAATCCAACAATTATCTGATTTTTGCAAGAATTTCTAAATCAATATATTTTTTACCACAAATAAATGCTAAAATTTCCTATACTAATTTATGGTCCCCCATTGAAGCAAGAAAAACAAATATTTAACCAAAATTTGGAAGGTTCTAAAAAGTATTAAAAAATATAATTTAATAATCAAAAAATCCTTTGGTCATTCCTCTTTATAATAAGACAAAGACTTTAACAATAATTTTTTTTTTTATTAAGTTGGACAAAATGTTAATGTTCAGTTAGACAAACAGTTACTATTATTGTTAGATTGAAAAATTGTTGTTTTTAGGGTTAACAAAATGTTACTGTTGTATAATCAAAAATATAATACTCATCCTCGCTTGGAAGTCCAGTTGGCAGACATGGGTTGATCAGGCTGTAACTGAATGCAGACATGTAATCATGTATTCATGGATGAATTATTGATATTCACTGATCACAGTATCCACAGTCAGTAGCCAATCAGAACCTAGATAATAGGCTTGCCCAAGTAGCAGAATAGAACACCATAGCCTGTTAAATAAATCACTCACCAACTGGTTCAAACAGGTGGTCATAGCAAACTCAACTTGCAATTCAGTCTGTTTATTCAACTCGCAATACTGGTCTGCTTGTCCAACTAAACCCTACTTACTGTTATTTTGGAAAAACTGTTACAATTATTGTAGGGTTTGACAAACTATTTTTATAACTGTTAATTTGGACTGTTACTATTGTTATTATGACTGTTATGTTGAATAAACAGTTACTGTGGCTGTTAGGTTGACAAAATGTTACTGTCAATTTGGACAAAAATGTTATTATTACTGTTAGGTTGAGCAAATCATTGCTATTACTGTTAATCTTACTGTTAGATAGGATAAATTGTTACTATCACAGTTAGGTTACGTTGGATGGACTGTTACTGTTAGGTTAGACAAAATGTTAGTGCTGATTTAGAAAAAGCTTTTATTATTACTGTTAAGTTGGACAAACTGATAATATGACTGCTAGTTTAAACAAACTGTTGTTATTATTATTGTTAGGTTAGATAAACTGTTACTGTTAAGTTAGACAAATTGTTAACATCACTGTTAGGTTGGACAAACTATTATTGAAAGAGTGGAAAAACTGTTATTGTTAAGGTGGACAAACTATTACTGTGATAAACAAAGAGTAGGAAACAAAATCTACAATCTACAACCAGCTCACACACTGCTGAAAACAATAACAGCCCCACCTAAAGACAAACAGCAGTTTTAAAGCATTCTACTTGATCTTAATGTTTACAACTCATTTATATGCTTGCATCTGTAACACCCACATCCTCATCTAATCTGGTTTTATTTTTTATTTTTTACAATAGTAGCAAGTGATATGGAGACATTTTGACAGATGGCATTTTCTTCCTTCCATTTGATAAACTGTTTCTGTTATTTTTAAGCTTGGTAAACTTGATGGATGTGTGTAACTATGCAGTGAATATTGGCTCCAAATGAGAGATTGGGGAGCCAAGTTCAAATTCCAATTTGAATTCCCTGCATTTACTTATATGCAAATACTCTTGGAGAAGGTATTAATCTGTCTCTTCCCTCCAGTTATGGGTTAAATAACAGGACAGATTGGGTTCTATAGCCTTGGCTGGCAACCAGTCTACCACAGACAGTAATGGCAACCTACTACAAGATAACCTTCTGCCCAGTCAGTCATGTCTCATTCGAGACATGATCACCCAAGCGTGTATCACATATGGCATTTAACTGACTGACTGAGACATATCTGTTGGGGCGCTCTCCACCTTTGTTCTACTTTAATGGACTATTCCAATCACTACATAAAGTGGTAGTGGAAAGACCTCAAGGAGAGTAATCGAGTAACCAGTCTTGATAACAAGTCAGTCAAGTATTTCTGGTAGTGAACCGGAAGTGTGCTATTCTCAGACTCTACGTCTTACAACGATACATGTTACTAAACCCTTGTTCCTGTACACTACTAACAACTCAGTTGTAAATACTATTTTTCCAGTAATATATCCATTTACTATATTTCCATTGTTTGTAATTATTTACTTAACAATTTCTGTTACATACAACATAACTGTATCATTCCTATAATATTTAACAAGAAGTTACTGTAACTGTCAGGATGGACATATTATTCCTACAGTGTGTAATCAGGCAAACAAGCTACTGGTATAGAATAGAATTTCTTAGAAAGAAAGTCAGTTGGTAATTATATTGCATGACAACAGTTATTCTCTTGTTGCAATGTGACAGTAAACAATCATAGAATTAAAATGAGAAGTTTTTCCGCATGTGCTGCATTCATCTGCATACCTGCCACTATCACTTGTTTAAATTTATCTCACTGGATTATCACTCCTGGAGAAAATTACAGGTAACACAATTTTTGAAAGACTCAGTCCCTTTCCCTTTTGATTTTGGGAGCAACAGTATGCATTTCTTCTCTCGTAATGTTAGTACTTCAAGAACATCAACTGATGAGGGTGCTTAACTCAGCCTAGAGAGTCCTCTTGGTTAAACTGCGGGGAGGGCCCTTCAACATACCTATCATAGTAGTTTATGCGCCGACAACTCAAAGTTTGGAAGATGAAATAGAAATATTCTCTTCCATACTGGACAGTGCCAAAGCTCAGTGCAAAAGCCAAGAAATTAGGATCATAATGGGAGACTTGAATGCCAAGGTTGGTAAAGAAAGGGAAGGCGACACAACCGGCAACATTGGACTAGGGGATTGCAACGAACGAAGAGAAAAATGGGTCCAATGTTGCTCAGCCAATGACCAGGTAATTACTAACACCTGGTTTCAAGAATACCCATAACATCTATGGACATGGAGAAGCCCATGAGGCAACATGAAGAACCAAATAGACTACATAACTATAAACAAGAGATTCAGGAATGCTGTGGTCCAATGCAAAACATATCCAGGTGCCAACTGCGGAATTGACCACGTCCCAGTCATCTGCAAACTAAGGGTGAAACTCCAGAGACTGAAGAAGCCCAGCACATCACCAAGGCTACAATGCAACATGCTTGTGAATGACCTCACCCTGCAGAAAGAATACAATAACAGCGTGAGAAAGAAATATGAAGAACAAATTGGAAAAGGGCACTCAAAATGGGACTCACTAAAGGAAGCGATGGTGACCTCAGCGAACAACATTGTCCCAAAGGAAATCAGACACAGAAGAAAAAAATGAGTGGATGACTGAAGAGATTCTCCACATGATGCAAAGGAGACAAAAAATAACGCCAAGACATGGAGGAGAATGCAGACAGGCTCAAGAGTAATGGCTCAACAACAAATGTGCAGAAGTAGAGAGACTGAGCAGGACCAATAAAGCAGAGATGCATAAAGAGATAAGAGAACTGACAGGACAAAAAACCTGCTCTTCAACAGGATGCATAAAATCCAAGGATGGAACAATCATATTGGAGAAAGAGGAAATACTCCAGCGATGGGAAGAGTATATAAAGAATCTTTTTTGCAACAGGAGAGAACAACCGAGAATACACAAGGTGGTGGATGGACTGGAAATACTAAAATCCGAAGTGGAAGCTGCAATGGCCAAACTGAAGAGAAACAAAGCACCTGGCCCAGATGGCGTCGTGATAGAGCTGCTGATAGCACTAGAAGAATATGGCATAGAAAAGATTACTGACATAATAAACAAAATTTATAGCAGTGGAATAATACCAGACCACCTAAGCAAGTTGATATTTATAGCACTGCCAAAGAAACCAGGTGCAAATGAGTGTGAACTACACAGAACTATCAGCTTAACTATGAGTCACATTACAAAACTGATTGTCAGAACCCTGATGAATAGAGCGAGAAGCAGAATCAGACCAGAGATAGGACAGGAACAGTGCGGGTTCGTCCATGACACTGGAACAAGGAACGCCATATTTATCATTAGGATGCCCTTCGAAAGGGCAAAACAAATGAAGAAAGACTTGTACCTATGTTTTATTGACTATGCAAAGTCATTTGACAAAATACGACACAAAGAATTGATGGAGATGCTCGGCAGCCTCAACATTTTGGGGAAAGACATCAGAGTAATCAAGAATCTCTACTGGCAGCAAACGGTCTTCATACGGACAGGTAAGGACTTCAGTAGATTTACAAAGATAGAAAGAGGTGTAAGACAAGGATGTGTCTTTTCACCGGATCTGTTCTACTTGTACAGCGAGAATATTTTGAGGACCCTAGACGACACGCCAGGATTTGCTGTTGGAGGCCACAACTTGAACAACATAAGGTATGCAGATGATACAGTGCTGATTGCAGATATGGAAAGGAAACTACAAGACCTCTATCAGAAGGTAGTGGTGGAGAGTGACAAAAAAGGACTACAAATAAACTTTAAGAAAACTGAATGTTTGGTCATCAGCAAAAGGTGCAACCCAAAATGCCAAATACAGGTGGGGGATACCAGAATCAAGCAAGTACAAAAATTTAAATACCTAGGAAGTGTTCTAACAGGAGATGGAAAGTGCAATACAGAGATCCGAAGGTGAATTGGCATGGCAAAGGACACGTTCCAGAAGCTGAGTAAAGTACTAACACACTGGAAAATTTCACTAGAAACAAAGAAAAGAACGCTGGATTGCTATGTAATGTCAGTTCTTCAATACAGCAGTGAATGCTGGACAATATCATCAAAAATGAGGACAAAACTGGAAGCAGCGGAAATGTGGTTCTACAGAAGGATGCTGCAGATATCGTGGACTGAGCATGCAAGCAACGATGAGGTGTTGAAAAGAATGGCAACAAGAAGGAAATTAATACTGAGCATCAGGAAGAGACAACTGAAGTTCCTGGGACACGCAATGAGGAAGGAGAGCTTGGAGAACCTGATACTGACTGGCCAGATAGAAGGAAAGAGAGACAGAGGAAGGCAGTGGATAACATATTTGCAGGGCCTGATCAGGTGGATGATGGAACAGGGGTTGCCAGGAGTAACAGGAGCAAACATACTAAGAGCCACAAGAGATAGGGAGACGTGGAGAACCATGATTGCCTACGTCCTGAAGGGACAGGGCACATAGAAGAAGAAGAACTTTAATAATGAAGTTTATTTCTTTCTTTACTCTTCTGTAACATACAGGGTGTTCATAAAGTCCATGTGCACTTTAAAAAATTTATAACTTTATTTGTATATGTGATAGAAATAATCTGTAAAAAATGTTATAAAGTTTAATGTACCTAGTTTTAAGTATAGTTATTGAATAATTCTTTACCATGAAATTTGCAACAATTTTTAGATAAGTAAAAAAATATGAACTGCAAAATCATATTACCCTTTGTATTGCTAATGATGGAGGACATGTGGAAACTTAAATAAAATTTCAATAAAACCTTAAAATATATAGATTTACTTTTTTCTAATCCTTTTTACAAATTATTTTTATTGCAAATACAAATAAAGTTATATATTTTTTAAAGTTCACACAAACTTTATGGACACCCTGTATTTTGTTAATATGTTTATAAATTGTTCCTTGTTTACATTCCTTGTTTACATTTTTTTACCTGAACTTGCATGAAGTTGCCAAATATTGTACAACAGGAAAGAATGTTTGGAAGAAAGGTCTTTTCTCCCATTTATATTTCCCTCATTATGAGCATTATTATATCCATAATATAATTATACTGTAGTTCACAGATGGAACAGATTAGCTGAAAGGAAAAAAAAAAAATGACAAACATTCTTTGTTCTCAGAGAGACTTTTATACCACTAAGACATACACAAAACTATATATACATCTGTCTCATGCAGAGAAAAATTTATCACATATATCTACTTGGCAAAGCAGAGTGTAAGGAAAAAAAAGAAAGGTCTGACATATAATATGGATATATTTCTGTGTCTAAAAAGCCATGTTTATGACTACAGATTCAAACAGGCCAGATTCATTTATGCCTCGGATGAGGACATATTTCATGAACAGGAAACAGTGAGTCTTGGAAATTGAGGATTGTGAGTTTCTTTCTATATCTGGAACAAATATATTCTCAAAGAAAAATGACACTATGTACTTGTAAGCTGCCGGAGAGAGCTCAGGCTAAAGAAAACAACCTTTTAATTTGGCTGGTGTAAATTAACTGAAATTGACTGCTATGGAGTGACACCACTAATTTGTTCATTATATGACCCATGTGACTTATCTCCGCCAAAGGGAGATAATCGCTTTTTGTATTCCTACAATTGTTTGCAGAACAAATAATATTAGGTGTCAAAAAAAAAAATGTTAATTTTTTCTATTCCCTAACAATGTAAATACCTGTCTGCTCTGTGGTTCCGTCTTGTTCAAAATATCATTTTTTTATGATAGAAGACATAATTTAATTAAACTGCTGTATAGCTATAAAAATGAAGAAATTGGATGAGTGAATAAAAGTAATGTTAGTAGTAATAGTAATATAAACTGTTTCCTTGTAAGGAAACATTTGCCATTCATTGACTGAGCAGCCAGTACTAGTGCCAGGTGAAACTGATAAAATCTTTCTCTTAAAACAATTTTTCAGGAAAACAGGTTTCTCAGGTTCAACCATTGTTTTAAGTTGTGTGGAATGTCAATTTCTTGATAATGTCATTATTTTCTCTTCAAGTTACATGTACCATCCATTTTAGTTGTCACTAGTGTTGGTAGTTCTCAAGTGATGTGGTTTCTGTTATTTGGTACAGTTCTTTGTTTAGCAACAGTCCACAATGTTCAAAAAAGGGTAGTCTTTGTGAAGTGTGTATGCATATGTGGATATATGTGTGTGAGTTTAGATGTAAAACTATATGTATAGATGTGTATGTATATGTGGATGTGTGTATATCTAAAAATGTATACATGGATAGAGGTGTTCATATATGACAGTGTGGATGCGTGTAATTATGAATAAAGATGAATCAAAATAAAAAAAAGAAGTAGAAGAGACATTTTAGTTGTTGCCGCTGTTGGTAGTCTTCAAGGAATGTGATTTCTGTTATTTGGTATCATTCTTTTTGTTTGATTCTATACCACCAGGCCACAATATTAAAAAAGGATGGACTCTGCCAAGACCCACAGGCTTCCTTTACTTAGAGCCTTTCTTAACAATTGATCTTAGAAAACAGTTGTATACAGTTGACATTTTAGATATTTCTAATTGGTTTTCACATTATATATGACATCTGTGTAAAAGTCTTAATTTGATGAACGTGATATTGTTGGGTAAAACTACCTCTAGTACAGTTTATTCTATGCTTTAATACTATAATAAACATATTTTAATTTTTTTTAATCATGCCACCCCAAGCAAGGTGGGACTTCCACTAGTATGCCGGGATTACAGTGAGAGAAAAGAATGGCTACAGGGATATTGAAAAAAGTATAAAAGATGAACAGGATTCAAGAACATAGAAGTTTGCAATTGATGTTGCATTTAAACTTTTGAAGATTATAGCCATCAGGAAAGCAAGTAAACAAAAGAGACTTCCACAAGCAAGAAGTATGAGAAAAGAAACTGTTGGTGGTTACATGTAATTATTTCAATGTGTTACAAGGGTGCGTTTATATATAAAAATAATATTAATAATGTCTAAAAAGTTGTAATAAGGGATACATTTGAGTCCAACTTGTTATTACAAAAATGTTTTAATTCATGAAATAGTTATAAAAATAAGGAGATTAGAAATAGAACATTTGGAAGATGCTAGAATGTCTGAGTAAATGCAAGTAAAATCTAGAGAATTCTAAAGGATTCTAGAATATGCAAATTATATGTTAGCCCCCATAAAAATAGGTTTTGGGAAGAGAGTAGTCAGTTGTTAACAGGATTTGTTGACATTATCAACTCCGACTTTGATTCGAGGATTTATAGCCAGCTGAAAGAATCTCTGAGAAAAGTTGCCAACCATCTAAAGCCTGAAAGAGAACCTCATGTAACTAAATGGGTAAATAATTATTTTTGACTCTTTCATTGACCAAACTAATACCCACGTCTACTGAACAGGTGAAGAGGTGCATCCCTTGTTCCCTGTTTAGGATGTGGTTTCCGGCTTTCTCTTTTCCATTCTTTTTACCCTTACGTAGCCCCCTGCGCATCAGTGGCGTTATCGCCTTGCTTGGGGTGATATGATTAACTGGGTAAAGATATTTGACACCTTCTTCCCCTTCGTAACACTTTGCCTGCCAGTAGTAAACTCTGTTTTTCTTTTTGAATACAAAAACTGTATATTTTTAAATATTTTTATTTAATGTTTAATTAAATATTTGTTTGTGATTTAACTCTGAGTTCTGGTCAATTTTTTTTTCTTTTGTTAAACTGTACATGTAACAAATGATAAAAGGGTGGGACCTAAATGCCAACCTAGTAGTACGTTTAAATTCATGTAGTAGGAGCACCAGGAAATAAAAGCTTGTCAGAGTAGTTGTAGATAAGACAGAGGAAATATGAATAAAAAATATCTGTCACAAAGAGTTACTGGGGGTGACAGAAAATGAGAAAACTTAAGGGAAAGGAACTGAAAACCAAGCAGGAAACATGGGATAAACCTTTATTCTGGATCAAATGATGATTGGGGAGTATGATTGGTGAACCTATCTACTTTTATTATGTGGATGACAGAACAGGGCTTAGGAGAGATAACAAAAGTCTGGGAATTGTGGAAAGCCATGCTTATCAGTGTCCTGAAAAGACACAACATATAGAAAAAGAAGAGGAGGAGGAAGAAAAAAAACGATAAAGAAAAATTTTACTGTTCCAAATCAGTTTCGACACAACATGAAAGAATCCATAAACGTCAGTTTGAGAGATTTCAGTTCTCTGCTTTATTTGAGCTTATGAACAGAAAATTATATAGTTTCTATATTTTAATTAATACACCTTCAAAAATTTGTTGAATCCGTTTAAAAGGCGTACATGTTTGATAATTCAAGGGGAATAACTACTATACTATAAACTCCGTATCAGATTTATTTCCCTTTACAATCAAAATAATTAAATTATATTTAATTTATATATAAGTTGTTTTTTTGTATCCTGAACTTCTTTCTAAAAATAATAGTATTTTTACAGTTTTCGAGAATCTTTAAGAAGCATTATTACAAAAATTAATATGGTAAGTGAAAAAAGAAAAGAAAAATGTATAATTGGATTTTTTTATATAAGAAGTTGTCAAGTATTAAGTGTAGCTACAAAATTAAGCATTTGTGTAGCAAAAGACAGGCACAGGTTTCACATTAGAGAAGCATGTTTCACTTTATCAAATGGCTCTGAAAGGAACATTTTCTAGCCTATTTATTGGCTCACAAGACATTTTGAAAAAATCTTGGAATTATTTTGAACTTTTGCTCTCATCGTCTTTAATATAGGTGTTATAATAGACACAAAGTTTCAACCAAGTACCCTCTGGTAATCATCAGGTGGCGTAGTGGATATAGTAGTTGGTTATACATGTGTTAGTGGTCATGAGTTCGATCCTTGAACTCGGTAGTGGCGAACCAAATTCCAACATGAAAGAACAATAATTGATTTCACAGGATATTTTGCAATAATCAATGAATAATCCACATTAGCCAATCTATGGACACCTGATGATAACTAGAGGGTACTTGGTCAAAACGTTGTGTTTATTATAACACCTATATTAATCAAGATGAGAACAAAAGTTCAATATAATTCCAAGATTATTGAAAATTACTCATCTCAGAAATAAATACAAATTAAACACATTTTGCCTTGATTTACCTTATTTTTTTTCAACATTGCCAGCAAACATGCTAATAGTTTCTTTTCATGCATTTCTCGCTTGTGGGACTCCCTTCCAGCTCCAAGCTTTCTAAATTTTATCTTGTCATCAGCCAATCTTGAATTGTACTGAAAATGATTCACATTCGAATGTAGCAAACAATACGTTTGTTATTTAAAGAGTTAAATATGGAGGGACAGAAAAAACACCATTAAAATTTTCACCACAATTATTCAACATTACCTGATGATGAGGTAAAATCTCGAAACATAAAAAATTTCCATGTCACAATGTAAATCAAATAAATTTTAAATATAAAACTAAGTTAATTATATTATGCTCTAGGATTTATGTTGTATTGAGCACTTTTTAAAAAAAAGTAAATGCCATAGAACATGGGATTCTAAACCTGTTAGTTCTCTTTTCACACACACACACACACATATATATATATATATATATATATATATTGTGTATTTAGGCAGCATTTATGCAAGTGTCATTAAAAATGACTAAGTGCTATGGTTAAGTTTTCATATAATTTTTCATGTGATCTTATAATTTTTTTCTTTTCAGAATAGGAATTATATAAAAAATTTCCAAATATTTTATTTATCCAAGTGCTTCCAGCTATACTTTTAGCCATTATCAAGGTTGAATTTTATTTTACTTTTAACTGAATATATAGATTGTTTTGTGCACGTATGTATGTAGAGTCATAGGAATGTTTTATATTTAGAACACAGTGAGCATATTGTGGCTGTGTTCATAATTGATATTGTAGAACATTGGATTTTTTCATTTTTATCCATAACGCTTCCATTATTTTTATCCTATTCTTTAATGTGGATGATGTCATTATATTTGTCTTATCAATGAATATGTTAAGAATAGAGTTTAGTAGGTCACCATGTGTATTTAAATGAGACCTAATAGAGCTATGATCAGAGAGATGAAATGTGAGTCTTCTTGTTAAACATGTAGTTAATACTATTTACATTATTTGGACTACTGTCCTCATCTTTGTTGCCATTTGTATGACATTTTGGCTGTTGTACACTCTGGTGCTAGGAATTTTGAACCAAAACCTTTATTACAATCACTGGGACAACAAAGATGAGAACAATAGTCCGAATGATGTAAATAGTGTAAATACTACCTCATCTCAGAAATGTAGACAAATAATATAGTAAGTAGTTTATTCAATGTAATTATTTATGAATTTGGATTGATCAAGAACACAGTTCTTTAAAGAACATGTAATTTCATAAGTGATATTGATTCTCTGTATTTTAGACTAGCAGTATATCCCAGCGTTGCTCGGGTGTAATGAAAGCTTTAAAACTAATCCATGGTCCTGAAGCTCAGACTCTTTGGACGTTGGCACGAAAGACTAAAAAGCAATAGTTGTTTCCAGTTAAAGTGAAATGAATGGATGTAAGTCAAATTTTGATTTTCTGCTATCGATATCAAATTTTCTGGACTATTATAAGAACTGCAACCATGAAACTTCTGAATATCGTTTCTTATGTCTTTGTCTATGAGTGTATCAAATTTGATTAAAATCGGAGCACTCCTTCTATAACCCGATTTTTTCGATTATCAATTATCGATATTTATCGAGGGTACCTCAACACAAAACCTAGCTAAGAACACTTACAGATGCTTATAGTACAACTGTGTAAATTTTCAAGAAAATCTGTTCAGCCGTTTCAGAGTCTATAGGTAATGGACACACACACACACACACACGGACAAAGTTCCATTTATAAATAAGTTTAGATTTAGATTAGATAGATAGATTTAGATTTACAGAACTAATATGACAGGAAGGCATTCTTTGTTTTCTTTCATTGTTTTTTTTCTTTTAGCTGCTTATTCTTTTATTACTCTTCCTATACTTTTTTCTTTTATTGATTTTTCTTTCAGTGTTTTTTCTTTCATTTGTTTTTACTTTTAATTTGTTTTTCTTACTTCCTTTGATTTTCTTTTTTCATTGTTTTTCTTTCATTTTTTTTCATTGATTTTTCTTTCATTCTTTTCATCTTGAATTCTGTTTTTATTGCTTTTTGAATTTTTTATTTTCTATTTTCAGTTGAGATTTGAAATTGGATTTTATTCTGTGTACTTGAAGGAATGGTTTAAAGTATTTCAGAGGAACCAATTTTACATTCTACGATCAGAAGATTATAAGACAAATATCACAGGACATCTGAGAAATATTTTTCAGTTTCTCAATTTAAGTAAGTCAAATTCCATTTCACTTTAAATGAAAAATGCACAATCATTATTGCTCTCTCATCAAAACATTCCCATCTTTAGTATCAAAAATGAAGGGTGGAAATTAACACTTTGTCCAGTTGTATTCAGATTGTTAGTTAGCTCACTTGAATTCACCAAAAAAGCCTGTTGGTGACACTGTTTAAGTTCTATAAAAGACAAATATTTCCTTCTTTTTCTTTCTTTTGCTCCAAGAGGTAGCAGGAAATAGATGAAGGAATCTCAGCTTGAAAACATTTGTTTCCCTGGTCAACTGAGAATTAAACACACAAGCACACATTTGGGTTTCACACACAGATATGCACAATTCTTAATCATTAACAGCTAAGTTTTAAATGCTATTTTTCCTTTCAACTATGTGTACACTAATATGTATTCTCTCTTTTGTTAATAGATGCATTAATTGTTTGCTTAAAATGTATCTTTGGTAAGTTATTTTTACCTGGACTCACATGAATCTGCCAGATATTGTTCATGCAACAAATATACCAGGAGACAAAGAATGAATAACTCTCACTCATACAAGAAGGTCGTAGAACAAAGTTCCAATGTTTTGGCAAATTGGATCTGCATGACTGCAAAAAATTGAGTATGAAACAGACAGTTTTTTATGAATATTGCTGTTATTTTAACTACCTTCACTCCTCAGCATTGACTACTGTTATAAAAAGCGATGATTAAAATTGTAATAAAACTTAAACATAGGATAAAAGTGAATTTACACATTTTTTTTTTGTTCTTGAGAATTGACAACAAAAATATTAAATGCTATTTATTTTGTTATGGTTTATAAGAGTGTTCTAAAAATAGAAAAAGATAGACACACTGACGCCAAGAATTCAAAATTGGACGGCAAAATAAGGAACCATTTCTTTTGATAGGAATAGGAGTAAGAGTAGGAGTAAGAAGTAGGGGATAAGGACAGTAGTTTTGTGTAGGAGATTTGAAAAGGGGAAGACGCTAGTCAGTTGACCACTAGAGTCCAGAAGGGATAGGCTCGTTTACTACTAGCATCCCACAGTGAAGAGAATTTAGCTAGTCTGCTCCTGTATCCACACAAAATTTAAAGGTTGTAACTTGATGTAAAAACCTAAAGTTTTATACCAAAAATAAACATCATTAATTCAAGTTTGTGTTATCTTCTAATTATACCAAAACAAAGCAACACAACAATTTATTAGATTGAAGGGATGGTGTATTGAAGATGAATCGGTCAGATGAGACCAATAATAGTACTGTTTAGCCAAAATATGAACAAAAAAAAGGAATTCTGCATGCAAACTGTTACATCAGGTAACAGAATTATGTGACATAATACAAAACAACGTAATAGTATAAAAGTAGGTGTATTGACAGGAAAGAGAAGTATTTACAAGAGGTGAGGATTAGTAGAATAGAGAACAAGGTAATTAGTATACAGTATCGTCATAGAGACGTGATAGATTGACTAGTAGAACACTTCCGGTGCAATACCGGAAATACCGGACGGACTTCCTTACTCGACTTCCTTCCTTGAGGTATAATCACTACTATTTTATATAGTCATTTGAATAGTCCATTTCCGTGGAAAGGTGGAGTGCGCCCCAACACAAACCAAAAACACTATCCCGAGGGTGAAGATTGGGAGGAAGTTGTGTAGTGGTGTGGAGTGGTTTTACTTCACAGCTAACTTGATCACTTTATATGATTGAAAAAAAAAATAGAGATTGCTACATCCTGCAGAAACAGTCATCTGCCAAAACCTGGAAGGTACCAAACCCAGTATAAAGACAATGATCTTTTGAAATATAAAGGTGACAGCAGAATGGATTTCAGAAGAATATTCAAGTTATGGAATAGCTTAGTCAGTCTCCTAACTTTAATACAAAACATTGTTAATAAAGAGAATTTAAAATTTGGGTCCTATAGAAGAACCCAAGAATCTTTGCTGGTTCAAAAGTAGTTTAAGATTTTTTTTTTAAATGCTGAAATGGTGTTTCAGATATATAGAAAGGTGATCTTATCTTAACAGACTGGCAACTGTCATTGTTTATTATATATTAAATTATTGGCAAACTAGGACGTTCATGCCTACAAATTAATGGGGTGTCAAAAGGCTGTTTTTTCCTTGACACTGCTATTATTTTAACGACATTCACTCCTCAGCAATGTTTATTGATTTAAAAAGCAATGATTAGAATTGTAATAAAAACTAAACATATGATGAAAGTGAATTTATACAGTTTTTTGTACTTGAGAATTGACAACAAAAATAATAAGCACTATTTATTTATTAGATTGTTCAACTTTAAGAAAAATTGCAAGAAATCACAGAAAGAAAAATCTGGGGAATAGAAAACGCTGAGAATGATATTTGACCAAATTTTCGTTACCTTTTTATATAAAGAATCTATTGCTTGGGCATTGTGAATGTAACAGTTAGACTTTATGCCGGTTCATTCAATGGCACCTCACTGTTGACTTAGTAATGATATAGGAAAGTCTTCATTTATGCATGTGCAGTAAGGTCCCCTTTAACTGACTGACAAGTTACACCAACACCATTTAAACAGTGCTTGATTTATAAAAAAATAGAATGATGCAAATGTAAGGATTACAGTGAAAATTCAGGAAGATTGTGTAGGTTGCATACACAAGATTTAATTTCTGTCTGACAGTAGCCAAGTGTATTAAAGCATTGGTTCATGAGTTTGGTGACATAATGACATAATCAATCCCTGAGCTGGGTAGTGCAGACCTAGACTCAGTAGAAACAGAGTGAATAATAAGTGAGCAATATGAAAAAAAAAATAAAAAAGAACTATCCAAAATAACCTTAGCCATGGGAAAAAAAAAGGAGACATGTACTCAGAATCAGAAAGAGACAATTGAAAATTCTGGGAAACACAATGAGAAAAGAAGACTTGAAGAATATGACACTTATGGGACATAAGCAGCACAGAAAAAAGCAAGGAATGACCTAACAAAATAAGAACAATCTATGTCTGTAGATTAAATAAAGGGTTACATTTGACTTTTCTTGAAGACTACCCAGTTCGACAAAAATCTAATCTGAAGATGGCTGTTGGTTACAACATCTGAAACATAGCTATAACAACAACAAAGGTGAGGACTTTATTCACTTACGCACAAATACCCTTGGGAAAGGTATTAATCCGTCTATTCCTTCCAGTTATGGGTTAAATAACAGGACAGATTGGGTTCTATAGCCTTGGTCGGCAACCAGTCTACCGCAGAAAGCAATGGCAACCTACTGCGGGATAATCTTCTGCCCAGTCAGTCATGTCTCTTTCGAGACATGATCGCCCAAGCATGTATCACGTATGGCATTTAACTGACTGACCTAGTAATTGGGAGTTCAATTCTTGGGGTGGGTAGAACAGATTTAGACTCTGTGGAAAGAGAGAGAACAATAACTGAGTAGTAGAAAATAAGAACAAGATTAGATATCCCTAGACATGGACGCCATAATGAGAACAAACTACCCTTGTAAATTAAATAAAGGTTTCAGTTCAAAATTACCATTTTTTTGTGTATAATACAAGAAATTTTGAATGCAAATTAAAAGCGAAAAAATGGGTGAGGGTCGTATAATACACAAGTACATGTTTTCATAAATTTTTACCCAACTTAAAAAAACTCATATTTAAAACAGCAAGATTGCAAATACACTCAGAACAATAGATAATAAAACAGAAAGTAAGCAGGGGTTGGTAACAATTGTTTACAAAAGGTATTTGATATGTCGGCAATATTTGTTCTTTGGGAATCAGTGTAATGTTTAAAATTAGAAGTTTGGCTCACAAGATAAAGTTTGTTTATATATATACACCAAATCGGTTGAGTTTCGATCTTGGCCAGAAGCAAGTGGATGTGTCTAGCCACACTGATGGGCTGTGATATAGCAAAACAGGCTTGTATATGGATGACTAATATATTCTCTAGAGAAGAAAATTTTAAAAACAGTTTCCACTTTTACGATATAAGCATTATTCTTCAGAAATGAATTTTCTTTCTTTCTTTTGGTGACTGGCGTGTGTATACATTGCTTATATACAACACGTTAAAATTTCCCTTCTCTGATTCCATGTGCCTATGGCTTAGTGGGTAGTGACTCCGACTGTTACCAAATCGGCCGAGTTTCAATCCCAACCAGAAGCAAGTGGATGTGTCTAGCCACACTGATGAGCTGTGATACAGCAAAACAGGCTTGTATATGAATGACTAATATATATATATATATATATATATATATATATATATATATATAGTCATCTGCAGACAGATCTGTTTTGTTGTATCACAGCTCATCAGTACGGTTAGACACCGATTGCTGTTTAACCCAGGACTGAAACCTGACCGAACTGGCATTAGTCGGCGATTCTACCTCTGGGCTATGGGCGCTCGGTAGAAGAAGGCAGACTTTTTAGCATGAATATTATCATTATACACACCCAATAGCCAAAATGCTCTAATTCATTACTGAATGAGTGATGTTTACATGCCAGAGTAGCTACTGTTTTTCAAAGTCTACATTCTTCCAGAGTGCTCAATCAGGATGTGAGAGCGTAAATAGTATATATATATATATTTTTTTTTTTTCTTTTATATTGTTTTATCTCTTCATTCTCAATGACTGAATTTATATAATTCTATATAGTAATAAAGTTATATAAAACAGATTAAGAACTTGAAATATATTAAAAAAGTTCTAATTAGTACCATTCCTGAAAATAAGATTTGAAACAGGAATTAGAAGAAACATGCAATGATGAAACATCCAAATCATTTCTATCCTTTAATATGATGAAAAATTAAATATTTTATTGTGAAATACGTACAACATACTAATTTTAATGGATAATATGGCACATCTTAAAAATATATTTTTATAGTATATTCTTATTATAACAATTATAGTATATTCTTATTATAACAATTATAGTATATTCTTATTATAACAATTATAGTATATTCTTATTATAACAATTATAGTATATTCTTATTATAACAATTATAGTATATTCTTATTATAACAATTATAGTATATTCTTATTATAACAATTATAGTATATTCTTATTATAACAATTATAGTATATTCTTATTATAACAATTATAGTATATTCTTATTATAACAATTATAGTATATTCTTATTATAACAATTATAGTATATTCTTATTATAACAATTATAGTATATTCTTATTATAACAATTATAGTATATTCTTATTATAACAATTATAGTATATTCTTATTATAACAATTTCTTATTATAACAATTATAGTATATTCTTATTATAACAATTATAGTATATTCTTATTATAACAATTCAGTAAAAATAAAACATTTGCCTTTATCATCTTCAAAAGCCATTAGCTAGTAAATAAAATGAAACTAACTTGACAGCATTATAAACTAATTTACCATTTTTTCTTATGCATAATGTAAGTAATTCTGAATGACAATTATCGTCAAAAAAGTGGGGTATTATACCCTAGTACACATTTTCAGAAATTTTTTACACAGCTTAAATAAAACTCATGTTTGAAACAAGATCGCAAATACATTCAGTACAATAGATAATAGAACCGAAAGTAGGCAGGGGTTGGTAACAATTGTCTACAAAAGGTATTTGATATGTTGGCCACATTTTTTTTTCTCTTTATTGTTAATTTTTTATTTCCATAGCTAATTAATGTATAAAAAGTCATATAAAACAGAAAAGTATGAAAGATTAGTTAAAACTTTTATATGTATTACTGGATATATCTAATTAACACATGAAATGACCAGCAATTACCAACAATAATTGCAAATGATTAGTAAAATGACCAACAATACATTTTATAGCAAAAGGACCAACAATACATTTGATCTGTAGTTGAAAGCATACAATTATGTTTAAAATCTATTGAGTTGAAGCCATTAAATTGTGTTCAAAATCTTCAAATTTCAGCATTAAATAAACTCTATCAGTTGATATGCCATTAAAATCATCCAACCAACATGAAAGAACTTTTTCATGACATTAATTTATATAATATCCTACAATTTCTTAAAGAAATCAAACTGTATTCCAAAATATAACTTCAACAAAACTACAACATAAAACACATATATCATCACCATCTCTCATAATCATGTCCACACAAACATGTATATGCACAAAAGCTGAGTATCCTTTATCATGTATTCAATTGTGAAAGCAGAATAACATATATTTTTATAACTTTAAAGTTTCCAATAAAAAATTAAATTTCAGCATCAAATGACCCATAAGATGTTGATATGCCAGCAAACAAACAAATCAAATCATTAAATCTAGTTAGCAATTTTTTCAGAAAATCTGAGAATAATTTTGAAATGAAAATTAAGAAAAAAAAGCAACCTGCAAAGGCTAAACAACCAATTCATTTTTGTTCTTTAATATTGTAGAAATCAAATAAGTTACCTTCAAACATGGCTGCCGTATTTTTTTTTGTCCCCTTTTTGTCTACCTCATTTATAGGAGAGTATCTAATGCAGCAGGTGTGTTTGTCCACTTTACTATAATGGACCTGCCCAACACATTTGCATGAGTGGATTCTATTTACTCATAAATATCTCTCCATTAAATCACTTAAGAACTTGGTCTTTCATTTGGATTGACTACACCAATCTACTTGTGTGCCAAATCACTCGCTATTAACCAATATCCAATAAATATTGTGAAAAATTAAATATTTTAGTGAAATATATGTCCAACATGGAGATTTGAAAGGATAATGTAGTGGGATTGGCAAATATTATTTTGTCTATTTGCATATGTTGGTTGGAAGCAGCACGTTGTGGTGCAGTAGATATCAGCTCGGAACAAGAAATTGGAGAGCCATGTTCAAATTCCAGTTGGATTGATTGCATTCACTTATGTGCAAATACCCTTGGGAAAGGTATTAATCTGTCACTTCTCCCTTCAATTAGGGGTTAAATAGCAGAACAGATTAGATTCTATAGCCTTGGTTGGCAACCAGTCTACCATACAAAGTAATAGCAACCTACTGTGGAAAAATCTTCTGCCTAGTTAGTCATGTCTCTTTTGAGTCATGATCACCCAAGTGTGTATCACATATGGCACTTAACTGACTGATATGTTGGTTATAGGATAAATAAAGTGTAAAGTAAAAAGTAAGATAACAGGAAGTTAACTACTAATCACATGTCATAAAAAGACACTATACAACAGATAATATGGTACAAAAAATAATTTACATAGGGATAGCAATACTGCAAAATTCCATTTTTAGCTTCAGAAACATTCTTCTTCCTCTATGTGCCCTATCCCTTCAGGGCGATCATGGCCTTCTACATTTCCCAATCCTTGGTGGCTCTGAGCATGCCTTCTCCTGTTACACCATGCAATACTAGTTCCATCATCCACCTGATTAGGTCCTTCAAATATGTTATCCGTTGCTTTCCCCTGTCTCTTTTTCCCTCTATCTGGCCTGTTAGTATCAGATTCTCCAAGCCCTCCTTCTTCCTCATTGCATATCCCAGGAACTTCTGCTGTCTCTTCCTGTATTAATTTCCTTTTTGTTTCCATCATTTCCAAGACCTCATCATTGCTCACATGCTTGATCCATGATATTCACAGCATCCTTCTGTAGAACCACATTTCAGTTGCTTCAAGTTTTTCCTTCATCTTTGATGGCATTGTCCAGCATTCACTGCTATATTGAAGGACGGACAGCACCTAGCAATCCATTACTCTCTTCCTTGTTTCTAGCAAAATTGTCCTGTTTCTTAATACCTTACTTAACTTCTTGAATGCTTCCTTCACCATGCTAATTCACCTTCGGATCTCTGTGTCGCACTTTCCGTCTTCTGTTATAATGCTTCCCAGGTATTTAAATTTTTGTACCTGCTTGATTCTGGTACCCCCAACCTGTATTTGGCATTTTGGGCTGCCCTTTTTACTGATGACCATGCATTCAGTTTTCGTGCAGTTTATTTCTAGTCTTTTCTTGTTACTTTCTTCTGGTACCTTCTGTAGGAGGTCTTGTAGCTTTCTTTCTGTATCATCTGCGTACCTTAGGTTGTTTAAATTGTGGACTCCGATTACAAATCCAGGTATAACTTCTAGAGTTCTCAAAATATTCTTGCTGTACAAGTTGAACAGATCTGGTGAAAAGACACATCCCTGTCTAACGCCCCTTTCTATCTTTGTATATCTACTCCATTCATTAGCTGTCCGTATGCAAGCGGTTTGCTGCCAGTAAAGATTCTTCATTACTCTCAAGTCTTTCCCAAATATGTCCATGCTGCCAAGCACAGGTATAAATCCTTTTTCATTTATATTGCCCTTTTGGAGAGCATCCTAATCATAAATATGGCATTCCTTGTTCTCGTGTCTTTAACGAAACCACAGTGTTCTTGTCCTATCTCTGGCCTGATTCTGCTTCTCGCTTTATTCATCAGGATTCGAACAATCAGTTTTGTTATATGGCTCATTAAACTGATGGTTCTGAGGAGTTCGCACTCGTTTGCTCCTGGCTTCTTAGGTAGTGCTATGAAGATAGATTTGCTGAGATCATCTGGTATTACCCCACTATTATAAATTTCATTTATTATTTCAGTAATTTTTTCTATACCAAATTCTTTCAGGGCTATCAGCAGCTCTATGACTATGCCGTCTGGTCCCACTGCTTTGTTTCTATTCAGTTTGGCTACTGCAGATTCCAATCAGACTTTACTATTTCAGAAACATTAGGTTGTATTATAACGCTGTATTATACACAAAAAAAGGTACCTGATTTAAAAGCACCTGATAAAGGCCAGAGGAAGCAACAGTCGAAACATCTTAATAATATTAACAAAGATGAGGATATTAGTCTAGATGTAAATAACTATAATTAGAGTGAAATAAAATATGAAACAATCTTTTTTTTCCTTTGTCATCTCTGAAGTAATTCTGTTTTTTTTTTTCAGCAATATTACCAGAAAGTGAGTTGGACAACATGAAAAGTGGAAAGTTGTTGAATAGTCGTCGAGCAGATGTAAAGTCAATAGGACCAATGTTAGAAAAAACTCGAAAGCTGTTGAAGGATCTGTACCAGCCTTTCAACAATGAATTGGCTGTTATGCTGAAGGACAACAAATATCAATGGGAAACAGAAACATGAATGTTTCAAGATATAAATAAAAATTAATTTTTAAGTTATATTTTTTTAAAATAATCTCTTGGTACAAAATTTTACTATGGCATTAAAAATGAACATTTTAAAAGTATACACCTTCCTTTCTTCTGTAAGTTGCTGTATCTGTCATCTGCCTGTGATTTATATTGTTGTTAATTCTCTGATAATTTTTCACCTCCATTTTCAGTCATATTTATGTTTTGTTCTCAATTGAGCTCTGAAGAGTGAGGAGTAATAACCAGTTATCCTATATTTTTTGTTATATTTTTAAATTCACCATTTTACAGTAATATTTTTTTCTGGTTATTACTCTACCTAACCCAGTTTGTTTTAATATATATGTGTATATAATGTGAATATATACTTTTAAAATGTTTGTTTTTAAAGCCATAATTTTTTCAATTCTTACTTTTTATTTTTATTTTTCCCATCTTTTGCTTTGGGTCAAGTTTATAAGAAATATCACTGTTTATTTATACCCACCCCCTCAAACATAGATACAGAATCTGCCAAAAAAAATGTTTACAGACTTCAGGAAAGGAAAAACTTGACTTTCATAGTTTTGTCAAATTGAGATAACACTGTTTACTGTAGTATATTTTCTCAACAGATTGCACTCATGACTGTAGCATCTACAAATGACATCTACAACAGGGTAGGCGGACATTTGTTGTTTGAGGAACATAAGATTATTTTAAAGTGGTATTTCAAATTTGAGAATGTTGTTGAAGCCCAAAGACAATGGAGCTATGAGTTTGGAATACAACTTCCAACACATTTTACTTATGGCCTATCACATTGAATACACCGGTTCTCACTCGATCACCGAATTTAAGGAACATTGAGTCTGGTCAGTACTTAGATGGGTGACCACTTGGGAATACCAGGTGCTGTAAGCGTTTATGGACGGATGTGTGTTGTGGTGTGGTGGATATCAACTCGGAAAGAGAAATCAGTGAGCCGAGTTCGAATTCCAGTTGAATACCTTGCATTCACTTAAGCACTGATACCCTTGGGAAAGGTATTAATCCGTTCCTTCCCTCCAGTTATGGGTTAAATAACAAGGGTAGGACTTGGGGACCCTACCCTTAAAAACAAATCCCAATGAATCTTGCAAAACAAAAACAATAAAACAAACTAAATAAAACAAATCAAAAACGATTTCCAGCATTAAATAACCTAATGAAGGTTGATATGCTGGTTAAATGAACCAACCAACCAACCAACACATTTGACAATTTCACAGATTCATGATAAGTTCATGGTACCATGTGTGATGCACATGAAGAGAAATTTGTCAGTTTTTGTACAGCAAACAAGTTTTGCTTCCTCAGTATCACATTCACTACAAAAGTCTACAACACAATGTGCACATGAAACAGGTGTAAGCAGTGCAAGAACACAACATATTTTTAAAAGAGCAAAGTGGAATGTTTACATCTCAAGATTATTACATGCAATTAATGAAGAATCCAGTTTTGTGAGTGGGTTCAACACATGATAAGCAAGCATGAAAAGTGTGTGACCTGATGAAGTACAATTTCAGCTAAATGGAACACTGAGCCAACATAATTATGTTTACTGGGCCCTAGAAAATTATCACATGCGTGTGAACAAAGCAGTCAATCTACAGGGTGTCAATGTTTGGTGTGGAGTGTCATCAGGAGGTTGAATAAGCTCATTTTTCTTTGAATATGCTGTTACTGATCAAATGTACGTAAACATGCAATGCACGTCTATATTACCTGCCATACCAAAACTTTCTGAAAATTATCAATTTTTCTTTCAAGAAGATGACGTGCAGGCTTATCTGAATGAGAATTTCCAAAGAAACTGGTTAAGACAAGAAGGCACAGTCATGTCCCCACTAACATTCTCCTGATTCACCACCTGTAGACATTTTCCTATGAGGGACCCTAAGGGAATGTTATGCATCACAGAAAATCAACTACATTGAAATATACAAGAAATTTAAAATCACCCTGAACATTTGACAAATGTTGCTCAAGTAGTATTTTTTTTAATCAATTCACACCAAGCAAAGTGAGACTGCCACTAGTGTACAGTGGGTTACAGTGAGAGAAAAAAACTGGGTACAGGTGTATTGCAGAAGGGATAAAATATGAATGGGATTCAAGAAGATAGAAGATGGCAGTTGATGTTGCATTTAGATTTTTTGAGATTGTAGCTATTAAGGAAGCAAGTAAATGGAAGGGAGTTCTGTAACACTATTTTTGCATGCAGAAAAATGACTAAAGATTCATAAAAGAAGCTTTGTAGATGGCCTTAGTGGCTGACTTATTCATAGCATATGACTGATTTGTGGCATTTACATCCTGGAGAATGTGTCAATGTTTTTCTGGCAGAACAACGAAAACTCTCAGTTCTGTTTAGCAGGATTACCAGACTGCGTTTGCTACGGTGAGTCAATCATACCTTCATACTGCAGAGTCAATCATACCTTCCACTGCAGGGTTATAGGCCCATTGTGCAAGTTTGTTGAGGGGATCATGGTTTGTATGCTGCCTGGAAAGTTCTTTGTCCTTGAGGTCATTTCTGTTTGTAGTAATGTCATACCACTATTGACTAAGAATGAGTACTATGTGTTCTTCTGCTTACTAGGTATAACGCAAGTCGTGGTATAGACGACACGACAAAAAAAATTCTATGAGGACAAGAAGTTTAGCTCACTCACCTGTTTGGGCCCTCTAAGTTGACAAGATACTTTGTTTGGCAGGGTTGAAAAATTTCCAGACTGCGTTTGCTGCGGTGAGTCAATCATACCTTCCACTGCAGGGTCATAGGCTCATTGTGCAAGTTTGTTGAGGACATCATGGTTTGTATGCTGCCTGGAAAGCATTTGTGGAATTTACATCCTGCAGAATATGTCAATGTTTTTCTGGCAGAATGACGGAAACTCTCAGTTCTGTTTGGCAGGATTACAGAACAAGGCTTAATATGTGCTTTTGTGGCTGGTCTACTGGAGTGTGTCCTTCATACATCCTTCTGAATGAATAAAATGAACATTACATAGGTGGTGGCTCATATGAGGGCAATATTAAAAGACGATCCCATGGGAATATAACAACAGGAATACAACAAATATATTACTGCAAACTATTTTGGCACCATGACTGACCAATTTGAATCAAAACTAATACTGGAATTTGATGGTTCTGATTATGAACAATCCATTGTGGAATGGATAGAAAGGCAGAATTTATATGTCCGCTGTACATCATGAAAAGGACTGAATTTGTAGTCCCGATACAACTAATGGGTGGTGCATATGCAGAGTATCAGCTGTTGAGTGAAGGAAGGAAATAAATGACTTCAGCTACATAAAGGAAGATGACTCATTCTAAGCATATGACTGATTTGTGGCATGTCATTTACATCCTGCAGACTATATCAAAGTTTTTCTAGCAACTCTCGCACTTCCTGCCTATGGAACTCGCTCCCATATTCTTGCTTTCCTGACAGCTACAACCTCCAGGAATTTAAATGCAATGTCAATACTCATCTATTAATCACTTAACTCTAGCTCTTTCCCCACCCTGTAAATCCTTTCCTTCCTCTCCACCTTGAAACTGTCATCACACCTGCATTCTGCTCCTTTATAACTGCTTCGTATACCTCTTCACTCTCTTCTAATTAATCTTTTTACACTTATGTAGTCCCCTGCGCATCAGTGGCACTTCCGCCTTGCTCGGGGTGAAATGATTAAAAAAAAAACAAAAAAAAACAAAACAAACTATGAAAACTCTCAGTTCTGTTTAGTGGTATTCCAGAACAAGGCTCAATATGTGCTTCTGTGGCTGGTCTACTGGGATGTGTACGTCATGCATCCTTCTGAATGAACAAACTTAACATTACACAGGTGCTGGCTCATACGAGGGCAATATTAAAGGATGACCTTTGCAGAAATAAAACTAGCTGCAATAGCTGTAAAACTGACATGTGACTCAGTGGAAGGAATTGAGAGTGCATCAAACAATAAATGATTCAAGCAATATGGCTTGTGACTGCTTTGTTCTGTGTAAGAGACCAAAAGACAGCTGTCTGAAGGCTTGAAAAATCCTCATGTGCTTCTGGTATGAGGAATCTGGTCATTTGTTGTGAAACTGTTCAGGAAAAGGACAAGAAGGAGAGTTTAAAATGCCAGTTTCGTCTCTTGGTGAAATATGAATACGATGCTGCCTGCAATAGAGGTGTACGTGTGTGAGAAGAGAGGTGTTGATCTAGTAGATTTTAGATGTTCTTGGACTATTATCAGCAGAAAGAAGTGCTGGACATAGAAAAAAATGATGTTAAAGTGATGATACTTAGTGGAGAAACATGTATCAGTGGTATTGGGAAGATAGATCTTTGAGTGAATGGGGGAACTGCAGAAATAGAGACTTTGGTAGCACAAAAGGACCGTCTTGGATTCGATATACTGATCGGTGGATCAGTAAATTAGTGGACTGCATCATGGAAATAGACAGACAGTAAAGCTTTGACAAATTTAGGAAATCCTATGGAAAGGAGTTGCATCAATGGGTCAAGAAAGACTGGCTTATTCCCTATGACAAACCAAAATTTGGAACCCTGAAAGGGCTTCTTCTGTTTATGGCTGTATTGCAAGAAAACAAATTAAAGGTTCAGCTCGTCAGGGATTACTGGGAACTTAACCTCCACAATGATGCATATACAGCAAAAACTGATGTTTGCACCAGCAAATTAAAAGAGCGGAAACAGCAAGGGTAAAACATGACATTACTGGACTTCAAATCTACCTACCTACAAGTGTGTGTTAATGAACAACTTTAGCTATACCAGATAGTTATTTTCCAAAGCTGAAGATACTGCTTGACTAGATTGGGTTTTGGGTTGAATGTACCTCTCCAGTTGATAATGAAATCCATTGTCAAACAATGCTGTCTCAGAAAACATTGAAAAGGCAACCTCAGCATATATCAACGACTTTTCATAAATGAAGATATCATGTTCCTAGATTGAGTTGCAGAACACTTGTTGTGCTGTGGACTGACAAGTCCACAGCACAAAAAGTCCATAGCACAACAAGTCCACAGCAAGTGGACTGACAAGTCCACAGCACAGGTCCCAGAGCAGCCAAAACAGGTGGCTATGATACTTGGCTTACTGCTCTATAGTAGAAATGCGCCATATTTGTTACCATATTTGCTCTTCACTTGATGACACCAACAGCTACCCACAAGCATCCACATACTGAAAGCCTGCCACAAGAAGAGAGCATCTAGTTTTGGCTGCTCTGGGACTTGTGCTGTGGACTTGTCAGTCCACTTGCTGTGGACTTGTTGTGCTCTGGACTTTCTCTTCTTGTGGCAGGCTTTCAGTATGTGGATGCTTGTGGGTAGCTGTTGGTGTCATCAAGTGAAGAGCAAATATGGTAACAAAGGGTTAGAATGATTAAACAATGTCCCACTTAAAAAAAGCTGATGAAGACCAGTATCTAAGTGAAGAGGTTTCATCTGTACAAAGGCAAATGGTGTGTGGATGCTAAAGAATTTAACATGTGGATTACAAGTGAGTTACAATGTAATCTGGTGGGTCCATTGTAAAGGATGCATGTTGGCTGAGGCAAGAGTCAGATGCACCTATTAACTTCACAGAATTGGATGCGGTTATTAGAGGAGTCAACATAGCCATACAACGAGAGGTAAAGAGCATTCACCTAAAAACAAACTTGCTTTACATGTATAAATAGCTCACAGACACGCTGAATAGCAAAGCTTGGATGAGCATCAAGGCTGCAGGTAAAATGTTGATCAGAAGAAGGCTGCAAACCTTCTTGGAACTAGACAAGGAGTTTACTTTGCTGGTGAACATTACCCTTGTCAGGTTAAACCAAAACAAGGTGAATGAGATTACCAGAGTCCCATGGAGGTAGCTGGAAATGAAAAATGAAACCAAACATGTGCTACAACCGGTAGTGGGATGGGGTTCAGCCAGATTAAAAAAATACACCTGAACTGCAGACATCCTGGTGTTAGATGAACAACCTTTGTTAGGAAGATTGCCCCTTCCACAGCAAAAGAGACTATCAGATTGGCTGTTAGATCCTGTTTGGTATGTTAATCAATTGATCGAGCACTGATCCAATGGCAGAGAGGGGAAACTGGAGACAGAAGGTGTATGGCAAAGACTAGGGATGGGCATATCCATTACAGAGGCACCCATTACTTAACCCTCATAGATTGTGGACCTTCTTGGTTTGTGTTATGGTGAAACACACCTATTCATCAGATAATGGACTCCCTCCTATATTAATAAGAGTTAACAGGAATTACTTGGGAAGTTCATGGGAGTTCTTTTAGACTTCTATTGGAGTTCAGTAGAACTACCAGGCAGTTAACCAAATACTACGGAGTTAGCTTTCAGTAGAAGATTACCAGGTTCCTAACATTTTGGGTACGTTAAGTCTATTACCAACCGACATAGCACGATTATAACCTTCAGTGTGAAAACTACTCCACAACAGTTTGCTTTTTGGCAACCCTTAGTATGAGAAGATTATGCTGCTGTAATCCAAGTTGATCTTTCTTGAAAGGGGCTCATCCAAGAAGATCCTGACAGACAATGGCAGAAATTTCAGGATATTTGATGAAGATTGGGGTATTCATTTGCATTTCTAATGTACATATGCAACATCTGGAAACAACTTAGCTAAACATTCACACAGAACCATAAAGCAGATTGCTGCAAGGAAGAAGATTATCCTGCAGTAGGCTACCATTGCTTTCTGAAGTAGACTGGTTGCCAGCCAAGGCTATTGAACCCACTCTGTCCTGTTATTTAACCCATAACTGGAGGGAAGAGATGGATTAATACCTTTCCCAAGGGTATTTGTGCATAAGTGAATGCAAGGAATTTAACTGGAATTCGAACTCGGCTACCCGATTTGTTGTTCCGAGTCGATATCCACTGCTCCACAATGCACATCCGCTGCACCATTACCTCTACTCAATTGAGCAGAGTCACCATCAGTCAAACAGTTGTTCTCTTTGTCCACTATTAGTAGTTGCATTCCATTATCCTTTGATGTGTCAACCTCAACCTCCACAGGGTCATCCACAACTTGTGGGAAATAGTGAAGGTCTTTAATATGGCGTAGTATTCTTTCTACGTAGACTGCCTGAAGACTCAAGATTCCAATCATTGTTCTTTTTCCATTTTTACTTGTATGTCTATTTAGCTGAGTTTGAATTCCAGTTGAATTCCTTGCATTCACTTGGAAAAGGTATTAATCCGTTTCTTCCCTCTATTTATGAGTTAAATATTAGGACAGATTAGGTTCTATAGCTTTGGTCGGCAACCAGTCTACTGCAGAAAGTAATGGCAACCTACTGCGGGATAATCTTCTGCCCAGTCAGTCATGTCTCTTTCAAGACATGATCGCCCAAAGTATGTATCACGTATGGCACTTAACTGACTGAATGGTGAAAAGGATCAGTGATTTGCTGCAGAAACATGAAGAGGTGAGTGAGCCTGTTGTACCAACACTTTGGAGAAGCACCAAATACAAGAGGCCCCCCCATGGCTATGTGATCATGAGATCAGGAGGGGGGTGGGAATATAATGGCCATGGCCTATCTCTACAATAAAATAGGTACTAAATTATTTGTTTAAGTTTTATTACAATTCTAATCATTGCTTTTAGGACAATGAATATTATTGAGAAGTGAAGGCAGTTAAAATAATAGCAGTGTCAAAAAGAAAACTGTCTTTTTTTATAGTATTTACATTATTCAGACTATTGTCCCCATCTTTGCTGCCATTTGTACGACGTTTCGGTCATTGTATACTCCAGCCTTCTTCAGGTGCTTGGAATTTCGAACCGAACCCTTTATTACAATCACTGGGGTATATGAACTCCATTCCTTGTGTAGTCGTGCCTCTTTTTGATAGTCATGAGTTATCTCCCTCTAACCCTGTAAGTTACTTGTTCACCACTGCCGTAGCCTGGTATTGAACTCACAACTATTTGGGTCAAGTCACAGGAACTAACCAATGTCTATATCCACTGAGCCATGTGTCTTTAATTCCTAGCACCTGAAGAAGGCCAAAGCATACAACCAAAATGTACAAATGGCAACAAAGATCAGGACAATAGTCTGAATACGGTAAATACTACCTCATCTCAGAAATATAGACAAATGTCTTTTTTATATTATGTTTTTTTTTGTGGGCACAGAAGTTCAAGGTTGCCTAAAAATCTATATTTTTCAATTCTGAAATAATGTTGCACCTTGAGGAAGATTTATGTAATGGACATGGTTTATTATTATTTTTGTATATAAATGCATCCTCGTAAAAATATCATATTTTTTTATGTCTCAACATATTTACCATGTACCACATATAAACTTCATGAAAAGTGAAGGAGACTTAGCCTGCACAGAGTGAAATATTCCTTTAGTTTTGAATTTGGTTTGAGGAATTTATAAGTTGCATACACTTTTTTTTTTGCACAACAGTCTAGTGATAGAATGTGTTGAACAGTTGTCTAGAATAAGTCTTGCATGCTTTTCTAAAGCCAAGCAAAGTATTAAGAAACAAAAAGCTCCCAAACAAAAGAAGCACAAAATTGTCCGTGCCATACATAGTCATGCAAATTACCTAGTGCCTTAGGACTAATTAAAAGTTTGTAAGTGAACGTGCATTGTGACACAATGGGTATCAGCTTGGAATTAGAAATTAAAGTTATAATTCCATTTGAATTCATTGCGTTCACTTACCTGCAAATACCCTTGGGAAATGTATGAACTCATCTCTTCCCCCTCCAGCTAAGGGGTTGAATAGCAAGAGAGATTGAGCTTTAAGGTTTTGGTTGGCAACCAGTCTACTGCCAAAAGAAATAGTAACCTACTGTGGGAAAATCCTTTGTCTAGTCATGGATCAAAAGAGCGTATCACGTACGGCACTTATTTGAACGAAGTGGGCATGAAAAAATCTGCATAATTGACTGGTGCACATATAAAAGCTGGCAGATTTTGTCTTTGCATGAGAAGCATTACACATGGTGAGGAGTACATTTGAACAAGCCAGCAGTGAGGTTCAAGGAAAATGACATTGCAGTGAGGAATGCGAAATGGACTATCCTCCCAATTATGATAAAGACCAT
This sequence comes from Ascarosepion bandense, assembly GCA_037127315.1. NCBI lineage: Eukaryota > Metazoa > Mollusca > Cephalopoda > Sepiida > Sepiidae > Ascarosepion > Ascarosepion bandense. Next base: position 3,420,590 of record JBBBDQ010001640.1, on the reverse strand, counting down.
TGTGTATTTATTTGTATATCCTGTCATGCTCATAGAGTGCGAGGCAGTGTCAGCTCAGTTCATTCTCTTTACTACCAGTTATTAAACATTACTACCAGTTATAAAATCTCTTGCCATGTGCTTCTTCTTTAACAGTGCCTTATTATTTTGTTACGGTAGATCCCGGATGAGCCCCCAATTTTGTTACGGGTTATAGGGGTAATAAAAGAAAAAATTTTGATTAGAACTCAGAGATAAATATCACACACAAATTTTTAATCTGCAAAACATTAGATAAAAAATATTTACAAATATACAGTTTGGCATTCAAATCAAGAGACATAGAAAACGTATAGTTTACTACTGCCCGGAGAAAAGTTACAAGGAAGAGAAGGGGAGGGAAGGTGTCAAATAAGCTGCCCAGTTAGCAGGGAACTTAAGTGCTATAGTTTTTAGAAATCCTTAAATGCGGATACAAAGACTAATTATTGGCTTGGTCAATGAAAGAGGCAAAAATATGTATTTACCCAGATAGTTCCATGAGGTTCTCTTTCAGGTTTTATTTGTTCGGACATTGTCTGTGAAATTCTTTCGGCTGGATCTCAATCCTAGAATTTTTACTGGAGTCGATATGACAGCAAAATCTTTTTAACAACTCTTTCAAGTTTTTGGTTTGTCGTTGACTAGAGAGATTCTTTTGGTTGGAATATAATTTTTGAATTGAAACCGGTGCTGATGAGGTCAGCACATCCTTTTATCAACTGTTTTAAGTTTTAGTTTTTTGTTGTCGACTTAGGGATTCTTACAGCTGGATATACATCCTGAATCTACCGGAGCTGTAGAGGTCAACCCATCCTGCTATCAACTGACGGCTTCGTGCCCAAAACCTATTTCTATAGGGGCTAACACCTAATTTGCACACTTCTAGAACCTTTTAGAACTCTCTAGAACATTCTACAAACTTCCAAACGTTCTATTTTTAATTTCCTTATTTTTACGACTACTTCCTGAATTAGAACTTTTTTGTAACAAGTAGGACTCAATAGAATTCATTACTATAACTTTCTATACATTATTATTATTTTTTATATATAAATGCATCCTCATAACAATTTTATCAAGTAGTAAAGAATATATATATATATATATTTTAATTCAGATACTTTAATCCTAGTGAAAAAAGCAGGAAGGTAAATTCCAAAAACCCGATCCTAATTAATATTAAAAATTTTATCTTAATATTAAAAAATGATACAGGAAGAGAGCTCCATGTAATAAAATTTTACAGAGCAAATATAAATTAAAAAAGGATTAATTCAATGATGTTGAATGACCATTTCGATGTGAAAATCCCCACGGGGGATAACACATCACCTCAGCAACCGAAAAATCCTATCAGAAACTGGAGAAAAATCAGTCTAATTTTCCTTTTTAAATAGATTTGCAAAGAAATTAAAAAAGAAAATAAAAATAAAAAGGAAAAAGAAAGAAAAAGATAAAACAAAATAAAAACAAATAAACAAGAAAAGAACCCAGACTGAGGTGATGTGTTATCCCCTGTGGGGATTTTCACATCGAAATGGTCATTCAACATCATTGAATTAATCCTTTTTTAATTTATATATATATATATATATATATATATATATATATATATATATACACTCTCTATTATAATAAAGACTGTTGTATGTGTGTGTGTGTGTATATATATATATATATATATATATATATATACACACACAATAATAATTATTCAGTATTTGTCTATCCGTCTGAGATGAGGTGGTAGTTACATTTTCAACTGTTGTACACATCTTTATTGCCATGTTTACAACATTTCAGTTATTGTATGCTCTGGCCTTCTTTATTCTAGTGCTAGGAATTTTGAACCAAACCCTTTATTTCAATCATTTTTGAATGCTACGTAGTTATCTCCCTTTAACTCAACTCTATAAGTCATTTGTTCACCAAGGCTTCAGCGGCACACCTCCACTCCATTGTCAAAATTTTTGATGACGTCCGTGCATAGTTGCTCCTCGATCTCACCAATATGCATTATTATTTTGTCCTTCAGCTGTTTGTATTGAACTCACAACTCTTTGGGTCAAGTCACTGGAAATCACTTACCTATATCCACTGGGCCATGTGACTTTGATGAATTATATCCTCTCAAATATTTTGCTGTCATTTTTGACGGCAGAGGTACATTCATATTACAAATATATAGGGTGTTCTATTAAGACAGATCAAAGTTAGCAGTAAATAAAAGTGTTATTGGTGAAATTTTATTGATTTCAATATTGAATCATGTTATCTGAGTCATGGCAATTATGGCCTGAATTAAACACTATGAATCTCAAAGATTTGTGGTTCCAATGGGATGGCACCACAGGCCGCACAGCCAATGCAACAATGGCTTTATTCAATGAGAAGTTCCTAGGTCACATCATCTCTTGAAACAGTGATATCAATTGGCTACCATGACCGTGTGACTTGACTAATGATTTCTTCCTTTGGGGTCATTTAAAAAATAAGATCTAAGCCAACAATTCAACAGCTAAAGGAAGAGATAATAGGGCATATTAGTGAGATTGAGGAGCAACTATGCAGAGACATCATAAAAAAATTTGACCATGGAGTGGAGTGTTCCGCCAAAGCCTTGGTAAACATTTGGGTGATATTATTTTTCACACATAATTGCCACAATTGAAATACCATGATCCAATACTGAAATCAATAAAATTTCACCAATAACATGGTTTTATTTAATGCTAACTTTGATCTCTCTTAATGGAACATCCTATATTACTTCAATCTAATGAATGCTACTCAATAAAAATTATTCCTAACCAAAATGTGGACCACTCAATTTAATTAGAGCTGTAATAATTGAGACATAACATCAGTTGTTATACTCAGAGGGAGCTGTAAAGATATAGTGACCATCTCTTATTTGTTATGTAACCAACTTGATACTGTGATATCCATCTCGTTGCAACTTTAGATGCAAATGTAAGTTCTAATCTAAGTTTCTTCTCTTACACATTTCATTTGTGCAACTCTTTTGTGACGTCATGCTTTCCAGCCAATTTCAAAAATTTAAATTGTATTGTTAGCTACTGTCTTCTTAATTTCTCTTCTTTTATTGTTCGCGGTCCTTAATAATGTTTCTCTTTCTTGCTTGGCATTACTGCCATCATCATCATTTACCCATCACACCCAGATGATACATAGGGCAGCAACTTTTTGTTGCTGTTTCTGTAGCAAACTGTTTTTTACGGGGCAGGGTTGTTAGCCCTGCACCCAACTCCCAAACCTGGAGGACCGGTAGACCATTCTTGGTCCTTATGTTTACAGCACCTGGTATTCCCAAATGGTCACTCATTTAAGTACTGACCAGGCTCGATGTTGCTTAACTTTGGTAATCAGATGGGAATCGGTGTATTCAACACAATATAGCTGTAGACATTACTGCCATACTTAAGGTAAAAAGAAAAAGAAAAAGTTCACACTTCTTTTCTTGGTTTCTAGAGAAATTTTTGTTTCTTAATACTTTGCTTGGCTTTAGAAAAGCATGCAAGACTCTTATTCTGGACAACTGTTCAACACATTCTATCACTAGACTGTTGTGCAAAAATAAAAGTGTATGCAACTTATAAATTCCTCAAACCAAATTCAAAACTAAAGAAATATTTCACTCTGTGCAGGCTAAGCCTCCTTCACTTTTCATGAAGTTTATATGGTACATGGTAAATATGTTGAGACATAAAAAAATATGATATTGTTACGAGGATGCATTTATATACAAAAATAATAATAATAATAATAATCTAAAAAGTTGTAGTAAGGGATTCTATTGAGTCCTACTTGTTATTACAAAAAAGTTTTAATTCATGAAGTAGTTGTTAATTAGAGAAATTAGGATTAGAACATTTTGGAAGATTGTAGAAAATTCCAGTAGAATTGAGAGAATTCGAAAGGTTCCAGAGATATGCAAATTAGGTTTTAGCCCGTATAAAAATAGATTTTGGGCAGTGAGTAGTTAGTTGTTACCAGGGTTTATTGATGTTATTAACTCCTGTTATGATTCAAAAATTTATATCCAGCCAAAAGAATTTGTAAGAAAAGTTGCTGACCAACTAAAACCTGAAAGAGAACATCATGGAACTATATGGATAAATAAATATTTTTGACTCTTTCATTGACCATTCTTAAAATTATTCTTTATATACTCATTCAAGGATTTCCAAAAAGTATAGCACTTAACTTCTTTGCCAACTTAACTGGGTAAAGATACTTGATATCTTACCTTTCCCTTCTCATCCTCGTAACAATATGAAAAATATTTTAAGTTTCTAATCGTCCTGAGCAGCTTAAGCTCAGTGATAGCATATGGTTGGCATAACTAGCCTGGAGTCACACTTTCTGGTCTTGAGAGGGGTCAAAATTGTTTACATGGTCTTGTGGGGTAGTGGAGATTTATTTCCCCTCTCTGCAGATCCCCCCCCCCAGGAACAACACTGCAAATCTGTCACTAATCATTGTGTCTCATAAATTTCAACTCTCTCTTTCTGATTCTTAATTACAAGTGTTGTTTCTGTTTTGATTTTCTTTAAAACTTTCTTGTTGCTCACATGCTTCATCCATGGTATTCTGAACATTGATTTGTAGAACTACATCTCTGTCACTTCAAATTTCCTCTTCCTCTGTAAGGAAATTGTCCAGTATTCACGACCTTATAGGAGAATTAAAGACACATTTATTAAAGCTAAGAAGAGTACTGAGAGACAGAAAGATTTCATTGAAAACAAAGAAAAGTGTACTGGACTGTTATGCGATATCTGTCCTCCTATACAGCCGTGAATGCGAGACAAAGAAGAGACTTGAAGCAATGTAAATGTAGTTCTACAGAAGGATACTGAGGATACCATGGACTGAACGTGTGAGCAATGACAACCTGGAGAGGACGCAAACGAAAAAGAAACATACAGCTGAGGTTTCTGAGACACGTAATGAGGAAGGAGGGTTCAGAGTATCTAACACTCACAAGACAGATAGAGCGATACAAGGGAAAAGCAGTGTGGGACATAACTGATAGACTTGAGCAAGATGGCAGAGCAAGGTCTGGGAGAGATACTAAGAAGAAAAGTGTTGAGAGTAAATGGAAGTCCATGATCGCTTACGTCCTGAAGAGACAACATACGAAGAAGACTTGTGCGAATTACAAGCACGTGAGCATAAAGTAAAGACCGTTTCGAATAATCTTAGTAGAAATATATGCATAGATCACAGTAACCTTTTCGTTCACTGCTTGCAATGTGGGTGTGCAGAGTTAAAAAGGGATTAATCGGAAATTATTTTAAAAATCTTACTGAAAATAATTTGAATTCTTAAAATTGACAAATTCGCTTTTTAATGCTAATCTTTAAATTTCATTTTTTAAAATAAAACTTTTCCTTTTCTTTCATTATTTAGCTTGTAAAAAAAACTCTAAACAATATATAACAAAAAATTTAAGAAGTAAACAATATAGCTACATTTTAAATTGGGTATTCTTCTGAAAACTAGGTAGTATTTACACTATTTACATTGATCATAATAAATGGTTCGGTTTGCAATTCCTAGCACCTGAAGAAGGCCAGAGTGTAAAACAGTCGAAATGTAGCAAACATGGCAAAAAAAGATGAGAATACGTAATTTAAATTTTTAAATGTAAATAATTTAAATGGGGTCTTTGAAAACCCTGTGGAAGATCGAGAGGCGAAAATTTGGGCCCTGTAAAATTATTCAACTCCTACACAAAGCAAAAGTAGTAAGAAAATAAAGTTTGAAGACAAATTTTGTTTTAAATTCCATAAATTGTTGAAATGATATACAAAACTTGTTTTCCTTATTTAGTTCAGTTTCTTCTGATGAAGACAGTTTTCATGCAACAAGAAATAGACAAGATGCTTTTTAAGCGACTGATATAAACTGTTACATCCAGTTATTCCAGAAATTGTTGAAATGATAATGTAACACCCCAACTGACGGTCCGAACAATTTCTCCAACGGCCGTTCTCCACGCTGTGATATTGCCGGGAATTTGTTGAAAAAGACGGAGCCTCAAGCTGGGGGTACAAGATTAAATTATAAGGAACGAACTTCTACAACTTGGATGAGCTGAAACAAAGCTTTATTTCGTTTAGAGTTAGCCTTTTCGGTTGGGGTAGGCAAATGTGACACACAGCTCTAACTAATTAACGGAGATCGAATTCCGAACTGACCAACTCAAGACGAACGAAGGTTCCTACTTCAAGCACAAGCCTGGTGGAACTCAACCCAACTGCCTGACTAGAAAAAATTACCTGTATTTATTTAAAATTAATCCGGAAATGTTTTGGACCACTGGGTGATAATCAATTGGCGATCGTAAGTCTGAAATTTCAGGACACCCAAACTTTCCCCCCTTTGATGTGCAGACACCCAGTCTGTACCTAGCCTCAGTATTTTTTTCAGGATTTTTTTATCTCTTTTTTATCTTAATAAAGCTTCTGCCGGAAAATTCTTAATTTGTGGTTGAGACACAGTAAAGACAGCCTTTGACCTGGTCATTCAAAAAAACTATCTCTTGAACTTTATCTCTTATCACATTAAATCACCGAGTCAAATATTTACTGGAAGAGTGGTAGGATTTAAAACAGTAATCTGATACCCTTTTCTCTTCCACAATTTTTCTCATAAAAGAAAAAGCGTTTATTTTATTTTTTTTCTCTTTTTCACTTTTGTTAAACAAAACGTTTTTTAATTTATTTTCTATTCTTAACCATTTTCTATTTTAATCTATTATAATAAAATACATATTTTACAAAGCACCTAAATATACGCCTAGTTATCGTGTCACAATATACAAAACTTGTTTTCCTTATTTAGTTCAGTTTCTTCTGATGAAGACAGTTTTCATGCAACAAGAAGTAGACAAGATGCTTTTTAAGTGACTGATATAAACTGTTACATCCGATTGCTACTCAGACTATCACATGGACTCTAATTACTTGATACATAGTCTTTTTATTTATACCTCACACATGGACATCATAGTAGACACAAAATGTACATGAATATTTAACAGAAAAATGGTTGGCTCAATTCTAAAGCTTCCTAATTGAAGAGTATAACATTTCTAATAACTTAATAACTATACACGCATCAAAGCTGAAATAATTTGATTTTTTTCAAAATGTGTGTCTATGATTCTGAGAAGAGGCATTGTATTTACATTGTTGTCTTCATCTGTATTGCCATATTCGTGATGTTTCGGCTGTTGTATGCTCTGACCGCCTTCAGGTGATTAGAATATCGAACCGAACCCTTTATTTCGATCACTGGGGTATATTGATCTCATTCCATGAGTTATGCTATTTCTGGATGTTGTAGTTATCTCCCTTTAACACAGCTTTTCAAGATTTTGTTCACCACTGCTGTAGCCAGGTATTGTCCTTGAGGACATATGGCCTAGTGGATAAAACATTGGTTAGATCTAGTGACTTGAACTGAAGAGTTGTGTGTTCAATACCTGGCTACAGCAGTGGTGAACAAAAAGGAAGATAACTAAAACATTTGGAAGTGCCATGGCTCATGGAATGAGAACAATATATCCCAGTGATCAAAATAAAGGGTTTGGTTCAAAATTCCAATCACCTGAAGGTTGGCGCATACAGTGGCCAAAATGTTGTGAAGATGGAAATACAGGTGAGGACAACAGTCTGAACAATTTAAACAATGTTTTAAATACTTTTTTATCTTTCTTCATGAATTAAGTTTTATTTTAAGCTAGTAGCCAATTAGTAGAGATATTGTATCTTACTAATAATTTGAATTTTTGTCCGAGATTGATTGATAGAATATATTCTCATTAAATGTCCGCTACAATTTAGGTTTGTTTTAAAAAAATCTCAATTTATACAGGTTTTTAAAAAGATTTCTTTACAAATACTACAACTTCACTGTGCTAACGCTGTGACAAAGCCCCACATAATTAATGGAGGGTTAAAAAAAAAACACAATAGTCAAATTTTACTAATTGAAGCAACAAAGATAAAAATACTAATTTAACATTTCATTTCAGAACTGCAGAAACCCGAAAAAGTTTACTCTTCTTGATAGGATAAAATAGAAGCAAAAATAAAAAAATATATAAAAATAAAAAATAAACTGTAAATCTAAACTTATTTATAAATGGAACTCTGTTTGTGTGTGTGTGTGTGTATGTGTGCCTGTTACCTATAGACTCCGAAATGGCTGAACCGATTTTCTTGAAAATTTACAAAGTTGTACTATAAGTGTCTGTGAGTGTTCTTAGCTAGGTTTTGTGTTGAGGTACCCTTGATAAGTATCAAAAATTGATAATCGAAAAAATTCAGGTTATAGAAGTTGTCCGATTTTAATCAAATTTGATACACTCATAGACAAAGATATTCAGAAGTTTCCAGGTTACAGTTCTTACAATAGTGCAGAAAATCGATTATATATATATATATATATATATATAGAGAGAGAGAGAGATAAGTATATATATATAAGGCAAGATGTTTGTGTGTGTGTCTGTTTATCTGCTTGTATGTCTGTATTTTTTCAGCCCTTTTATTTTAGTTTTTGCTTCGGGTTTGGCTCTAAGTAGGTATAATTGTAGTTCTTAGTCTCAGCCATGATACCATTTACTCAGAGGACTTATTTAGCCTTCAAAATTCAGTTTACGACAAAAAAAAACTTATTTGATATCGATACCAGGAAATCAAAATTTGACTTACATCCATTCATTTTTCTTTCAGTGTACGGTTTCGCTTTAACTGGAAACAACTATTGCTTTTTAGTCTTTCGTGCCAACATCCAAAGAGTCTGAGCTCCAGAACCATGGATTAGTTTTAAAGCTTTCATTACACCCGAGCAACGCCAGGCTATACCGCTAGTAAAAAAATAAACTGCAAATTTTCTGATAAAAATCTTTTAAATAAAAACTTGACAATATTCAAAGTTGAAACAGATGATTATCATTTGAAAAATAATTTATTTCATTCATAATGGTGTTGTGACCATATATGCAAGGAAATTCCCATAAGTGTTCAGTTTTCAAATTAACAGCAGTTACAATTTAACATCAACACATGCTGCCAAATGGGGCACAAATGAGTCTTATTTTAGAAAAATATCCATGGATATGTATTTGAAAAAAATAAAGAAAACAAGAGATAAAATACTTTCTTTTCGTCTGGATTTTCAAGATGAGAATTAAAATTATTGATTGGTTCAGACAAGTCTCTCCATCTTGGTTGTTGTCATCCCAAAATTTCAGTTATTGTAATGTCTGGTCACTTATATTTTTTTTTTTTTTGGTTAGGGGTCAGATTCTGTTGGTAACCTTCCAAAAATTCCAAACCAAATTCATCTCATGATACCAGATGATATCTTGTATCGTCTTCATCTCTCTAATCAACCTATTTCTTTCACAAATGACTTTTTCTCACTACCAAGCCCAGGAACAGAACTCATGACTGTCAGGTCACCTAATTCACAGCACCTATATTCAGTGGAACCCTGCAACACCACCTTCCTTGTTGCACAAAGAGATGTGAGGTTGGTGTAATATCAATGCTCTTGGCTCATATACACAGGCTTCTCATGTAAAATTGCCCTTGCATCACATCCTGCCTTAGTGGGGAGGCTGGGCAAATGTACCTATATTCAGTAGAACCTCAGAAGTAATGTTGCTTGTCTGTTTATCAAACTGAAGGGAAAATATGACTTTTAGTTAGTGTAGAAGAGGCAGTTGCATTTAACAATTTCAACAGTAAAAGGGTGGGACCTAGATGCCAATCTAGTAGCACACATAAATTGATGTGGTTGAAATACCAACAAAAAAAGCTTGTCAGAGCAGATGCCATGGAAATGTGTAGAAAATAAAGAAAAGCCACATCATGTCGGTGAGAAACTGACTGATTAGTTGGTTGTTTTGTTTTTATGACAAATCAACCTTGGCAGGTCATTTATTGCCAACTAAATATTTATCTAATTATTGCTGGTAATACCTTTTTCTTTCAACAATTTATTGTTGTTTTTATATAAGTTTTGTGTCTAGTAATACTTGTTTTCTTTTTGAGTATCAAGATTCATTGGGATTTGTTTTTAAGAGCAGGGTCCCTAAGTCCTACCCTTGTTATTTAACCCATAACTGGAGGGAAGGGGTGGATTAATACCTTTCCCAAGGGTACCAGTGCTTAAGTGAATGCAGGGTATTCAACTGGAATTCGAACTCAGCTGATTGATTTCTCTTTCTGAGCTGATATCCACTGCATCACGATGCACATCCTTCACTAAACGCTTACTGGTGAAACTGACTGAAGTCAAGATGCCAAGTCAGGACCGATTATATTGCAGATCCTTCTTTGGAGTTTGTCGAGAACCTTGAGATGTATAGCAGGGGCACCCGATCAGATATGGTAAATTTATAGTTGTGTAAGATAGACTTTTTTTTTTACTCATATCACACCGAGCAATGCAGTAATGCCACTGAAGCACAGGGGGCTACGTAAGAGTGAAAGGATTAGAAAAGAGAAAGCTGGAAACCACATCCTAAACAGGGAACAAGGGATAAGCCTCTTCCCCTGTTCAGTAGATGTGGGTGGAGTGTAAACTGGGCAATAGTTTAGTCTATCTACTCCAATTGAAAAAAAAAAAGAAAAGAGTGAAAAGATTGGAAAAGAGAAAACCGGAAACCACATCCTAAACAGGGAACAAGAGATGAGCCTCTTAACTTGTTCAATAGATGTGGGTGGAGTTTGAACCGGGCGATAGTTTAGTCTATCTACTCCAATTGAAAAAAAAAAAGAAAGAAAAGAGTGAAAAGATTGGAAAACTGACAAGAAAAACTTGCTGGCCTGACACAGTGACCCAACCTTCTTAGCAGTCAATGTGGCTATGGATTCAATGTAGTTGTTCCACTTCAGGTCAGTTGAGAGTACAAGGCCAAGGAAGTGCAGTGAGTCACTGTCTAGGTGACGAGCACCATCCATTGTGATGATTTATTTCAATTCTCGGACTATTGAGGAGGTTAGTAGCACATGTGCACTGATTCTTTCAATTACCTTATCTTTCAGTGTTGTTCACTATTATTCCAACTTAATTCTACAGAGGTTGGTGATCCCACATCAAATATAATCGGTTATACTCAATTTCATCATCTCCCCACTGATTATGGTTTTCCAATGTTCTTTCAACATTACTTTTAGTGCAGATGGCTGCTTTAACCTATTTTACTTTCTGCCACAACTACATGAGATGGAATACATGCAGTTATTGGTTATGTACTCTATCAACTCCGAACGACAAATCGGGGTGCCGCATTTGAATTCCTTGTGTTCACTTACGCACAAATACCTCTAGGAAAAGTATTAATCCATCTCTTCCCTCCAGTTATGGGTTAAATAATAGGACAGATTGGGTTCTATAGCCTTGGTTGACAACCAGTCTACCGCAGAAAGCAATGGCAACCTACTGCGGGATAATCTTCTGCCCAGTCAGTCATGTCTCTTTTGAGACATGATCACCTAAAGCGTGTATCACGTACGGCACTTAACTGACTCTCTTTGAAGAGGGTTGGTTGGAGTAAGATGTCTCCAAAAGGTGAAAATGCTTTCCAATACTTTCCTGATATGGTGTAAGTTGGACAGACCATGCAAAATTTCCCAAATTTTTGTCTTTGAAGCTTATCTGTGTTTATCTTAGTGGAAGCTAATGTTCTGCTTGCAGAGTAGTTGTTACTCTGAATGATGTTCCCAATACTGATCATCTCCTGTTGGTATGTTTCTGGGTTGCCACTAACAAGTTTTCCTAGTGTTTTATACATTGTAAGAATCAAATTTCAGGTTACGTCCTGTGAATGTTGGCTTATGATATAATGGTGTGCGTTCCAGAAATTTTTAGCCTTTTTCAGGAGAGACATTTATTAATTCCAAAGAAGTAGAAAACTCTATCTCCTTCAAAGTCGGGTCATCTGACTCCAATACACTTGTAGCACTCCAGTCACTTCATGAAAACCCTACAGAAGTCATCTACAATGAAAGTGTGCAAGACTCTTGTCATGGCCTCCTCCATCCTCACAATGTCTTCAAAACAACCAAAAATCACAGGGAGCAAGGTCTGGACTGGAGGGAGAGTGGAGGAAAGGATTGATGTCATCTCACATCCTCTCCACTGTATTTGAACCTCTCACACCAGTGGAAATCAGATGCTTATTGACTAACTTATACAAGTTAGTCAATAAGCAGTCTGGAGCATATCATACATTTCTATAGCATTTCTGCTCAGTTTAACACAACACTTTATCGTATAGCAGGCTTTGGAATTTTCTTCACTCCTAACCGCATTCTGCAGACTTGTCTGCTACGACAAGCAGTGTTTAGCAAATCCGGAATAACAAAAGTTGGCAAAAACTTATTTGATGTATCATAATTATATGCTAAAGCTACATTACTGTAACATTAGTATATAATTACGATGGGAAAGTTTTAAGTTGCCTCTCCAAAAAATATCTTAAAACTTCTTGAATGCACCTTATACAGATCTCTTGAACCTATACTCTTTAAAAGTTATTAGCATATCCAAGAAGGCCCAGTTTATCTCTTCCTTTAATGGTAAAATATGATGAATATTTTAGTGAGTTCACATGGTCCAGAAGTACTTGCACATCTTCCTTGTAAAGCCAGAATATGAACATGTCATCTATGTATCTCAGCCACATAGCTGTAGCGCTGCTCTTTTTAAATCCAGTTTTTAAAAGTATTCCATGTACATATTTCTGCTTATTGGTGATAATGGTGAACCCATAGCCAAGCCTTCTTCCTGTCAATATATCAGAACCAAACTAGAAATATGTTGTTTCTACATAAAACATCACCATAAGATTATCTATTTGAATATTAGCATGTTTTCCAACAGACATCAGTTGATCATGATTAAAGAGACAGCCTTATCTATGAGAAATGAATAATAGTACTTTTGTATCTACTAAGTTGATAGAGTTCTTTACATAGGACGACTTATATGTTAGTGGGTTGACAACATTTATGGGAAACCTGCTCAACAGATCCCTAAGAACTGACTAAAAGTGCCAGTGTAATTTTATCACTATGAATTTGGGGGAGAAAATATATATGGTAGCTGACTGTAATGTTGGCTCAACTGCCTGTGTTCTTTCAATGTGAATTGATCCATGTTTTTGTTTAGAAAACTTTCTGATTTTATGATCAGATTCTTCTTTAAGCTGGCTAAACAGATCATGTTACCTAGTTGTTATGAGTTCAATCCTGAGGCTGGATAGTATGAAAAAGTTACATGGTTCAGTGAAAAAGATAAAAAAACATCACATGGACAAATTAACTGATATTCCAGAACACAAAGGCCTGAATGAGAACAATCTAAGTCCATAGGGTTTGTTTTGAAATTTAATTAATGATTAGATTATTTGGTTAGATTGCTTCGATTTTATGACAAGCATTGGATAAAGACCATAGGGTACAACAGGTGAAATGTTGTGACAATAACAATCAAAATGAAGATAATAGTCTGGACAAATCGGTGATTATGAAAAATAAATTTTCTTTTTAATTCATGGGACCAAAAAGATTTTTTCATAATTATAAAATAAAATATTTGAAGCTTTAATTTAGCTTATAAAAATAGCGAATCTCAGTTTAAAAGAGATCACAAGGTGTGTGTGTATGTGTGTATAGGGGGGAGAGATGACAAAAAGTAAGAAAATTACATACAAAAATGTATGAAGTGGTCACAAGAAAGGTCTCAGTTCAACCTACTTAGGAGGAAGCTTCTTTGTAGGGCTGAGAACTTTAGCACCATTTCATATTTTAAAAAAATGTAAAGGAAAAAAAATAATAAGCTGTTTACAAAAAATGATACTGTGTATGTGTGTGTGAGACAAAGGAAACAGAAAAAAAGAAGAATGAGAGAGAGATAGAAAGCAGAGAAAAATAGGAAGACATTTTAACTTACACGTACTGTGAAAAAAAATGAAGGCCATATTTAACTGATTTAAAAATTGTAATGATTATATTTTTTGCATGAATAATCAATATATACTGGTCCTTGATAGTATAGTAGTGAGTATTCCTGCCTGTCACGTGAGAGAGCGTGGGTTGATTTCCCATGGGGGAGTTTTTAATACTAGTTTGTTTCTTTGGCGGCATGGTGGACTAATGGATAGAGGCTCGGATTGAGGAATCGGAGAGTCAAGTTCAAATTCCAATCATTCATTACATTCCCTTACATGTTAATACCCTTGGGAAAGATATGAATCCATCTCTTTTTCTTCAAGCTATGAGTAAAATAGCAAAACAGATTGGGTTCTAGAGCTTTGGGCAGTCTAGGAGAAGAAAAACTGAATTCAAACCAGCCTATAGAAGTCAGGCACCGTCAGGATGTCATGCTGAAAGAAACACCACCTCTACCGTGGCTGCAGTACATGTAGTGCTCCTATGACTGAGTCAAAAAATATTTAGAATATATATATGTATATATCTCAGATTAAATAAATTGCAAACATTATGTCTGCTTATTTTTAATAAAATTCGTTCATACTCACAGAAAATCTTTTGTGTATTACAATTGAAAGATGTCAGAAATGAGCTGTAACAGTGACAGATGTTATTATCATTCATTTCTCAAGGTGCCCATGTACTTTCAACCTCTTTCCAAGATAATATTCAGGGGTGTGAGTTATGGTAACAAAAAATAACCGCAAAACTGTGTTACTAAAAATTACTGTATGTTTTTTTGCTTCAAATATAACAAACACTAGCAATTTGTCAACCATTATATTGATCGCAATGCGTGAGTATGATTGCATACATGTAATCTAATATACCTAAGAACATGTTGGCTTATTCCCAACTCTAACCTAAGACTCATCTGTCCTATGTATTCAGCTTCACACTGACATTTGAATTTATAAATAAGTAAACTTTTATTATGATAGAATAGATGGTCTTTAGAAAATGAAGGGAGAATTTAGTGATTACCAAAAATAACAAAGTGGCAGAGACAATAGCAGAGACTTTGTCACTTAAAAGTTTACATTTTTTGCCAAACCAAGGTAATTTGAAATAAATTGGACACAAACCAGGACCAAATTTATGGGGCATATTAAAGTTATATATTTTTCGTTCCATTGTATAATCCACAATACAAATGGGAAAACCATTATTGATAAGAATACAATAGGTCCTGTTAAACTCCTGCTGATGAACAAATTAATAAGGCCTGATGTACCAAAGTTTTAATCAAATTTATTTTTCCATTCTGAGGGATAAAAGAGTTCCAACCAGTGGAAAGACCTGAAAAGGTATCTTTACGAAAAACACTGGTAATAAAAATACCATTCTTCCTTTCCACAAGAACATCAAGAAAAGAAATAGAGTTGTTTACCACTTCCTCCATTGTGAAAAGTAAAGATGGATATAAAGAATTTAAGGATTCACAAAATCAATTCTTCCTTCATTTTTTCATCCTGTACTGGGCAAACAGAGGGAAAGTTTTTTAAGATGCTTGCATCTATTTGGAGATATGTGAGCTTTATTTTTCTCTTTTTTATGCTCCACTGGATCATTTTTTTCTTTATTTACACATTTTAATTGTAAATTTATTTAATTTTCTTAATTTTACGTATTTACAATATTCGTAATTTTAAGCGTGTTCCAGTACTATCTCTCATAATTCTTTCCTAATCAATCCGACATAATTAAAGTTGTCAATGTCTGGTCTCTGATGAAGCGTTGGCCGAAAGGCAGCCTAGGTTCAGATATTAAAAAAAAAAAAAAAATTATTATGTTTATTTAAACCCATATTCCTGTTCTGTGGTATCAAGTTATTATATATATATATAACTTAATTGTTACAAATAAGGAAGAATTCTGGTTTGTAAATTGTTAAAAGAAAAAGAAAAGCTAATATAAAATGAAAGAATTTTAGTTCTTATTACTTACAAAGGAGATATTCTATTGTTATGGTTCCATTTTTGCTAACTGGTATTAGATTATGTCCCCTGTTACCATAACAACGTAATATCTCATTACTAAGGAGGGGATATATAGTTATTTTGTGTCTTAAAGAAAATTATATATATATATATATATATATATATATATATATATATATATATAAAAAGGAAAAAAAAGAAAGCCTAAATTTTGAATATATGGCAGGAATGTTTTATTATGCATGTGTATGAGAGTGGGTGTCTGAGAGAGTATAAGAAAGACAGAGCCATAGAAAGTGAAAAAGAGAAGAAACAAATAGAGTGGAAGAAGAGAAGACAGTGAGAGAGAGAGAGAGAGAGAGTGAGAAGAATAGAGAAAACAAATATCTAGAAAGAAAAACTAAGAAGACAGTGGAGGGAGGAGAGAGAAAGAGTTACAGAAAAAAGAGGGCAAGCAACCTTAGAAAGAAGAAAATAGCAGTAGAGATAGGTAAAGAAAATGAAAAAAAAGAGCATATAGCTATAGAGAGAGAAGAAAAAAGCAGAGAGAGAGAGAGACAAACAGACTGATAGAGTCATAGACAAAAAAGTAAAGTAAAGAGCCAGATAAAAAAAAAAACAAATAACGAGAGAGAGAGACACACACACGCAGATAGATAGATAGAGTCATAGACAGAAAAGGAAAAAAAAAAAATAGCCAGAGAAAAAAAAACGAATAATGAGAGAGAGAGAGAGATCAAACAGAGTTTTAAAAAAAATTAAAAGAAAAGAAAAGAAAGCAAACAAATATCCGGAGATAATGAAGAGAAGATAGTGGGAGTGGGATAATTGGTTGATAAACTGAGAGAAAGCAAATATATGCAAATAGCAAAAAAATTATATGCAAATATATATATCTAATATAATGTTCAGATTCAAGGATGTAAAAACATAAATCATTCTTAAATAAGCAATTTACAAAATAATTAATATTGGAACAGTAACTCAACGCAAGTTAAGCATAAACATGTTCCACTGTGAATAACGCCATGTTAAATAACAACAGAAGAGTTTTTCTTTTTTCGTATTTTTCCACCCATAAAAGCTTTGTTCATTTTTTATCCTGTGATTTGAAGAGGCTGCAATGCAATGAACAGGTAACTAACAGTTTAATCAGATTTACAAGAATTCCAAACACAAGTTCGTATTATAATATACTGATTTTCTTAGACTAGTATCCTTATTTCGGCTGTTAGTGTCACAATGTTCCAGCCATTGTAACCATCAACTTTCTTCAAATCTGTCATAACTTCTTCGGAATATTAAAATGCATCCTTTATTCCCCACAGACGAGGTGTGGCTTCCCTCTGTCTGTTCTAGAGATACTTTCATGGCTTCTGCTCCAACGAACTTAAGTCACTGGTGCTCCTGCAACAGGTGCAACCAGACTGGCAACTGGGTCTCACCCATTCACAGTTAAATCAACCAAACGCAGACAACAATTCTACTCCTGCAGCTTCTTTTCTTGTACTTCCACCTGTGGAACTCGCTTCCATATTCTTGCTTTCCTGATGGCTACAACCTCCAGGTATTTAAATGCAATGTCAATCAGTTAAGTGCCATACGTGATACACGCTTGGGCGATCATGTCTCAAAAGAGACATGACTGACTGGGCAGAAGATTATCCCGCAGTAGGATGCCATTGCTTTCTGCGGTAGACTGGTTGCCGACCAAGGCTATAGAACCCAATCTGTCCTATTATTTAACCCATAACTGGAGGGAAGAGACGGATTAATACCTTTCCCAAGGGTATTTGCACGTAAGTGAATACAATGGATTCAACTGGAATTCGAACTCGGCTCCCCGGTTACTCATCTCTTAACCACTTGACTCTAGTTCTTTTTACACCACCCTGTATATCCTTTCCTTTCTCTCCACCTTTGTAACTGTCATCACACCTGTATTCTCATCCTTCTCTTGCTCCTTTCTAACTGGTTTGTCTTTCTCTTCACTCTCCTCCTATCTAATCTTTTTACTCTTCTGTAGCCCCCTGCACATCAGTGGTGTTACAGCCTTGCTTGGGGTGATATGCTTAAAAATTTTTTTTTTCCCCATTGAGCAAGTAAGGCTTGCTGGAGGTTTCTGTAATCGAATTGTTCTATGGGATGAAGTGATTGGCCCTATGCCCAACCTCTGTACTTTAAGAAAGGGTTGGTTTTCTGTTGGGGCTTACCTTCTTTTAGACAACCATGTGTCCTCATGTTAATGAGTTCAGTTTGCAAGTATATATTCCACCAGTTTTAAATTCAGAGTTGTCCTTCTATGCTGGTTACTAACCATAGAGTTTGGCTTGTAACATTACTATTTAACCGATAGCTGGAGGGAGAAAAGATTCATGCCTTTCCCAAGGATATTTGTGTAAAAGTGGATGCAACATACTCAACTGGAATTTCAACTTGGCTCACTGATTTTTCCATGCTAAGCCACTATTAAGCTACCTGCACATCCAGATTAGATGATATTTTATTAATTTGCTCGTTACATTGTTCGTCTTCTCCAACTAAACTAATGCACGTTCTTGCAGTTACTCTCTTGAAATGCAGTATCCTTTCGGGATGTAGGCAATAACAACTGCCATTTGTGAATTGCCATAGCTTTCTGCAAGATGTAGTTGATCATGGTTTTCCACAGCTTCTTAAATATCTGTGAACTGTCATAGCTTTATTTCTAAAAAGTAGAGGGGGTTCATTTTGTCTTCAATATCGTTTTGAATGCAAAGTCATCCATCCCACTTGATGAGGATATTAGTCTGAGAAAATCAGTATATAATAAAATTTCCTATTTTTAAAATTCAGACAAAAAAATCTAATATTAGAATAAAACACTAGCCATGTCTCGGTCGTGATAACAACATTAACCTGGTTGTAAATAATTTATCCCAGAAATAGAGGAAAACAAAACAAAACAAAACAAAACAGGAAAGCATGAGAAATGACATCACTTTCAAAATATTTCTCAAATCTATTACAAATTAAATGTAAAAGTAACCATTGCGCATTTAAATAAATTCAAACAAGGAACACATTTTTGAAAGCAGAATAATTCATTTTCGAATCCCTAACACAAATGGATCTCAATCTTCATCTCACACTAACAAGTCTATTAAAAAGTTCCAAAACAACCAACTTCATTGAACATGAGTGAATGTGAATATATATATATATATATATATATATATATGCAGGTTTCATTGAATATAGACAAGTTTTGTCTATTAATTTTGTGTAGGATCCGTTCGTACCATCTGATATACTTGAGGGTGATATTGTTGAAAGACAACAAAAAAAAATCACAGTAATTGTTGATTTTTTATCGGGTCTAAGCTTTCGGCTCACATAAGCCATTGTCAAAGAATTAACACACAGCAAACATAGAACATTTAAGTTATTAACAATAAAGAGAATTAACTTAAATGTTCTATGTTTACTGTGTGTTAATATTTATTCTTTGATAATGGCTTATGTGAGCCGAAAGCTTAAGCCCGATAAAAAAATCAATAATTACTGTGATTTTTTGTTGTCTTTCAATGATATCACAATCAAGTATATCAGACGGTATGAAAAACTTGTCTATATTATTCAATGAAACGTGCATTAATGAAAAAATGCTGCCAAAATACACACAATTTATATATATATATATATATATATATGAAGAGTTTTGTAATTTGCATGAAGCATTGTGTATATTAGGTGTATGGGTAAGTTTTAAAGACTATCAATGTGTTTAGTCAAATAAAGCAGACGTGAAACAAGCTCTTCTACCATTCTGAAAATGAGATTTTGATCTCAAAATATTAATGAATAATAAATAGGTAATACCCAACACCTTCTTTACCTTAGTTTATTCCACTAAAAACACATTGTGATAGCCTTCAAAACTTACCCATACACACACATATAGCAGTAGCCCCTTAAAATATTTTCCCCAGTGAAATAAAGAGGATATAAGCCAAATAAAACAGTCATTTCACCAGTTAAGACCTTTACAGTCAAGAATTGCTATGCTACATTCACAGAGTCGAAACTGACTTTATTCCCTCTGTATTTCACTTTTATTCAGACACCTCCCCTAGCCCCAAGAAGTGAAGCTTTGTGTGATAAACTTGTGTGTGGAGGCTTTCCCAAATGTTATAATCTTAAAATCTTCAAGTCAAGGGTCAATCATTACTTCTTATTTCATTCATATTGCACACTTTACTCAGTAACCCTCTACCTTGAGTGGCTTTTGAGCCTTGTATTATCTGAACATTAGAGAAAACAATAAAACAAAACAGGACTTCTACAGTTACTTAGGGCTTCATCACATCTAAATTCAGCCCTGTTTATGATAATTTGACTTTAGTAAACAAAAGATAAAATTAAAAAGCTAGAAACTTAAAAGGAATAGTTAATATAAAAATAAAAATGTGTATTTTTGTTGCCCTCAATGTAGATTTTTGTCAACTGCAGAACAGCGTAAAGCAACTTTTTGCACTTTTGCCCATTTTAATCAAGGACAAAAAAAATATTGGATGACTTTACATTTTCACAATGTGAAATTTAAGAAGTCTAATTCACATAGATATGCTTACTTATCAAGCTAACCCACAGATCCATAGAAATTTTAAAGGCATATTTTTATAGCATGCATACACCTGTACAAGTAGAGAGCTTTCAGAATATACTCAAAAATATGACCAAAAAGTAACTAGACATATCTTTTTCAACCAATTGCAATCAAATCTATAAAAAAAAACAAAAAAAACTGGCAAATTAGAAAATGCTTGTTTATATATATATATATATATATATATATATATATATATATATATATTTTATGTACATGTTCTAAAGTATAATAAATATTCACAGCTCTATATAGTATATTATATATCGAGCACTGTTTTAAATTAATGTTTTGGACGTTGAAAGAATTCTTCGTTCTGTATTCACTCGGATATATATATATATATATATATAGCAGTCAATCACAATAACTCAAATTTTTAACAATGAAAGATATATCATTAATTTTGATTTGTACTTCAATTTGTCTTTAGTTGTTTTTTATTGCATCATTACTCAGAATAGCAACCTACAGCAGCAGACAGACAGTGCAGATATATTCAACCAAGTTTTCTCCCCACTGAGGCAAGAGAGATAGAAGTTTGAATTTTGCTGAGAGATTGGCCTTTATTAACATTTCTGCACCATTTACTCACTGCTATACATTGACAACCTGACTAAAGTAGCAATAAGAAACAGCTTAAAAACTTAAGATGAAAGTCAATAGGCTTGTTTACCAAATAAAAGTGTTTTGATGTGATGAAATTATTGCCTTCAATCCTCCAGTTGGCACAGTGTTTATTCGGTGTGGCTTGATAATTATTTTTCAAATAATTTCCTCCCGAACACGATTATTTTGTTCCATGTTTAATAAACTTAGATAAAAATTCCCAGCAAAATGTTCATTGCAACTGATACATTTTTATTTTAAAAGTTTAAAAATTTTCACCAGTAGGACTTTTAGGTGACACTTTTATTTGGTACAAAATAGTGAAAGTTAAAAGTTGACAATTTTTTCTTTTGAAAAATAAAATTTGCTTTCAATGGCTTATCAACGCTTTGCAGGTCATATAAAGTCAAAAAAGTTTTAGATTGTAAGAATTTTTTATGATAATAATGGGTTTTGTGATACACTTACTAATTAACTGCGGGGAAGGAATTTATACCTTTCCCAAGAGTATCTGTCTGTAAGTGAATATAATAACCCCAACAAGAATTGGAACATGCCTCTCTAAATAACAATCCTGAGCCATTATCCTTTGTACCACCCACATATCCAAGCTTATAGCACCTGATATTCACAAGTGGTCCCCAATATAATAACTGACCAGGCTCAATATTGCTTAACTTCATTGATCATACGAGAACCAGTATTTCAATGTGATATGTCCATAAGCCATAATATCCATCTGTCCAAGCTTACAGCACCTGGTACTGCCAAGTGGTCACTCATCTAGGCAATGACCAAGCTCGATGTTGCTTAATTTTGGTGGCTGTACAGAAATCAAAACATGCTGTGGCTATAAACCTCAAAATCATGGTTCATATATCTTATACATTAATTGATATATTTACAACTATTTTCATAATTTATGCAAGTGTGTGTGTGTGTTTGACATTATTTGAGTAGATACTGTTTTTAATTAAACAGTATATTTAAATATATATTACTCTGCAGAGTATCTATTAAAAATAATGTTTAAACAAATAAATTAAAATATGCTGGCTGTTGTTAATACATTCTGTAAATCTCTGGAACTTTCCTATATATATATATATATATATATATGTATCTCCATCTGAATGAGTACAGAACAAAGAAAGAATTTTTTTCACCGTCCAAAACATTAATTTAAAATAGTGCTCGATATAATGTATAGAGCTGTGAATATTATTATAAATTATGTTTTATATATATATATATATATATATAGAAAAGATTATGTACATGTTCTAAAACATTATATATATATATATATATATATATATATATATATATATATATTATGTCTGTTTTTAAAGCTTTAACAATTTTTCTGTTACCATTTTATGAAAAAAAAGGATTTCACCACCTTTTTTATGAATAATAAACCTGCAAAGGGCTGAAGAAAGAAGCAACTGAAATATGTTATGATCAAAAGCACAAAGAAAGATTGTAAACGTGTAAACAAAATTTGAAAGAAAAGGTAAATTGGGAAAATTTTGTCATTGTTAAATAAATAACTTGGTTTAGAATTCTTGTCTTGCACGAATCTGCTGCTTGACCAGTGACTGTTGGGAGGAGATTGGAGACAAAAAAAGAAATCGAAAGATTACTGATTGTAAGGTACACCTGAGGAAAGTTAAAAATCCCTTGGCAGAAATGTAATGAAAACAACAAAAGCAAAGATAAACAATTCTGAATTATTCATGAGGCGGGGGAAAAAAAAAAAAAAATGAAAATCATTTTCAGCGGGTACTTTTCATTCAGAAAAGCATTATTGCTTTTGCCCCACAACAATTGTGATATGTGCATGTAAATTTCATGCACCAACTGTAACTACTATTATGAGACAGAGGCACTAAGTACCATCATCACAGTAGATTAGCTTTTCATTTTCCCTCTCTTTAAAAAATCAACATGGCGGACAACAAGGAACAGATGTCTCAAAGCAGCTGCCTTAAAATTTACTGTAACATGTCCTCAGCTTCCTTGTGAGAAATTTGATAAATATCCATATGAATTTTAATAATAGCTTCTGCTAACATCACTTTTGAAACATAGTCTTCATATTTCAGGTGTTTCTTGCAGAAGATATTAAAGAGTCCTTCCATTATGATATCAAGCTGTTTAGGAGAAAGATTACCAAATTGGCACTGAAAATTTAGGCGGTGCCTTTCCGGCCCACCTGTTTTGTACATCTCGTGGCGCCAACTTGCCGTCTTACCTTCAAAGATCTTACGCAAGTAATCTTCACTTTCTTTAACAAGACGCATAATCTGTTTTGAGGAAAGATTGTGAACATTCATAATACCGAACCTAGAGCCAGAAGCTCCTTCTTTGGAATCATCAGGTTTTGCTTTGCTGTCTTTTAATTCTTTCACTCTGGGAGCTTTCAGGGATTTCTTCTTACTCCTTGATTTGATTTTGCCACTTTTGCTATCTCCTGTTTGGTTGGCGTTTACTGAAGATGGGTGACTATAAGAACAGCTACTGAATTTAGTTGGACTGTTTGGAGGAGAAGCTAATACCAAATTGGGATGAAAATCAGATTCAATGTTACTGGAAACACTACTAAGACCTCCAGCATCACTGCACTTATCCGAAATTCCATAATAGGGTAAATTTTCATCAGAAGAAGTAGAACCGTCACTATTATTATCTTGTGAAAATCTGTCCGATTCATAAGAAAGTAAAGAGTCAGAAAGAGATGCCCCGTTGAAGGACAAATTTTCAACCCGGTTATCACTTGCTAAATTTGAATTTAAAGTATGGTTACTTTCCTTCAGTATATCCGAGTGTGGCGGACAAGAAATTTTTTCACACTGTCCATTTGCTTCAAATGAAGTACTTGCAGAGTTGGCTAGTTTTTCACCGTCCCTGCTTTCTGCAAGCCTTTGACACGTTTTATGCTTAGATGTTCTTTTCTGGCGCAAACGTTTTACTCTACTGACAATCGATTTCAGTTTTTCCTTTTTTGAAGTGTCCGAGCTGCAAATATCCGAAGAATCTTTTGTCTCCGGTTTACCCAAACTTTGTTGGGAGTTTTCCGTGTTTTTATTGCGTGGCAATTGAGAGAAGTAACTGCTAATGCTAACAGTTTGCTGTGACGATGTCAATCCTTCGCTATCGTTTACAGCTTTCAGTAAATTTTCGATCCCTTTTTCCATTTGACAGACGAAGATGACCAACTTTTCACTTTTTAAATGAAAGTTTTCAAACTGGCAAAAATTATTTTCACAGTCATTCATGATCAGAAAATACTGACGTGATGGGCTTTTCTTAAAAGTGTAAACAAGTCGAATTGTGTTGCCGGAGAGGATATTGTAAGCCGGCTCCTTGTCTTTATCAGAAAGTGAACATTCAGACCGCTTAAAAAGCGGTACCTTGATTAATTGGATCACTTCTTGCAGGTGACGATCTTTAAACCAAAACTGAGGCTGACAGGATTGGTTGGAAGAATTAGAGTTTATAGGATGAATTTGAAGTTGTACAACATGTCCTTGTACTTGGACATACTCCGTGATACATTGATGATAAAACCTTGTGCTAGACATAATGGAGAGAGATAGTTGGCGGACGATAACAAAAATAAACTCACACCGGAAAAAAAAAAAAAATATAGAGTCGTTAAATTGGATTTATATCCGTTACAACAAATAATAAAAATAAACAAATAAAAATAATGAAGACTTGCTATTTCTCTTTCATAATTTTCCAATTTCTTTTTAAATTTAACACTGTTGTTGTTTTATGCATTTTTAAAGCAAGTGCCATGGCAAATAAAATAGTGTACACGTCGACAAGGTTTTGGTATCAATCATGTTGTTTGTTTTTAATTTTATGAAAAGTGGTGTAAGTGAAGGCTCAATTATAAAATTATTTAAAAATAATTTTTTTTTTCATTCACCAACAAACGTGCTTTTAAGAGTGACGTGTTTTATGAAATTCCATTAACAAAAAAAAAAGGCAATTTTAATTATGTTTGTTTTTCGGATGTTTTTTTCTTTTTTAACAGTATGACATTTTGTAATTCATTTGTTAAAAATAAAGAAAAAGGAAAATAAAGCGAAAAACGACATTTTAACATAAAAAAAACACACTCTCAGCAGTTTTTTTCTCGCCGTGGTTGTTAAAAATGACTGGCTTTTTCTTCGGCTGAAACTGCATGACAGTGGGAAGAAGTAAAAAAAAAGTTTACTTTTCTCGCTTGTCAATACTGCGATTACTTTTGCAGATTCAAAGAAACAGACGTTGTGTTTCCTTGCACAAATCTCAAAACATCAGCGGCTTACACATAAAAACAGAGCTTCTTTTTTTTTTTTAACCACTTTTCCTTCTTTTTATACGCAAGTAAGGAATAAGGAGAGCGAGTGCAAAGGTTAACTGGAGAATGAACGCTGGCCTTTCAGCTTGTAGCACTCTTCTATGTTGCGGGTATTTTTGTAGCGATAGAGTGACCTGCCCTTAGTTGAGTAGAACTCTCCAGTTTAAAGGAAGCGAGTGGAATGCATGTAAATATGGAGGAAGAAGAAAAACAGCGTATGGAGGATTTTGTTCGGGATTTGTTCTCGAAAACTGAAGATTTCAAGTAAGATGTGATTTCCTACTCTTGGTAGCACAAAGGTCATCTTCAGAATCACAGACGAACAAAAGTGGAATTTTGATTATTGAGATAAAAAGAAGTCACTACCTACACAATGGATGGTCTGTGGAGGAGTAGTGGAAGTAGACGATTGCGCCTTGAAGGAGTCATATGGCGGGAGTTTTAGATTTTTAAGAAAGGGAAAACTTTTTATAGTTTTGAAAAGTTATGAGTAAAAAGGTCGTGAGTTTTTTTAATTTCTGGGTTGATATTAAAGAAATGACAAAAATAAACAAGTACCCTAAGTTAAAGTTAAGATGTGTATTGCTTGTGTCCAAAGTATATGGTGTTTTCTTTTTCTTGTATCATTGTGTGTGTGTGTGTGTGTGTGGGGGTGAGTTTGCATACAATCTCCCCTTTTTTTTTTTTTTTTTTTTTACCACGCTCTTCTTTTCCATTGTAGATTCAATTACTTACTTTGAAGAACAGTCAGACAGCTGTTATAATTATTAGATATTAAATTGAGATTTGAGAATCATCTTTTAGGTACTGTTAGATCTAAATAATAAAAACGATTAATCTAGCAGCTGTTTTAATTATAACGTGGCAAACCGACAAGAAACTTGCCAACTTTATTTAAGTTTCTGTCTAATTTTTGCTCTTTTTCATTAGATTTATATTTTGTATGTTAGGATTCGATGTATTCGTATGTTTGTTAGTTTTAATTTAAGATAAAAACAATTTAGAAAGCAAAAAAAAAAAGTTCTAAGCTCTCGTGTTTTATTGCTGCTCTCTGAAAACTCATTTTTAAATAATAAATTCTTCGACTTTGAAACAGCCTAATTTCATATGATGAATAATTTTAACTTAGGCAAGATGGTTTTTTATTTTGGTGAAAAATAGGCTCAGAAGTTTAAAAAATTACTTTTAAAAACTTAACATTCTCTTGAAACTCCATTTTCCAGGTGTTTGAATTTGTTACATTTTTTTTATTCAGAAATTCAATTTGAAAGCCCCCCCCCTCCAACAAAGTAATTGAATTATTGTATAAAAACTTATTTTTTATTAATATTTCGGTAGTAAAAACATAACCTAGGCGCTTATTGTAGGTTTTTTTTTTAACATTTACTGAAATTAACGAACTTAGTTTCTGGCGAACTCACTCAGTACAAAAAACAAAAAAAAACCCAAAACAATTGTACAAAAATTGTATTTTTTAGAATAGATTTACTTGAAGTGGTTATTATGAGAGTCACTTTTAAAAATGTACCTGATCTCTGGAATTAACGTTGATTGAAATAGAAATTAAAAAATGATGCCCATTTTTTTTTTTTTTTTTTTTTTTTAAGGCTAATGATGGAATTGTGTGTTTGCGTTGGTGTGGAAGGCAAGAAATAAAGCATAATAAAGCACTTAGTTGTCATTTCCGTTTCGTTACTAGCCATTAGTCAACCTTGTATCTTGCCCGCTGTTAAATCGTTTTCTCTATATAGCTTTTTTTATTATCATTAAAGCCCAAATAGTGTTTGTAACATTGTTATTGATAGTTTTTTTGTTAGCGAGAAAACACTTAGTTCTTTCTTTAATCCATGACCATCAGTTTAAAGTGAAATTGACAACTTCGGTAAAATGGAATTATGGTTCGGTTTTTAAATTTATTTTCAATCATTTCATTTTGAACTAAAAAACAAAAACCTTATATTGTTTTTTATTAATTTTAATTTTTTGTAAACTCTTAATTTTTATTTATAACGTACTCGTTCGTATTTTTTTTTTTTTTGGCTAGAATGAAATATATTCGTCAGGAAAAAAGCAAAAAAAAAATACCTAATTCTGACAATGGATCCCTCTTGTAAACAAACGAACATAAAACTTCATAGTCAACAAATCATGTTTTTTGTATTTCATTACTTTTAAAGTTTATTTTGGAAATTTTTGCTGAATAATGATAAAAATATTTAGAGAATTGATGTTATCCAGCCTATTGACATTTTCGCGTAAAATATATTATAAAAATTCGATATCGACATTTGACATTTATGAATTTTAAAAGAAATTGTCAGAGTAAAACGAATGCTCAAATAAACTAGGTTTTACAATATATTTTTATTTTAAATTTTTAAGTTAAAAAGACTTATGAAATTTTAAAACTTATCTCTAAAATGAATTGTCCCATCCCATTGTTTAAAATCAGCCAAATAGTCATACTAATTGTTGTGAAAAGAAAAAAAAAGTTGTTACGGTTATCAACTAAGTCAGCAGATTGTTTCTTTAAAAATAAAAAAAAATACACTTTATTTGGGTGTATGATAAACTAGTCATTTTTAAATGACTAGTTTATCATGCGAGTCGACTAATTTTACGGGATATTTTAATGTTTTTTTTTTAATTTTATGGGCGTTCTAGTTAACTTGTCTTTTTTTTTTAACCGGTTGAATGAGAACTAACAAATTTATCGTTAAAAAAAAAATCAATTCAATAATTGATTTTTTTTTCTTTTGACTAAAAAAATGAAACAAACAAAAAACATTTTATTTTTATGGGGTCGGTGACATGTAAAATGTAATTGAATTATTTTTCTTAACTATTTTATTTTCGGCTTTCGTTACGATATTTGAAAAATATTTTCTTTTTCAAAAGGAGTATAAATTACAAATATTAATCAAACAAAAAAGTATAAACTTTTTATTAAAAAAATAAGTCTTTTGATAAAACGACAAAAAATTAGTGATTTTAAAAAGCAATTGAGAATAAAGCTAATTTTAAAGCTTGAAGATAACTTATTTATTTGTAAAAATTCAATTTAAATTTAGGTGTAAGAAAAATGAGTGGCGGTACCTAGATGGGAAAATTTAAAATGAAATGTTTTTTCTCGTTCGTCTCTAAGAATTTGTTGAATTTTTTTTTTTAATATATTTTTAAAAGATGTTTTATTCCACTTTCGTTATATTTAAAAAAAAAAATTATTCCAGAAGATTATAAATTACGAAGATTAGTCAAGAAAAAGTGTAAACATTTAGTAAAATATTTAAAGTGTTTCTGATGAAACAAAACGGCACAATTAGCAGTGATAAAAATAAACAATGTAAGAATTCCATTTATGGTATAAAGTTTAAAATAACTGTAAATTATGTTATCTTTTTTTGTTCCCTCTTTTATCGCTAAAAATAACATCACAAAGAAAATGATAGTGTCAAAAAAGCAGGTAGTTGAATATTTTTAGTTTTTTGATTTTTAATTGTCTTAATAGCGACAGAAAGATTTTTGTTTCACTTTTTTTTTTTAAATCAGTTTTTTAGTTTTTCGGTGTTTCTGGTGATATTTTTAACCATCCTAAAACATTGAAAGTCAAATTTAATAAAAACTTGAGCAAAAGCTTTATTTTCGATTTGAAAAAATATCTAAAAAAAACAACCTTGTTCTTATTTTTAGTAATTAACTTTTTTCGAAACCAGTGTTCTGGGGATGAAAATCATTCAAAAACACGTGATTTGAGTCTAGATCCGCAAGTGTTAACTTTCGTCAGTGAAAGTAACATTATTTATTTATTTTTGTCTTTGGTCATATAAAAAAATGTAATGACGAGGAGTGTTGTGCAAATATAGTACATAATTAGTAATTTATTTTTTTATTTTCAAGGGGAGTACAAAAAGAAAAACTAACATGACTTGTCACGACTCTAATGAAATTTCACTTAGAAATTTAAAGACGTTTAAAATTAAATAGACAGATTGTGTTTATTTTCAATTAGTTGTTACTTGATTTTTTTTTGTTCACTTTTTCTTAATACATTTTTCTGTTGAAATTGTTTTAAATCTCGAACAAGTTTTGAATTTTTTGATTTCTGCAAATTATAATACACGTTTAAAAAAAAGATTTCACGTCATAAACCTCTCTTGTTAGAACTTAAAGCTAAGTAATTCCTAAAAATGAAAATGATTTTTTTAATTCAAAAGAAAAATGGTTCGAAAATACTGCTTTTAAATTTTAAAAGCTTTATGAATTATTACGGAAATCGATGCCTGATTCTTTATCTCTGCCCCCCCCCCCCCCATTTTTTCCATCTTTTTAAAAAACCATGAAGCTGTTTTATTTGAAAATATTTTTTAGTTTTTAGTTCTATATAAAAATAAGAACTGAAAGAAAATGTGAAATGTATTCGCAATCTTTGGATGATACAGAAGTACATTTTTTTTATTTCGTTTTTCTTGTTGAGGAATTATTCTCGAACCTTCAGTTCTTTGCTTTTTTCAGAAGACCTCAGAGTTTATTGACACGTGCCTTCTTAGTCGTTCGTATGCAATACTGAATTGAATTCTCGGAATTTTTGTGGTGATCATGGTTATCAGATTAAGTTTTTTATTTAAAAAGCCAAATAAACATGATATTTTATTTATTAATAGTGAGTTTTTATTTTATTTTTTAATCATGAAACCACTATTGAAAAATTTGAAGTGAAAGTACTTATTATTAATAACTATTTCATCTATTATTATTCTTATTATTTTTTAGTATGTGTATCCATTCCAAAGACTTTAAAGAACGTAAGTAACTTGAGAAACACACCTGAGAAGATGGTCGAGCATGTGAAAGACCAGGAAAAAATAGTCATTAAGTTTTTTTTTCCTTTTAAATTTAACTGCCTGCTGAAATTGGCATAGTTTTTTTTAAGTATATATATATATATATATATTTATATAATTTTTTTTTTTTTTAAGGATAAAAATGATCGAAATTTCCCATTGACGTGTATCATTGAGGATAAAAAGAAAAGATAGCAGCTCCAATATACTGTTTTATATTTTAAGAAAAAAAAAAAATTTCTAGCTCCAAATCAACATAGTGATTTTAAAAAAAAAAAAAAAGCCAGTCTGACAACCCTACCCTGGATGGTAGCTAAGATATCCTTTATTTATTTATTTATTTATTTATTTTTTGAAATTATAAAGGTTATGAGAATATCTCTTTCAAACAAGCATAGCTACTTTTTATTTTAAAATACGTGTCTGCTACTTAACTGGCTAAGTTCTTATACTGTTAAATTTTTATTGTCGATAATGGCAAGAGTGCCATGTCTCAATAAAATAGAGCTTTTTTTTAACCTTTGTAATAAACGACAAACATAGTTGGGGGACAAACAATAGGGGTTTGGCTTAATTTTTAATTTTCTCTTCAAATATGATCATACTGATCATATTTGAAGAGAAAAAATGTGTTAATAAAAAAAAAAAATTGAAAAAAAATCCTTATTTGATTTTTATTTAAGTTCCATAAGATAGGTCAACAGCTGGGAGTAGTTTTTTTTTACATTTTCAATGTTCTGTAAAAATAGTTACTTTTTTGGTATTTAAAAATTATTTTATACAAATTTCAACCGAAAATAAATTTAACTGTTCAGTCAATGACTGAGGTTTCCTGAATGGAAAGGGTTATGGTTTTATACATTAACAATTTTGTATTATGAAAAAATTTAGTAATGTTCTTTGTCTGGCACAAGGTTGGTAAGAAGAATTTAGTTTATTGAATATGTGAAGGCAGTAAATAGATTTAAATTTTGACGAGATAATTGTGTATTGAGTGGAGTGGGTGTATAGCTGTAGTTGTTGATTTCTTTGATGTAACTACTCCTTTAAATTGTTCGTTTCCTGTGTTTTCTTCTTTGTATCTGGTTTTATGAAATGTTCTTGAAGAAGTGATAGATAGAAAGCACAAGAGATAGGATGAGAGGGTAAGCTAGACATAGTCAAGGGAAGCAGGAATTGGATCCTCTGAATGGAGTAGACAAATTTACTCGTACTTATACATTTTTGATAGTCAAAAGAGGATCGCTTTTCAAACATATTTTTCTTGTTCTCTGATTAGTCAATGTATATTTCTTTTCAATTGCTTTTTCCACTAGAAGATCTGTGTCAATTCTCATGTGCAGAGCAGCATTTATGTTGTGGGGACGTGCTCGGTTATAATCTATAATTCTACAGATTACTTGCAAGGTTACTTGGATAATTTTCTCTTTCTGGAAATCTGCCTGACACAAGACCACTTCCAAATGGATTTTCCAACCAAATCCCTACAACCCACCATTTATATTTTATGAGTATCAAAAATTTGGGATTGAACAAGATGAAATAAATTCGACAATGCATTCAGTTTGGAACAAAACAATATAATAACATATAATTAACAAATATATACAATCGCCCGGTTCACACTCCACCCACGTCTATTGTACAGGTGTAGAGGCTCATCCCTTGTTCCCTGTTCAGGATGTGGTTCCCGGCTTGCTTTTTTTCGCTCTTACGTAGCCCCCTGCACATCAGTGGCATTACCGCCTTGCTCGGGGTGATATGATTAAAAAAAAAAAAAAGTGTTTGGGGTTTGTTGAATGGTTGCATGTGAATTGCCTCCCATTGACTGTATGAAAATAATTGTTATAAATTTCAGAATATGCTTGAGTGTTCATTCTTGTTGACGTATACAAGCAGTTTTAAGAAAAATTGTTCATGCATGAAAGTTCTGATAAGGTGTTCTTATTACTAAGTGTACTGAAATTGGACTTTGAAAAGAAGAGTGAGTTGGGCGTTATGAATCTTCGTGTTTTTGTCATGGTTTTGACCTGATGAATGTCTTGCTGTAACAGAGTAATTTTTTGCGATAAAATGTTTATATTGTGGTTTAAACAACCTAAAAATTTGGCGGTAAAAAGATTACTGACTTACCTTTGCTTTGATTGGCTATATCAGACAACAAACAGCTTAAATTTATTAAGCATACATAATGAATACATAATGAACTTGGTGCATGTGCAATTATGTGTGCGTAAGTATGTGTTTGTGTAGTTCCACAATGTCATTCTGTTTTAAGTTGGCAAAGAGATAACTTCCTGTTTACCACAGGGTTTTTCTCAGAGTTAATCCTTACAATATTGTTAAGGTTGAAAGAAATATTCTTTTGTTACGATTTGTTATCTATTTTAGTTCCAAGAGGAATATATTATTTTATTTATCTGTTTTTCTGCACATTTCAAACTCTACTGTGCTATTATTAATAGCAAAGTAATTTAAAAGTGCAACCAATAAAAATAATGGTTCTGGGCATGATGGTAAACTGCATCTGGCAGCAAGGTCTCTGATTGAGAGGTTGTGAAGAGCATGGAACGACCTCTTAATTGCTGTTGTTCCCAGGTCCACTCTGACCTGGAGTGGTAGTACCTGTTACGGTCCCAGGTTTGGGCAAGTAGTTAACTCCCAAACTGGGGTCAAAGCACTATGAATGTATAGAAATACACTGTTATAGAAATATATACATAAAATTAGACTTTTATAGAAAAATATACAGTTGTAAAGAAAAATGATTACCTTAATACATTTTTGAAGGAAAAAAAATATTCTCAGCAAAACATTTTTGAATAAAAAAACTAGAGGACATTTTCAGTTTTCCAAAATAAAAAATTTTTTCATTAAAATCTGTCTAAATCAACCTTCTCACTATAACTGAACATTAAAAAACAAATACCTTAAAACCCTATCTTTTTGACATTAAATAACCCACAGAGGTTGATATGCTGTTAAACAAAGCTCACTCAAAAACATATCATCTCGTCATAACCCAGAATATTCAACCAATCAAGGTTGATATGCCATAAAAATCCAACCAATCAACCTACTGTTGAATAGTACTATGTTGGGTCTTTAATCACTGCAAGAAAATCTGGTAGTGAGAAATAATTACATCAATTGACCATGCAAATGAAGTAATTATTTATATTAAATAAACTAACTCATGTCAAATAGAAACATTTGAAACCATTTACTCGAGTAAGAGTAAACGAGCTGTGGTTTAAGGACATTATCCTAAAATTATGTTTACAAATTTTATATATTTAATATAAACTGGGTTTGGCATTAAATAACCCATAGTGGTTGATATGCCATAAAACTCCAACACCCAACCAACCAAATGAAATGAATATAATTTAAAATAATTTTTTGTCTGAATTTCTGGGATGTGGAATTATTCATACTAGTGTCCTCATCTTTATCACAATGTTGTGCCCTTTGTGAATTGATAAGTTCACCTTTCATCTGGTTTACACTCCTCCCTGGTATTTTGAACAGGAGTAGTGGTTTATCCTTTGCCTCCTGTTTAGGACTGGGTTTTTGATTCCTTCTAAACTCTTTTTAAGTTTCACTCCCACTAACCCCTTGCATCTTAGTGGCATTATTGCTTTATGTGGGGTGGATTAAAAACATATCCCACATTGTAAAAGCTGTCTTGTTAAATGCTTCATGTAAATTTAACATGGATAACTCAGAAATTAGTGTGCTTACTATACATTTTTGCCATAATAAATTTTCTTTTAGCTAAAATTGCCTTCTTTAAAATCAAAGAATGGTCAGGCTTACTACAATGAACAGCAACTGCATTAAGCGTGTTGTTTCATAAAAAATCCCTTTTGCGTTCATGTATTTTTTATATAAATTCCCAGATGTTTCACTGGTTCCTTCTAAAGTCTACTTCTACAGTGTACTTCTAAGATCTCTGAATGAACTCTGAAATGTTTTTTGCTAAACTAATTAAACCTTAAACTTTTTAAGTCTAGAATTAGCCATTATCTTTCCTGCATAGCCCCAAGGAATTCACTTCTTACTCTTTCTTACACTCACATAACACCACACAGTAACCCTTCTACCTTGAGTGGCTCTTAAGCCTTGAACTGAGGGAACATTAGTTAAAAAAATATTGATCTAGATAATTCTGAACTGAACTCTAATTTTCAGGTGTATATGTATTTGATTTTCAGGTATATGTTTATTTGATATACCCGGTTCACACACCACCCACGTCTATTGAACAGGTTAAGAGGCCCATCCCTTGTTCCCTGTTTAGGATATGGTTTCCGACTTTCTCTTTTCCAATCTTTTCACTATTACATAGCCCCCCTGCACATCAGTGGCGTTACTGCCTTGCTCGGGGTGATATGATTAAAAAAAAAAAATACCTGAGAAGGGCACAATAAATGTAATAACAAAAAAGATTAGCTCAATAGTCTAAATTTAAATAAGGTAAATAATTTAAAACAATTCATGAATTCCAAATAGGAACTGGCTTGTCATTGGTGGATGCTGTCATCTGTTATAATGATGTGAACCAATTTTAGTATATAAATTGTTAAGGGCAAAGTTGACAATACAAAACACTCTTTTCAGTCAGTCAGTTAAATGCCATACATGATAGATGCTTGTGTGATCATGTCTTCAAAGAGACATGACTGACTGGGCAGAAGATTATCATTACTTTCTGTGGTAGACTGGTTGCCAGCCAAGGCTATAGAACCTAATCTGTCTTATTATTTAACCCATAACTGGAGGGAAGAGACAGTTTAATACCTTTCCCAAGGGTATTTGCATGTAAGTGAATACAAGGAATTCAACTGAAATTCGAACTCAGCTCCCCAATTTCTCATTCCAAGCCGATATCCACTGCACCACAACGCACATCCATATTTTGCCGTATCCTAACTGCAGTCTGTAAGGAATGTAACCAGTTTCATACAGTAGAATTTCTAAGCCATTTCAATTATTTTCATGATGTGAATGGGGAGGGTCATGAATAGGCCCATAATTTAGCTGATGATGGAATTTTTATGCATTGTAGGAACATACAGGATCTGCTTATGTCAGACAACAGTACATTTTGGTGTGATATCAACAAATCTGTTTTGGGATTATGGTTACAAGTCTTTTCATTGATAATAGGGCACACCTTTACACAGTAATTGACACATCAAATAAGAAAATTATCTGTTTACCTTTTTGAGAGTCATCTTAATTAAAGAAGTAATGAAACTACAAGACCTCCTACAGAAGGTAGTGGTGGAAAGTGACAAAAAAGGACTACAAATAAACTTTTAAGAAAACTGAATGCATGGTCATCAGCAAAAGGTGCAACCCAAAATGCCAAATACAGGTGGGGGATACCAGAATCATACAAGTACAAAAATTTAAATACTTAGGAAGTGTTCTAACAGGAGATGGAAAGTGCGACACAGAGATCCGAAGGTGAATTGGCATGGCAAAGGACGCGTTCCAGAAGCTGAGCAAAGTACTAACACACAGGAAAATTTCACTAGAAACAAAGAAGAGTGCTGGATTGCTATGTGATGTCAGTTCTTCAATACGGCAGTGAATGCTGGACAATATCATCGAAAATGAGGACAAAACTGGAAGCAGCGAAAATGTGGTTCTACAGAAGGATGCTGCAGATATTGTGGACTGAGCATGCAAGCAACGAGGATGCGTTGGAAAGAATGGCAACCAAAAGGAAATTAATACTGAGCATCAGGAAGAGACAACTGAAGTTCCTGGGACATGCAATAAGGAAGGAGAGCTTAGAGAACCTGATACTGACAGGCCAGATAGAAGGAAAGAGAGACAGAGGAAGGCAGCAGATAACATATTTGCAGGGCCTGATCAGGTGGATGACGGAACGGGGGTTGCCAGGAGTTACAGGAACAAACATACTAAGGGCTACAAGGGATAGGGAGACGTGGAGAGCCATGATCGCCTACGTCCTGAAGGGACAGGGCACATAGAGTAAGAACAAGAATGTCAAACTGTCATGAGGTCAGTTTCAAATGTCTAATACATGTGGTGATGTATATTTTTTTGGAGGCTTGATATTCTCACAATAAAAACTTGCATCTCCTTAACATTATCTGTTAGGACCTTGAATAAGTTCTCACTGATCTTTCATGAAAAGTAATGTTATAATTTACAAAAATTAGTTAGAAACATGTCACTGAAAGTATTGTCTATTGCTAGCCACTACTTTTTACCATCTTTCTGGCAGCCTTTGAATTTCATGTTGAAAAAAGCGACACGTCTTTTGAGGCCAACCATGGGTCGACTTATCTTTTTCCATCTTCATAAGAATGAAAGTACTGCTCACCCAGGCCATGTACTATTGATTGGAACAAGTGATATTCGGACCAGGTAATGTCTAGTGAATATGGTGTGTGGAGTAGAAATTCCCATTTTAGTGTTTCAAAGTATGTTTCCACCTGTTTTGAAACATGTGGCCTGGTATTGTCATGTTGCAAAAATCTCTTTGTCATGTCTCTGCTCATATAGCAGTCATTTTTTTCTTCAATACTGGGCTCAAATGCATCAGTTTTAGTTGATGGCGATCATCTGTGATGGTTTCAGTTGGTTTGAGTAGCTCATGATAAACTACATCTATCTAATCCCACCAAATGCAAAGTAGAAGCTTTGAACCATGGATATTTGGCTCTGTTGCTGATGTTAAAGCATGGCTGAGCTTACCCCATGATCTTCTACACTTAGGGTTATCATAGTGTATCCACTTTTCATTGCCGGTCATGATACAAAGCAAAAAACCTTTACTTTTCTGATGTTGATGCAGCTGTTCACATGTGATAAGGCACTGTTCAACCTCTCTTAGCTTCAACTCATGTGGCACCCAATATCTTTGCTTTTGAATCATTCCTAGTGTTTTCAAACATTTTGAAACTGTTGTGTGATCAACTTCTAATGATTCTGCAAGTTCAGTTTGCACCTGACATGAGTCTTCATGAAGCAATGCCTCCAATTTTTTTTTTCAAACTTTTTTGATGTGCCAGATCATTCTTTATCTTCAACATCAAAATCATTATTTTTGAAGTGTCTAAGCCAATCTCTGCATGTTGTTTCCAACAAAGCTTGGTTGCCATAAGTCTTAAAAATTCTCTGTACTTCAATTGCAGATTTTTTTTTTTAATAAAGTAGTGCAGTAAAATTCCCTGCAAGTACACTTTCTTTATCATGAAATTTGACATGTTTAATACTATGAAAAACAAAGTTGTTTACACTTCGGCGAAATGACATACACTGAATTTCAAGCTTGTTTATTGTACTTTCTTAGAGATGCGTTACCATCTGAAACTACACACACAGTTCTGGGAACACCTTCTTTGGAAAACGGCAAGAAGTTATTTAAGGTCCTAATACTTAGTTTTATATTGAAGAAACTTTAAAATTTGACTTTGGATGCCTAAAATAATTTCTTGAGGCTTAGACTTGTTTGAGAGACTTATTTTTTTTTTTTAATTTCCATTTTGTCATTTAATATTAATTCACTTCAAAAAATATTTTTATAGATTAAATGTATCAGTGTGTAAAATATCCAAACCTACTAAATATGTCCAGTTAGCTGTAATATGTAATGTTTTGCATTCTGTGACATCTCTGTGTTCAGTTCTTCATATCCTCCAAATTACATCTGGAAGACTTAAATAGCACTGCCAAAGAAGCCAAGAGCAAGTGAATGCAAGCTCCATCGGACAATCAGCCCTAAGAACCACATAACAAACCTGATCATCCGAATTCTGATGAATCAAGTGCACAGCATAATTAAACTAGAAAGATGACAAGAAGCACACATGATCCAGTGACTTTACCTGAAGAGTTGTGAGTTCAATACCTGGCAACAGCAGTGGTGAACAAATAACTTAGAGAGTTGAGTTAAAGGGAGATAACTACATGACATCTGGAAGTGGCATGACAAATGGAACGAGATTGATATACCCCAGTGATTGAAATAAAGTGTTTGGTTTGAAATGTCAAGCACCTGAAAAAATGGGGAGCATATAATGGCCGAAACGTTCTTTATATGGCAATAAAGATGAGGACAACTGTTTGATCAATGTAAATAGCATGAACAAATTCTTTTAGGGCTTGGAGAATCTAATACTCACAGAGTGGAGAGAGGGAAAGAGATACAGGGGAAGCAGCTAGACACGTACTTGATGGGCTTGAGCAAGTTGATGGCAGAACAATTTAGGAGAGATATCAAGAGAAGAAATGTTAAGGACCATGAGGGATAGGCGCAAGTGGATGTCCATGATTGCCAAAGGACACTCTACACATGAAGAAGAAAAGACATTGGAACAAGAAATGCGGTAATTATTCTTAGAATGATATCAAAAAGAGCAATGCAAACGCAGGAGAATGTATTCCTATATTTTATAAATCAGTGTCGCAAACCTTTTGAACTTCATGGACCACTAAATGTATAATTTTAAAATTTTGGTGGACCACTAATATGAATTTAAAAAAAAAAAAATACATTTGTATAATAAAATTGGAAAATTTTTATTTATTAATATGAAATACACCCATTAAAGGTAACATTATAGTGTATTTAATTAAATAAAACAAATTGAAAATTTGAAGTTTTATTCACGTATTACACATAAAATACAGCGAAGAATCTGTAATGTAATTGATACTGACTTGGCTGACTGCCTGCAGTATCTCTCTCACTGGTGTGATGTGGCTTCCCTGTGCCTCTTCTATAAATATTTTCATGGCTTCTGCTCTGACGAACTTAAATCACTGGTGCCCCCCCAGATGTGAATTTGCACGAGATACTAGATTGGCAACTAGGTCCCACCCTTTTACAGTGAAACCGATGAAATGTAACCGCAATTTCTACTTCAACAGCTTCTTTCCTCGCACTTCCCGCCTGTGGAATTCCCTATCGTATGCTTGCTTCCCCGACGGCTACAACCTCCAGGAGTTTAAATGTAAGGTCAATAGACACCTAACTCACACCCACTCTCTCCAACTCTCTCCCTATGTACATCCTAAGTTGTCTATCACCCTCCTTCTGACATTTCCTATACCCAATCCCTCTATGTAACCCCCTGCGCTATAGTGGCAGTGGAATGCCTTGCTTGGGGTGACACGATTAAAATATATATATATATAAATAAAATCAGTTTGTGGATTTTGGCTTCAATGATGTCACTGCAATATGGAGAGCTGCATTTATTTCAAGCTGAGACTGGTACTGAGTTTTAATTGCTGTGATAGATGAAAATGTCTTTTTGCACAAATATGTTGTTTCATGAAAATTGAAATAATGTCCCGATTTTTCTGCAAACTATCAAAAAATTTCACACGGACTACCAGTGATCTGTGGATCACCGGTTGGCAACCACTGTTATAGATTATGCAAAAAAATGTAGGATAAAGTTTGCTACAATGAACTGTTTGAACCAATTTTTTCATTTTTCAAATTTTTTTTTTTTAATTCTTATTTTATGATAATTCACCTCAAAAATATTTTCACAAGTTAAATTTATCAGAGTGTAAAATAGCAAACATATCTTGTAGTGTTTTGTTGACCCTCTTGGTTAAAAGTTTGCAACAAGCTGGGTATCCTGACAGAAACCTAGGTGTGGGACGCATGCTGACTTTTTGAACTCTTGCTGTTGTCCTCGTTCCTTTGCACTTTTTTGGTGTTTTATTGAAAACTTAACAAAGGCAATATATCACTGTCAGAATTCCATGTCCTCAGGATCTTTTGACTTGTTTACTATTAGCTTGACTAATAATTCTGTCTCATTATTGAGAAAGACTTTTTTTTTTCTTAACCAATTTATTTTGTGTTCAGAAATGTTGCCAGTGGAATGATAGTCCAGGAAGATGCCTTTTAAGTCCTGAGAGAGTTACACATGTTGACAGATGTGACGGGTAAAATTATCTGCTATATTGTTGTTATGAGTGATAATTGCTGTCCGGGTACCAGCAGCTTGATACAGAAGCAGTTAGTTAAGTGCCATATGTGATCATGTCTCGAAAAAGACATGACTCTCTGATTTCTCACTTCAAGCCGATATTCACACTATACCACAATATATATCTGACATACAAAAGCACAAGAGAAATTAAAAAACAAAAAAAGAGAAAAAAAATGAAGTATCTGTGCATATGAATAATTTTGGGTCATTATTCAGGTGGCGAAATAAAAAATTAAGATAATCTAACAAAAACCAGGGATCCATCATTCCCATTAGGCTTATTGTGCACCTGCACACCAATCCAGGTATCTGTCTTCACACATATCTGACTCCTGTAAAACCATTTCATCTGCTATTTGAAAGGTCTTGTTTTTAATCCTGCTCAGTGTCTACTCAATCAGTCAGTTAAGTGCCATACATGATACATGCTTGGGTGATCATGTCTCGAAAGAGACACGATTGACTGGGCAGAAAATTTTTCCTCAGTAGGTTGCCATTACTTTGCAGTAGACTGGTTGCCAACCAAGGCTATAGAACCCAATTTGCCCTTTAACCCATAGCTGGAGGGAGAAGCAGCAGATTCGTACCTTTCTCAAGAGTGTTTGCATATGTGAATGCAACAAATACAACTGGAATTTGAACTCAGATCTACCAATTTCCACTGCACCACTATGCCCACACACATATATATATGGGTGTGTATGAAAGTGGGTATTTACCAGTAATCTCTTCACTGAAGCTGGATATGGCACAAGGCCAATTTTTTAATGTGGGAAATCCAAGTTCATGAACATGGGCAAAAATTTCCTGTAGGACAGGGTCAGGCTCTTGTCTGCTTTTGTCTCTTGCCTCATAAGAAAGTGAACCCTGAAATCAACACGAGTGGTGACAGTCTGTTATGCTTGAACACAATTTTTAGGCCATGAAGATTATGTTCTATGCCTGATATTGATCACATTTATCCATAAATATATCATAATATATATATATTAACAAGCAGAACACACACTACTTACTTGCTACCCAGGTTTTGACTACACAAGTCTCTTCAAGCAATTTTGCCTGAAGAGATC
Source organism: Ascarosepion bandense (assembly GCA_037127315.1). NCBI lineage: Eukaryota > Metazoa > Mollusca > Cephalopoda > Sepiida > Sepiidae > Ascarosepion > Ascarosepion bandense. The sequence goes on along the minus strand of JBBBDQ010001640.1, from coordinate 3,379,058 downwards.
TGCACGGTCAAAACCTGGGTAGCAAGTAAGTGATGTGTGTTCTGTTCTTTAACATATTGTTAGTTCTGTATATTCAGTTCATTTGTGTTGGGTGTGCATTGACCATTTTTTGAATTACCAACCAGTCACTGTTTGGCTTCTACGTGTATATATATATATATATATATATATGCAGCATATCTTCATTTAAACAGATTTCATTGAATAATATCGACATATTGTATTTACTTACCTTTATACTGGTTCTTTCCAGTTATCTAATCAGTTTCTAGATGTTGACATGAATTTTATCAGGGGAAGTCTTGTATTTTTTTTGTGTTTTAACCCTAGTACTTTTGATCTTTTCTAAGGTCATCTTTGGAGGTAAATTATGAAGACAAGGTTTTATAACTGCAATAAAATCTGCCATCCGTAGTCATAGTGATTTTTAAAAATGCGTTCTTTTAGTTTAGATTTTTAAAATTTATCTGTTGTAGTTAAGTAATTTTTTTTTTTTTTTACAAAACAAGCTTTTCAATATAAGGGAACTGACTGGGAATTGGTAGACATGTAAAATGGCTTTAGTATACAAATGTCATATGCACTTTAATTTGTTGATGCTATATTAAATTTTGTTGACTGTTGGTTGATTTAGATATTGAGTGCTTTGAGAATTTAAAGTTTTCGTTTATTATTTCTGTTGTGTAGTATATTGTTGTTGTCAGCAAGTATTTTCCTGTATTGTGAAGGTGAGCAGGATTATGTTTTTATTTTAGCTGTTGTGCAATAGAACTTGTATCCAACAAATGAAGTGTAAAACATCTTGATAATGTTGTAGTCATCAAGCCAGCATAACTATGTATATGTAGTCATAACAACATCAACAAACCCAGTCTGATGAAATACATCCTAAGCAAACTTTTACATTTTGTTTTAAAATATACTCTACACTGTCTCTTGAAATATGAAAATATATATTGTTGTTTCATATATATATATTCAGAAATTATAAGGTTAAAAACAAGCAAAATGCCTCCTTGATTAAGGAGGTTTTGCTTGTTTTTAACCATTTAAAACCCTTCAACTTGAAATAAGCCTTTGATAAGACACAAGAAGTGTCGGAACAAAATAGTTACTTTTGTAGTGATATTATAACATATTCATGTTATAATTTATGAATAAATATTATTAGCTCTACTTTGTATTGAGCACTTTTTTAAGAATAGTGTTTCTTTGGATTCGGAATATTATTCCATCCTTACCTACCCTATACTTTTATATATATATATATATATATATATATATATATATATATATCTGTATATGTGTCTGTTTGGCAATGTATACTTGTCTATTTGTCCATGTGTGGATATTTGTAGGTTTATTTGTGTGTGCCTTCTTTCTCTTCCTCGTTTAATATACAAATAATTTTCTAATTCTAATAAATTTGTTAAACTTAGAAAGTTTTTTTTTTAAATTCACAATAATAATGAAGTGAATCTAATAGTCAATTAATAATGCTGATCTCAATTTAATCAAATATTAATATTAATGTCCGCCAAAATTATTTTTGAGTCTGCTCACATATTCTCCAAATTAGAAGTTGCTTTATTCTGATTGGTCCACACTGTCTATACAACAATGCCTCCTTGATTAACGAGGTTTTGCTTGTTTTTAATCTTTTAAAACCCTTCAACTTGAAATAAACCTTTGATAAGACACAAGAAGTGTCGGAACAAAATAGCTACTTTTGTAGTGATATTATAAAATATTCATGTTATAATTTATGAATAAATATTATTAGCTCTACTTTGTATTGAGCACTTTTTTAAGAATAGTGTTTCTTTGGATTCGGAATATTATTCCATCCTTACCTACCCTATGCTTATATATATATATATATATATATATATATATATAGTTGAAATTAGAACTCCATTATCCTTTTTTTTCCATAGACCTAAAGGTGGAACAAAAAACAGAATTCACTTGTGAAGCAGAAATAGACAATACTTTACCTTTCCTAAATAAATATCATGTTACACTGTAATAATGATAATAATCTAAAACTATATGTTCATTGCAAATAAACTCATCAGTATGATCTTGTAAATTTTTATTCTCACCATACCAACCAAATAAAATCTGGATCAGTCAGTGAAGTGCCATATTTGATACATGCTTGGGCAATCATGTCTCAAAAGAGACATGACAGACTGGGCTGAAGATTATCCTGCAGTAGGTTGCCATTACTTTCTGCAATAGACTGGTTGCCAACCAAGGCTGTAGAACCCAATCTGTCCTGTTATTTAACCCATAACTTAAGGGACGAGACGGATTAACACCTTTCCCAAGTGTATTTGTGCATAAGTGAATGCAGGGAATTCAACTGGAATTCGAACTTGGCTTTCCAATTTCTCGTTCCAAGCTGATATCCACTGCACCACAACGCACATCCTTAAGTCATAGTCATCAGATTAAGATCACTCAGAATTTGTAGGCCTCAATATTTAACACTAAACACACACATACACACACACACACACACACACACACATATATATATATATATATATATATATATATATATATATGAAAACATTTTTGTTGGTTCAGAACCTGAGTTTAGTTGTGGATGTGTGTAGCTGGATGCAATTAGGCGTTTTAAAAAGAAAAGAATAAAGAAGCAGCAACCATTTTCATTCACGCTTTTCAGATTTCATTGAGAGATGAAAAAAAGATAAATTTATGAATGATTGAGGAAAAAAAAATTAAATATGATAAACAAAAATGGTACTAGAGACTAATGATAGCAAGCCCCAGCAAGCATTCACACTGTTTACAAAGGGAAGGTTTTCAAGACTTGATATACAAGACCTCCAGCACCTTTAAATGAAATAATGTGGGTGACTGGGACACAAGCATGTATCAGTCCACAATGAATTCAGCAGCATATTTTCTGTTATTTATTAGGTGCTTGTATATTAAAGAACCATAAGTATTTGGGATAGGTTCATTACTTGCTGGGTTTGTGCTGTTTTATTCTCATGTTGAGATGCTGACTAGTTCTTCCTATGTAGTTGGCTTCACAACCACAATTATACTTATAGATAACAGAATTTACTTGATGAGTGGGGAGAACATTCTTGTGATTAGATGAGAAAATAGGCTGGGTATGGAAAACTGCATAAACTTCAGCCAAAAAGTAACAAGCACGGACACTTGATGAAATGTGCCTAGTCAGGTTTTCACAGCCAGCTCAAATCTAGGGAAGTCTGAGATAAACGGCATTTTTTTAATTATAACTGACTTGACTTTTTTGAAATCAGCAATCTTGTCGTGGATAACAGAATGATCAGTATTGGGAGGATTCCCCATACCACAAAGTCTTTGCCAGAGAACTGATTTCATCCTTCAGAAAAGCCTCAGAACAATTAACACGCTATCAATTAAGGTTTTAATAAGGTTTATCTTTTGCTACCTATTTCGTGAGAGCTGACTACTGAAGAGAGAAATTGAGCACTCACCATAGATCTGTTCTATTGAAGCACAGACTGGTTACTTTGTGTACTTGATCACCATTATGCTTATGCTAGTCATATTTTAAAACCCCACCCCACAAAACAATAGCATTACTCTATATGTGACTCTATCCTTAGTATATTGAACACTATATTTGGCAAAATGATAATACACTAGCAGAACCTGTGAAATTTCCACGGAAGGATAATTATGATTTCCTGGAAAAATTTTACTTTGTCATGCTACAAATGATAGTAACGTCTTCAAACATAAAGGTATTGGATAATAAAATAACGATAACACAGTAATTTTATTAAAATATCTATAAAAGTATTGTAAGTGGTGTATGCACTGACCATAATCAAAATACTGTCTGCTATTTTGTGAGAGATTTTGAAAGAGAAAATTTTTTTTTTTTCAGTACTGAAAAATCATGGCTCCTGTGTCCATTGTAAACAGAAAAGACCAACTGAGTAATGGGTGTAGAGGCCAGAAATTTAATTATTAGGTCATGGGATATGACAACAAACCTACCTATTTTTACTATATTGTACAGTACACACACACATAATTACAGCTACAACCACCAGCTTAAGCTGCTACAGATATGGTAATGCTATAGGCTCTCTCCTCCTACTCTCTTACTCTTTACTACCCTTTCATTTGGCAAAGGTGAGAGAAAGGCTGAGGAGAGTAGCATTTAAAAAGATAGAGGGGAAGGAAAAGCTTGTATAGAGAGTAAGTGGCGTAACAGATGGAGGAACTAAGTGTTGTGGAGTAGTTTTCCATACTGAAGGTTAGAATTGTGCTATGTTGGTTGCTAATTGACTTAACGTACCCAAAATGTTAGGAAGTTGGTAATCTTCCACTGAAAGCTGACTCCTTAGTATTTGGCTAACTGCCGACTAATATCAACTGCCTAGTAGTTCTACTGAACTCTAAAGAACTATGAACTTTTCAAGAACTTATCCCGTTAACTTCCTGTTAACTCTTATTTATATAGGAGGGAGAGTCCATTATCTGAGGAATAGGTGTGTTTCCACATAACACTAGGGAAGGAACGAGCAGAATTATATGTTATTTAATTGATGCAATAAAAATGGGTATAATAAAAAGGAACCAGATGATACAACGACAATAGTTGGCAATATGAAAAGGGAAAAAACTATAAAATGATCTAATTAGTTATTTCTCCTCACTTGTAAGAACTTGAGGAAATTATAATAGTGTACACCCTGATTTATGAAAGTCGGCTCTCTCTGCAGGGCCCGGAAGTTTTTCCCACCTGAATCTATCCTGCACATATACAAATCTACCATCCGCCCGTGTATAGAATATTGCTGCCATATCTGGTCGGGCGCCCCTGCTGCTCTCCTTGGTCTTCTTGACAAAATACAAAGGAGGATCTGTAACGTGGTTGATACTGACTTGGCAGAACGGCTGCAACCACTCTCTCACCGGCGTGATGTGGCTTCCCTGTGCCTCTTCTACAAGTACTTTCATGGCTTCTGCTCCGATGAGCTTAGATCTCTGGTGCCGCCTAAGCATGAATTTACACGAGATACTAGATTAGCAACTAGGTCCCACCCTTTTACAGTTAAACAAATAAGATGTAACCGTAAATTCTACTCCAACAGCTTCTTTTCTTGTGCTTCCCGCCTGTGGAACTCCCTTCCACAAGTCTACTTTCCCGACAGCTACAATCTCCAGGTGTTTAAATGTAGGGTCAATAGACACCTCCTATCACACTAATTCCCAATTATTCTCAGAACACTCTCATCTACCCAACTCACATTCTCTGTATCCTTACCCACCCTCTGACATTTCATATATTTAATCATCCTTTCTCCACTCTATGTAGCCCCCTGCGCAGTAGTGGCAGTGACATGCCTTGCTCGGTTAAACGCTTATAAAAAAAAAAAAAAATCAGTTGGTAGAGAGTAGCATCATCATCATCATCATCATCATCATCATCATTTAAAGTCTGTTTTCATACATTGGACAGTTTTTTTTTTTTAAATGGCTCCTTAATTGAATCATCATGAAATATTAGAGCAAGTTTTATGGCTGTATGCTCTTACTAACCCCATCCAGTTTAGAAGACTGGAAAATGTTTTGAGACACTAACTTTAGGAAGATTACCTACAAGGTTAGAGAGTTCAACCTACCCTATTCTACACAGAATATGTGTCAGTTAAGTATTATACGTGATACATGCTTGGATAATCATGTCTCGAAAGAAGATTTTCCTGCAGTAAGTTGTCATTACTTTCTGCAGTAGACTGGTTGCCAATTATAGCTATAGAACCCAATCTGCCCTGTTATTTAATCCATAGCTGGAGGGAGAAGTGATGGATTCATACTTTTTCAAGGGTATCTAAACTTATGTATTAATGGAACTTTGTATGTGTGTGTGTCCATTACCTATAGACTCTGAAACAGCTGAACCAATTTTCTTGAAAAGTTACACAGTTGTACTATAAGCATTTGCAAGTGTTCTTAGCTAGGTTTTGTGTTGAGGTACCCCCGATAAAAATCGATAAGCGAAAAAATCGGGTTATAGAAGGAGTAGTCCGATTTTAATAAAATTTGATACACCTGTAGACAAAGACTTAAGAAATGATATTCAGAAGTTTCAAGGTTGCAGTTCTTACAATAGTGCAGAAAATCGATATATCTTGGCTGGAGCTACCCAGTTCTCACTTGAGAAAGGTCCTGAGTATGACGGTAAACTGCATCCGGCAGCAAAGCCTCTGATTGGGAGTTTGTGAGGAGCCTGGAACCACCTCTTAATTGCTGTTGTTCTTAGGTCCACCCTGACCCAGAGTGGTAGCACCTGTTAGGGTTCCAGCAATGGGCAAATAGTTAACCCCCAAACTGGGATCAAAGCACTATGAAAGTATAAAAATAGACTTTTATAGAAAATATACATTTTTGAAGAAAAAAAAAATTATTACCATAAGAAATTTTTGAAGGAAAAAAATTATTATCAACAATAAATTATTGCATACAAATCTAGAAGACATCTTCAGTTTTCTAAAATAAAAAAAATAAAAATAGAAAAAAATTTTCATCAAAATCTGACTGAATTAACCTTCTCACTATAACTGAACATTAAAAAAAATACCTTAATATCCTACCTTTTTGGTATTAAATAACCCAAATAGGTTGATTTGCCATTAAACAAAACTAAAACTCACTTGAAAGAATTCTAAAGCATCTATATGTCCTTGTGGGTGATGAATTATTCTTCACTCTTCAACCCCTTTCCTGTGAATGATATGTTACAAGCCTGTCACTGCTCTGGTGCTATTTCCAAAGCATGTTTTGACGAGCTACATTCCTTAGTCGCACCATTCCTGACCTTATCATTAGGTTATGTTCATCTATGTGCAAATACCATTTTCTCCTCCAATTGTGGGTTAATTAAGATTAATATCACTAAACCATTATTAACTCAAAAAAAAAAAATTTTTTTTTTACAATCTAATAATATTTTTTTGTTATAAATAACCTGTAACGGATCAAGTCAAAATCAAGTCAGTCAGTGAATGAAATACTGATTAGTTAAACCGGAATAACTTAGATTTATTTCCATTCTATGGAATATATAAATGTATAGAAACTACTGTGGCCACAAAGTGAGAGATCATTTTATATATTGCAATATGGACTTGATTCCATTATTATATCTACATTATAATTTCTTGTTTGCTTATTGAATTCTCATTCAGTATGATTCCACCTCCTCCCTGCAGCTATGGGTTAATTAGTATCACTAAACTATTGTTATCTGAAGAAAAAAAAATTATAATCTAAAAATATATTCTGGCTTTAAATAACCTGCAAAGAATAAATAAATTAATCAAACTTTGCATTTTATATTAAACCACAATGACAGTCCTTATGTAAACAAACACACAGCATTGTTTTAGTCAATTTGTCTTTGCTTCATATGAAGTAAATAAAAAAAAACATAGTTTATATCCAGAGTGTCCTGAAAGTCACCAAGGGATTTCACAATAATATTTTTTTTTTATTATCATCCTAGCAGTATAGCCTGGCATTGCTCGGGTGAAATGAAAGCTTTAAAACTAATCCATTGTCCTGGAGATCAGCCTCTTTGGACGTTGACACAAAAGACTAAAAAGCAATAGTTGTTTCCAGTTAAAGCGAAACCGAAGACTGAAAGAAAAATGAATGGATGTAAGTCAAATTTTGATTTCCTGGTATTGATATATTATTGATTTTCTGCACTATTGTAAGAACTGCAAACTTGAAACTTCTGAATATTGTTTCTTATGTCTTTGCCTATGAGTGTATCAAATTTGATTAAAATCAGACCACTCCTTCTATAACCTGATTTTTTTCGATTATCGATTTTCGATATTTATCGGGAGTAACTCCACACAAAACCTAGCTAAGAACACTCACAGACGCTTATAGTACAACTGTGTAAATTTTCAAGAAAATCAGTTCAGTCGTTTGGAGTCTATAGGTAACGGATACACACACACACAGACAGACAAAGTTCCATTTGTAAATAAGTTTAGATAGATGAAATAAATTACATGCAACAATATGTGTTATCATATTTTCCAGTTTACAAGATACACTTTTTTTCATAATAAAAATACTCTGCAAAATATGTGTGCATCTTCCAAGATGAATGTATCAGTTACCACCATGACATGAATGGTAGTGAGCATCATTTATTGTACATGACCGACAGTAGTGATGACTCTGCAGATGATAGTTTAGAGCTTTTACATGAATCCAGCAGTGACGAGTTTTGGGGGATTTGAGGATGAATAAATTTTCTTTGATTGTTTTACATGCATATTTTAAAAATTTGAATTCATTTTTATGAAAATAAAACCACCCCTAGACAATGAAAGATGTATATTTTACTAACCACCAACTAGTATGTCATTGCCCTACAAACAAAATTGGACGAGTGATTAATGTAAACAATATGTGGCGACAGTATGTGAGGCATGCGTGGTGAATGTGTTATATGAGAATTACTTTTTTTTTCTTTAGAAATTTCTTTCCAATATTAGGGTGTGTCTTCCAAGCTAGAAAATACGGTATGTCATCAGTGATATTATATCATGACTTCAGATTTTTTTGTTTTTAATAAAACAAAGAAGGAATCTTAGCTCCAAAGAAAGAAAATTGAATTTTCTCTCTTTCTATGGTTGATGTTTACATGCAGGGGCTTTTGCTGGGAAAATGACTGCGGTGTTTTAAATGAAAAATGTTTTTTTGTAATGCAGCCTCTTATGATGTATTCTACCTCATTGGCCCAATGTTTGAAAAAGTTGCTTATGCCTGATTTATGCCATGACTTGAGGTATACAATTGTCATTTTGCTGCAGGCGGTCTTGCAATTGAGATAGCATAAAAGTTGCAATCCTAAATAGTTCATCAATTTTTAAATTAACTATAAATTAACTTTCAAATATACTTGTGATCATGGATTTAGTCTTACATTCTGTTTTGCGAATTTCTGTTGTAATAACTAAAAGTTTAAGACCAACAGCAAAACTAAAAGTTAAAATTAAATTTTAGAAAGAATCAAGGATTTTAAATTAACATATCTAAACTTATTTATAAATGGAACTTTGTGTGTGTATGTGTGTCTGTTACCTATAGACTCTGAAATGGCTGAACCGATTTTCTTGAAAATTTACACAGTTGTACTATAAGCGTCTGCGAGTGTTCTTAGCTAGGTTTTGTGTTGAGGTACACCTGATAAATATCACTCATAGACAAAGACATAAGAAATGATATTCAGATGTTTCAAGGTTGTAGTTCTTACAAGAGTGCAGAAAATCGATTATATATATATAAAAAAAGGCAAGATTGTGTGTGTGTGTGTGTGTGTCTGTTTATTTGCCTGTATGTCTGTATTTTTTTCAGCCCTTTTATTTTAGTTTTTGCTTCAGCTTTGGCTCTAAGTAGGTATAATTGTAGTTCTTAGTCTCAGCCATGATACCATTTACTTATTTGATATCGATACTAGGAAATCAAAATTTGACTTACATCCATTCATTTTTCTTTCAGTCTACGGTTTCGCTTTAATTGGAAACAACTATTGCTTTTTAGTCTTTTGTGCCAATGTTCAAAGAGTCTGATCTCCAGGATCATGGATTAGTTTTAAAGCTTTCATTTCACCTGAGCAACGCCGGGCTATACTGCTAGTTTGATGATAAACAAAACCCTCTTCACCCAACATTTAATATTACAGTACAGGTTGAAAATTGTTTATCTGAAATTCTTGGGACAGGATGAGCTTTGGTTTTCAGATTTCTTTTTGCGTTTTGGAATACAGTCTATTTAATTTGTATATAGCATCTATAAAATGGGGTAGATTGGGAATGGAATCCAAGCATGAGCACAATATTCCTTTACATTTCATAACACTACTTATACATATATCCTGAAGGTAGTTTTATATATAACATATACTCTAAAAGTAGTTCTATATAAATTTAATAAATTTTGTGTACACAAAAATACAATGATGCTAGTCATGTAATGCTCAGACGGATTTTTAAGTAGTGAAATTAAGTTAATTTCACCACTTAAAAAATCCATCTTAATTATTAAGATTTCATGTAAAAATAATGTTTTGTAATTTCTGTATGTGTACAAAATACATGATCACTAATTACAAAAAATGTAGGAAAAATATATAAGTGCAGGACTTTTTGACATTTTGAATAATATCTTTACTGAGAATATCTTACAATAATAATATCCTACAACTGGTAATTAATGCATGAGTGATGTTGCTGTGATGATCGTTAACAAAAAAAACAACTTATGTCAACGTAGGCTACGTTGCTGAGCTTTCTAAAATTTTTCGTTTGTTGCATGTCAGCACCTGAAAATCTTTTGGATACAGGATACTCAACGTGTATTATGGCGTTAGGTTAGGTACAAGTAATCTAAGTGGTAATCTAAGTAACACAGCCTACCAGAAAAGCCAATCTATAAAGCCTATGTTTATTTTTGTTTTTTTTTGTGAGGAAAATCTGGAGGCCCTCCAGATCATATGATTCTGTTTGTTCCTTTGCATGTATATTTTACCTTGCCATTACTTCAGATAAATAATGGACCATTCTGTTTTGATTCCAAAGAAAGATGGAAGAAAAGATATACAAGACATGCTGTTTGAACCCATATTTAATAAGGAACAAAGAAAGAAAAAGATAAGGGCAGTGGTAACATCCATTTCTACTTGTCAGTTTTTTTAATCTTTTCATTTGTACCTCCTTACTTCTTGCAATAAGTACCTCCTTACTTCTTGCAATCGCCTGGTTTACACTCCACCCACGTCTGTTAAACGGGTGAAGAGGTTCATCCCTTGTTTCCTGTTTAGGATGTGGTTTCCGGCTTTCTCTTTTCAAATCTTTTCACTCTTACGTAGCCCCCTGCACATCAGTGGTGTTACCACCTTGCTCAGGGTGATATGATTAAAAAAAAAAAGTACCTCCTTACTTCTTGCAATAAGTACCTTCTTACTTCTTGTAATTCACACTTAGTTATTTTTGCAGTATTTTGTTTAAGCTAAGCTTAAATATTTAATGATGCAATAGGGAATTTCTGCAACTTTCATAGTCTTAGAACTTGTAAGGAGCTTATTCAATTTAGAATTATGATTCACAAGAAAATTCTAATTAGAAAAACTAAAAGTTTTATGGTCACTGTTAGTAATATTAACAATTTTTTTTTTGCTTTTGGACTTTAATCAAATGACTTTAAAATTTGGTAACTCCAAAGCATGAGAACAAGGGTCTCAAACTCAAGGCAACAATAGGGCCACTACATTTTGAGAGAGAGGTACAGCAGGCCAGAAGTAAGTTAACTGCAGACATGTCACACTTAGGTTCCCAACCATAGGGTCTATGACTTGCATAAAAAATGGGTCTCAATCAGTACTTAGCTGTCTCTCAAAGGTGAATTAAATCAGATGGTAATTTTGAGTGGTAACAATTGTAAAAGAGAGAGTGGGGTGTAAGTAGGCACAAATTTGCATGTATTTCAGTTGTTTCTGTTAATTAATTAATTATTCTGTTAATTAATTAATTATTCTGTTTATTAATTATTCTGTTAATTATTATTAGGATGTGCATTGTGGAGCATTGGATATCAGCTCGGAACAAGAAATCCGTGGGCCGAGTTCGAATTCCAGCTGAATCCATTGCATTCACTTATGCGCAAATACTCTTGGGAAAAATATTAATCCGCCCATTCCTTCCAGTTATGGGTAAATAACAGGACAGATTGCTTTGTCAGCAACTAGTCTACTGCAGAAAGCAATGGCAACCTACTGCAGGATAATCTTCTGCCTAGTCAGTCATGTTTGTTTCGAGACATGATCGCCCAAGCGTGTATTACTTATGGCACTTAACTGACTGACTGTTTATTAAATGTTGTCAATGTATTTCTTATATAATTTAAAAATAAAAAAAAAAGCAAGAGAACATAAAATTCTTGCAAAGTACATTCATACTCTCTCGTCATGAAGAATGTGTTGTGGTAGGAAGGTTAAGTTTTCTTCCCTTTCCTCAAAAGAAAGTAGAACAGACCCTGCTGACCTAATTGTCTGTTTGCAATTGGTGGGTAAGTCAAGTTTAATACTGCTTCTGCAAAAGGCAAAGGAACAAATTTATCAAACTTATTAAAATTTGAGGAAAATGTTGGTTGCAAAAAAGCAGTCTGCAGACCATATGTATGAAACATCTGTATTTAGAAAAGTCATTTAGTTGAAGAGTGTATTCATTTTAAAACAATTTTGTTTGGATAAATCAAATTTTGGCATACTTTAAGATGTTCTAAAAATAATTAAATTAGACCAGTACCCAGTTGTATTAAAAAGTGTTCAATACATTCATATTGTAGAGCTTTTAAATATGTTTAATTTGGAAATTAGTTATTTCTGGAACCTAGGTTTCAACCTTTTATTATCTTCAGGCGATTTATTATAACTGATTTTCCAACATTTTTCAAATGTACAAGAGGGATTTTTACGAACACATATCTGGAATTTTTCAAAATTAGGGAGCACTTAAGAATCTTAAAACACTTTCATCTAGGTTTATATGAGCCTAACATATTTATAGGCGTAATTCATTGAGACATTACTTCTGATCTTTCATTTAGTAATTTTTTTGTTCTGGAAAGAATATAATCGCTAACCTTTCCTTTATATATATATATATATATATATATATATATATATATAGTGTAATAGTTGTTACAATGGTTTATAAATTCATAGCATCACTACACAAAAATTTTCGCGTTTCGAAGCTGACCATGTGTTTTGGCCGCCTCTTCTTCGGGTGATTAAATTGGTATGAAAATTATCTGGTTGAAAAAGACCGTTTATTTGTGGTGGATTTGTTTTTTTTAGGTGGAAGTGGGGTTGTGTTGTGATTTGGATTCTGTTGACCTTATTAACGTCTTAGGGTTAGGTGTTTGGTAGGGGTGGCTAAGTTCAGGATAGGTTTTCCTATTGATCTTGTCAACAAGATAAATAGGAAAACCTTTTTCAACCAGATAATTTTCATACCAATTTAATCACCCGAAGAAGAGGCGGCCAAAACACATGGTCAGCTTCAAAACGCGAAAATTTTTGTGCAGTGATACTATGAATTTATAAACCATTGTAACATCTATTACAATATAATGCTCTATGTTGTATCGAGCACTCTTTATAAAAGTAAATGCATGAACAAGTTAAAAAACCTACGAGTTCTTTTTTTTTTTTTTAAATCATATCGCTCCAAGCAAAGCGGTAATGCCACTGATGTTCAGGGGGCTACATAAGAGTGAAACGATTGGAAAAAAGAAAGCCGGAAACCACATCCTAAACAGGGAAACAAGGGATGAGTTTCTACACCTGTTCAATAGACGTGGGTGGAGTGTGAACTGGGCGATAGATCGATCTACTCCAATTGAAAAAAACAAAAAACAAAGTGAGAAGATTGGAAAAGAGAAAGCCGGAAACCACATCCTAAACAGGGAACAAGGGATGAGCCTCTACACCTGTTCAATAGACGTGGGTAGAGTGTGAACCAGGCGATAGATAGATCTATCTACTCCAATTATAGATCTATCTACTCCAATTCTACTACTTTGTTACAATATATATATATATATATATATATATATAAAATTTATTTATTTGCATTTTCTAATATATATAATATTTTCTTTTTAGTTTGCTTACCAAAAAGATTGTCAGGAAGAAATATCTGCAGCATTCCCAGAAAGATTCCTTGAACGCTGAAGAGAAATCTATTTTTGCTGATATTATTGTGAAGTTGCTTTTTGAATTTAATGTTGGTACTGAGGTAAGTTTATACGATAGACAATATTCTTTTTAGACAATTTTTTTCTCTTTTATAACTGTCATCGTTATGATGGAATAATGTTTTTAGTTTTTCAAAGATTATTTATGAGATTTCTATATAGGTAATATTAGTATAATTAAAAAATGGTTTATTGAGCGCTAAAAAGAATTCCAAATTTTGTTTGGTCAATTGAATGCTTTATATTCTTGATCCTGGTACTAGTGTTCCAATCAGGTGTATAATATAAAAAGGAAAATTATTAAAAAATTAATGACTAAAATGAGCATTTAGTATACCAAGTAGTTTATTTTTATATATATATATATATATATATACACACATATAGCATAGTGATGATCCACGTATACTGTTTTAATATGTATAGGAAAGAATATTAAAACGTTTTGAGTTTAAAAATGTGTTTTTTTGACAGTATTTTATATTTCAGACCGCCCTCGGTCCATCAGAAACAAATGATTTTAAAATTTGAATTAGTAACGTATTTTGCGAGATTTTGTGAGAGCGTCTGTGAAGAGTCTGTTTACATCACGTGATGCGTTTGTGGAGAGAGTTTTTGTTTTTACATCAAGTGGCGTTGAAAGCAACAGAAAAACTCTCTCCACAAACGCATCACGTGATGTAAACAAACGCGTCACGTAATGTAAACAGACTCTTCACAGACGCTCTCGCGAAATACGTTACTAATTCAAATTTTAAAATCATTTGTTTCTGATGAAGGACCGAGGGCGGTCTGAAATATAAAATATAATAGTGGAAATAAACAAATACTGTCAAAAAAACACATTTTTAAACTCAAAACGTTTTAATATTCTTTCCTATATATATATATATATATATATATATATATATATATATATATATGTGTATGTAGTCATCCGCAGACAGATCTGTTTCGCTGTATCACAGCTCATCAGTATGGTTAGACTCCAATTGCTTTTAACCCAGGACTGAAACCTGACCGAATTGGTGTCAGTCGGCGATTATACCTATGGGCTATGGGTGTTTGGTAGAAGAAGGCAGATTTTTTAGCATGTATATTGTCATTATACTGGCCCCATAGCCAGAGTGCTCTAATCCATTCCTGAATGAGCGATGCATACATGCCAGAGTAGCTACTGTCTTTCAAAGTCTACCATTCTTCCAGAGTGCTCAATCAATATATAAAAGGCAATCCATGAGTCTGTGTGTGACTGTAATCTATGCATGCCTACATTTTTTAAGCTACGCCATTCAAATTTTCTAGGGACATTTATCTATAGGGAAGTCAGGCCGACACATACTTTTGCGTTTAAGTTCAGCAATTTTTCCTTTCACACTTTTTGGTCAATGGTGTAGATTGTTTACATTTGCTCCATAAAACATATAAGATCTAACATGGTTGCTAGAAAAAAATGAACCTTTATATTTAATTTTTATTCTGACGTTATACAAATTCATTTGATCAACAAAAAAATGTGAATATTTTTTCCTGTAATTTTGAAACAAAAGAAATATTTTTTAAAAAAAGTGTTTTGTCAAACAAAAACAAAATATGTAAAAAAAAAAAAAAAAAATGTGCCAATGGTTAATTTTTTATATTTAATATTTCATACTTCAGAAATTTTTTTTTTGCTAAAATATTTCATGTAGGAAATCAACTGTCTGTAATTCGGGTGGCATTAATGTTACTTTTTCCTCTAAAATTAAATGTCTATATTTTTAAATATTCTTCGAAAATTTCTCATTTAGTCAACAAAAAATGTAAATATTTTCCCCCGTAATTTGGAAACAAAAACAAACAATGTTTTTCACAATGTCACACAAAACGTCAACTCATGTTTATGCAAAACAAAAGAAAATAGATTTTTTTATGGAATTTTGAACAATTTTAAACAACAATTTTTTATATAATTATTTTTTTATATAACTGAGTTTTAAAGTGAGGCAGCGACTACAAGCGCTCGGAAATCGCAACATGCTGCATTAATCATCTAATTAAAAAATATTCTGAGTTGCACGGGCAATGCTGGGGTGTGATGCTTATATATATATATATATATATATATTATTTCATCCATGCAAGGCGATAAAGCCACTCAGATGAAAGTAGTTACTGAAAATCAAAGAGTCTGAAAAAAATTATGATGAAGAGAAAAAATAAAAGAACAGAATTCAAGGAAACAGAAGATGATGATTGACACTTCCTTTAAATTTCTGAAGATCAAATTTGATTGGAAAGCAAGAATCCAAAAAAGAGTTCCATAATCAAGAAGTGTGGATGAAGAAACTGTTAGCACAAAACTTGTAGTTACATCTTATAATTTCAACTGTAAAGTAATGAGACCTAGCTGCCAATCTAGTCAGTCAGTTAAGCGCCATACATTATACATGCTTCGATGAGCATGTTTCTAAAAAGACATGACTGATTGGCAGAAGATTTTCCTGCAGTAGGTTGCCATTGCTTTCTGTGGTAGATTGGTTGCCAACCAAAACTGTAGAACCCAATCTGTCCTGCTATTTAACCCATAGCTGGAAGGAGAAGTGGTGGATTAATACTGTCTCAAGAGTATTTGTGCATAAGTGAATGCAATGAATTCAGCTAGAATTTGAACTCATCTTTCCAATTTCTTGGTCTGAGCTGATATCCACTGTACCGCAATATCAATCTAGTACAGTGCTTAAATTTGCAAAGTCAAGGTACCATAGAGGAAAGCTCATCATGAGAATATTTATAGAAAAGGCACAGAGAAGTTGTGTTAAAGTAGTGGGAGAGTGACTGAAGCTGAGATATCAGGTCAGGACTAATAACATTACAGATTCTTTTTTGGATTTCGACAAGAATCTCTATATACATAGAAGCGCCAGACTAGATATGGCAGCAATATCCAATCATTTAAGTGCCATACGTGATACATGCTTGGGCGATCATGTTTCGAAAGAGACATGACTGACTGGGCAGAGGATTATCCCGCAGTAGGTTGCCATTGCTTTCTGCGGTAGACTGGTTGCCAACCAAGGCGACAGAACCCAATCTGTCCTATTATTTAACCCATAACTGGAGGGAAGAGACAGATTAATAGCTTTCCCAAGGGTATTTGCGCGTAACTGAATGCAAGGAATTCAAATGGAATTCGAACTCAGCTTCCCGATTTCTCATTTAGAGCAGATATCCACTGCACCACGACGCATATCCAATACACAGACAAAACAATGCTATGTACTCTGCCTGTACTCTGGTGATTTCGGTCTGTACAGGGAGAATTTCTTTCTCTACACCTTTGCAAAGCATAGAAAATTCTATAATGTTGAAATTTATACAAGCCTGACTTATTGCAATTGACAGGAAATATAGGATCCAAGAGGGATAAATAAATTGGATTTAATATATGTAAGATTTCATTGCATTAGCAGAGGAAAGTCTAAATAAGTAAATTATTTTATTTGTAACATTGTGGGAGTGAAATAAGTACTCCCACTAATTCTTTGGGAAAAAAAAGGTACATACTATGATGAAAAGAAACAGAAAATATTATCGTCAAAATATTTGTTATTATTAAGAGGTAAAACAAAAGTACTTTCTGATTGTTTTATTAAATATTTTAATCCTTTTTTAGCATGTTCAAAATTTTTGTAAGTCTTGTTTTTCTTGTGTCAGCAGGGGTACCAAAGATCAGTATGGGAAATTTTAGTGTCTTTTTTGGTTTGGAAATTCTTGCAAAAATCAAATAGTTGTCTGATTCTAATGAAACTATATAAAATCCATAGCTAAATCCGCTGCTAAGAAAGTCAGTTCTCTGTGTAGGGCCAGAAAGTTTTTTCTGCCGGAAACAATCCTGCACATACATAAATCTACCATCTGCCCGTGACTTGAATACTGCTGCAATATCTGGTTGGGTGCTCCTGCTATCCACCTAGGTGTCCTTGACAAAATCCAATGGAGAATCTGTAATGTGATAGATCCCGACTTGGCAGCTTGGATACAGACACTTTCTCACCGGCACAATGTGGCTTCCCTGTGTCTCTTCTACAAATACTTTCACGGTTTCTGCTCTGATGAACTTAGCTCACTGGTGCACCCTATATATAAATTTATTCGAGCCACAAGATTAGCAACTAGGTCCCACCCTTTTACTGTGAAACCAATAAATTGTAAATGCGAATTCTACTCCAGTAGCTTTTTTCTTGCACTTCCCGCCTGTGGAATTCTCTTCCATTTACTTGCTTTCCTGACAGCTATAATCTCCAAGAATTTAAATGTAAAGTCAATAGTCATCTCCTGTCTCACTAACCTGCATCCCCCCCTCTCTCTTTCTCATGCTTCTTTCTCCGTTCATTCCACTCTCATCAGTATTCTCATTCTTCTTTTACCCACTTCCTGACATCCCCTATAACCTGTCACTCTTTCTCATAACTTTCCTCCTATGTAACCCCCTGCAAAACAGTGACAGTATAGATCTATCGCCCGGTTCACACTCCACCCACGTCTATTGAACTGATTAAGAGGCTCATCCCTTGTTTTCTGTTTAGGATGTGGTTTCCGGCTTTCTCTTTTCCAATCTTCTCACTTTGTTTTTGTTTTTTTTGTTTTTTTTTCAATTGGAGTAGATAGATCTATCTATCGCCTGGTTCACACTCCACCCAAGTCTATTGAACAGGTTAAGAGGATCATCCCTTGTTCCCTGTTTAGGACGTGGTTTCCGGCTTTCTCTTTTCCAATCTTTTCACTATTACGTAGCCCCCTGCACATCAGTGGCATTACCGCCTTGCTTGGGGTGATACAATTAAAAAAGAAAAAATGCCTTGCTTGGGGCGATATGATTATAAAAAAAAAACAAAAAAACTTACAGGACATATTTACAAATGAATGAAATTATTTTATATATTTTTTTGTTTTAGATCATCTTATTTACATTGTTCAAACTGTTGCCTTCATCTTTGTTACCAGATTCACAACATTTTGGCTGTGGTATTTTAAGAATGTTCGGAATTTTGAACTAAACCCTATATTTCATCTCCTGGGGTAGATAATTCTAGTTCCACATGTCATGCTTTTTCTGGATGTCTCAGTTATTTACTAAATTTATTTACTAATCCAACAAAAGAAATGGGATATTGGTAATAATTTGTTTTAAAAAAATGAATAGAAAATTTTTTTTTTTTTTTTAAAAAAGGGAAGACATTTCTGTTGTTTACCAACGAAATAAATAGGATATTGATAATAATTCATTGAAAAAAAGAATGAATAGAAAAAGAATTTTTTAAAAGGGAAGGCATTTCTGTTGTTTACGCCCACCAAAATAGAAACAATAATTAAAAAAGCTTCGTTTACCTTAAATAAACTTTTCTTTTTTCCATTTAACCAAACTGAGCCACAGCAATGTGTGGCCAGGTACAGCTAGTAGACTAATAAAATGAGAGAAACTTTCAGACAACTTTTGAAAAATTATCCCTTCACATATTACAAATTACTGTGACTTGTTAAAAAAAATAAACTTGATAAGCATGATAAATGATCTAATCACCTTTCTCTTTTATTAATTTATATTGTTGGGGTCATTTGAGAGTATTTTCTCTTTTTTTTTTTAAATTCTCTCAAAGCAAGACAACAATGTCACTAAGACACAAGAGTGTCTTCAATTATTTTATCTCATTTTTGTCTGTTAAGTAATTATTTGGTTGTCATATCATGGAGATTGACTAAGCTTATACATGTGCAGAAGCATTTAGTCAAGATCAAACTTAGTTATAATAATTTATAAAACCAGCTTTCTGACTATTGCACTATAATGAGGTACCCACCAACTTAGTGTGATATGATCCTAAAGATTAATACACGTTGCCAATAGAAAAAAAAAAAGGGATATTTAATACAAATATTAATTTGAATTTTCACCAAATTTCAAAAGAAAACATTAAAATAGTTACCCTTTTTTTTTTTCCTCTCTCTGGCAAGTCAGTTTGGCAAACTAATCATATTGAATAAAAAGAGCACTATATATATATATATATATATATATATATATTATCCCAAAAACCAGATCCTATTAATATTAATTTCATTAATATTAAAAATGATCCAGGTGGAGGACTTGATGTAAATAGTATTATCTATTTACAGAGCCAAATATGTATGTTATATTAAATAAAATTCTGAATTCTACATATGTTGTATAGCTATTTCAGCGAGAAAAATCTAACTTTTTCAGCAATGGTCTAACCCCCAAATTTTTTTATTTCAAATATCTGAATTTGAAATAATGAAAAAAAATGTTTGGTTTGGATTGTTGCTGAAGAAGTGAGATTTTTCTTGCTGAAATATCCATATGACACATGTAGAATTCAGAATTTTATTTAATATATATATATATATATATATATATATATATATATATATATATATATATAATGAATGAGAGAGAGAGAAACAGGTTGGCTGCTATAAAAAACCAGGGAAAAAGGGCTGGAGGTGATTCATGGTGAAGGGAGAATGATGCAAATCAAAAGAGAGGAGTGAAATTGTAAAATTAGAATGGAAGATTTGTCTATTTAAGTAAGAAAATATTGTGAAAAAGTACATCTGAAAGTGCAAGATAAAAGAAAACAAAAAACATGGGTGAAAATTAGTGATGTCAAGTTGTAACGAAATAAAGAAAGATAATACAAAATCTTAAAAATTAGTACACGTTGCCATTAGAAGGAAAGGGATACTTTGATACAAATATTAATTTGAATTTTCATGAGTTTTTAAAATAAAACGTTAAAATATTTACCTTTTTTTCCTCTCTCTGGCAAGTCAGTTTTGCTAATCATATTGAAGAGAAACAGTGCAATAAATATATATATATATATCCGAGTGAATAAGGAATGAAGAAAAATTTACAGCATCCAAAACATTAATTTAAAGCAGTGCTCGATATATAATATAGAGCTGTAAATATATATATAATCAGTTTCTAAAGAATTAATGGATTTTATTTTTATAATTTAAAAAAAAATTTTTTAATCCAACATATTTGTATCAGTTAAGTGCTATTCATGATACACGCTTAGACGATCATATCTTGAAAGTGACATGACTGACTGCACAGACGATTTTTCTGTAGTTGGTTGCCATTACTTTCTGACATAGGCTGGTTGTAAACCAAGGCTATAGAATCCAATCCATTCTATTTAACCTATAGCTTGAGGGATATTCGACTGATTAGTACCTTTTCTAAGAGTATTTGCGCGTTAATGAATGCGGCGAATTCAACTAGATTTTGAACTTGACTCTCCGATTTGTCGTTCCGAGTCGCTATCCACTGCACATTTTTGTATCATGTTCTTTTCAACAAAAATTATTAAATAAAAATAAATATGCGATCTGATAAATTCGATCAATATGCTCATTAATATTATTGTCATTGTTTACTTATCTTGTGTTAAGTACACAAACTGTCAATTCAGTCACATACCTACGAAACCTAAACTTTGATTTGACACAAGGTCACAATTATAGGTCACCCAGTGGGGATTGAACCCGCTGTTCAGTAGTAATGATCAATCAGTCGGGCTCACTAACCATTATCCCACGCCGAGGCGCCCCTGTCAACTTATTGTCATTTCGTTTGCTTTCATTAGCATTCGCGACACCTGAGTCAGGTAAATTATATTCCCTTGTCGCTCAATTGATAGCTTTCTGCGAGGTGGGGGTGGGGTGAAAAAGACAATTACGGG
The DNA here is from genome assembly GCA_037127315.1 of Ascarosepion bandense. Taxonomy (NCBI): domain Eukaryota; kingdom Metazoa; phylum Mollusca; class Cephalopoda; order Sepiida; family Sepiidae; genus Ascarosepion; species Ascarosepion bandense. The sequence continues at coordinate 3,357,471 of JBBBDQ010001640.1, read as the reverse complement.
GATGTTAACAATATGAAACCGGTGAAAGTAACAATTAACACCTTGACTAATTGAAAATGGATTTACTTTTACAAATCGTAAATATATTAAAATAACATCTTTGAGTGGCAAGTTTAAATAAAGTGGATTTGGGCGGGAAACTTTCGATAATGTCTCACCTACGCTCCACTCAAACAACTTTTCCCATCGGAATAATGTTAATATATTGAAATTCATACATTAATATCCAGTGTGTCTTAGCTTTTTACGTCTGTGTATTCACACTTTTTACACTGCTGTCCTTGTATTTACTTACTGTCACATTCACAACGTTTCAGCCATTGTGTGCACCGGCTTTCTTCGGATGATATTTGTTGGAATTTCGAACCGAACAGTCCACGGAGGTAGATTGTTCTAATTCCACGCACCATGCCACTGTATATCTCAGTTTTAGTTATCTGGCTTTGTTAAATCTCCAAATTTTTTTTATTTCCGCTAAGGCCAGGAATTGAACTCACAACTCTTTGGGTGAAGACAATTTTTGGATCAATCAACCAACAATTTACCCGCGTGAACTAAATAAAGTTTTCGGTTCAAAATTTCAAGAAATATCACCTGGGGAGGTCTGGGGCATAGAGCGGCCGAAACCTCGTGAATGTGACACTAAAGATAAGGACAACAGTTCGAACAATGTAAATAGTGTAAATAGTGTTTCTACATTCATTGTTTCCCATCTGATTATATTTTAAAATATTTATTTATTATTTGTGTTAACTGGAGGGTACAAAGTTCCTAGAGAAAACTTTCCCCCTTAATTTTCTGTAGGTAATTTTCCTTTTAACATTTAATCAAGATTAAATTAACTATTTTTCTAAGGATGCTAAAACTGAATTCTCGAAGTCTCTTCACTTCTCGAACAAACAGGCACCATTTTTTGTTTGGTTTAGATGAATTTTAAATGAAAAGAAGATTAATTTTTAAGACGATAAATTTGATGTTAAATTGGAGTAGATAGACTTAACTATCGCCCGGTTCACACTCCACCCCCTTCTTTTGAACAGGTGAAGAGGCTCATCCCTTGTTTCCTGTTTAGGATGTGGTTCCCGGCTTTCTCTTTTTCAATCAGTCTACTCTTAAGTAGCCCCATGCGCATCAGTGGCGTCACCGCATTGCTTGGGGTGATATGATTAAAAAAAAAAAAAATTACTTCAAATGTTAATTTTTGGTTTTTTGCAGATACTTGGATTTAATACTCTGTTTTATTTTGAACAGTATTTCGTCTACTGGCCGGCACAGTTGAGACAACTTATTAAAGAAAGTGTGCCTTCTGGCAGAATTGAAACTGCATCCACCTTTGTAGGTGAAGCCAAACTGTTAAAACAAGTTGGATAAGATGGTGGTTTCCCCTGCAAAGGGGGATTCATATTCTTTTGGAAGGCATATTTTCTTTATTAAGTTTGTGTTTGTAGTGTGTGTGTAGCAATTATTGTTATGAAATATGAAAAATTACATAAAAAACTGAACCATAATATCTTGTGTGTCATTTTTAATGGAACCTGCATATATATATATATATATATATATATATATATATATATATATATATATATATATCTCTGTTTGTGTAAACTATTTATAAAACTGTTAGTATATTTTTCATTGATCAATTTGCATCACCAGAAATTGATGATGATTAATTAGTAAAACCTGTCAAAATGAGTTTTCTAAATTATCTTATATATCTACCATTTAATTAGATTCTAATCCAAACTTTACTTTTCCCACAAATTTATATAATTGTTTAAAATTTACTGAAAGAGTGCTAAACATTTGGTATAGTATTTGCAGATACAGAATATGTGTGTGTGTGTAAAAATCAGCACTACATAGTGACTGGTAGTTTCACTCATTATGCAAACCATCAAATTATTGATTTCTATGTTGGCAATAAAAAAAAGAAAACTTACATATATTCTTTTTATATCCTAATGTTAATTTTCTATTTATATATATTTCAGGAATCTGCAAAAAGAAATGCAAAAAACCGTGTCATCCAACCAGTGGCTCAAGAAGAGAAATCTGATGCTGGCAAAGTTAATTCTCCAGATGGATTACCCAGGAATGCTCAAGAGACACGGCCAAAATCTTTGCCATCATCGAAAATGGATTCTTTTCTGAAAGTGGAGGATGAAACTTCACTTGTCGCTGAGAATGTACAGTCGGATGAGGAGGAAGAAGAGGAGAAGAAAGATGTTGAGTCTGTGGAGAAGAAATTGGAACTGTTTGGAAAGGCAAAGAAACTTGAGATTCAGGATACAAAGGAGAGAAGAAAAAGGTTGTTGTTTTCTTTGCAGCCAACAAAAAAGGTGCTGTCTAGACAGATTTTGATAAACAACTTTCGGGATAAAGTTAAGAAGACTAGTCCAAGTAAGTTTATCTTGGACAAATCTAGTTCACTCAGCCATGTGTTGTCTGTGACAACTGTTTCCCAATCTCCTTTAACGGACAACTCTCAAAAGTTGACAAATGACAAAGATGTTAATAAAGTAACTCAGGACAAAGCAGGTTCCTTCAATGGCTGTTCAACTGCGAAACAACAGAAGGTGGTTTCTAAAAGGTTGTCTGCTTTTGAGGTGCTTCAGTCTGTTCTTGAGGACAGTAATGACGGTAGTGTGCACAGTAAGAGTGATTTCACAGATGATGATCGCACTTCTGATATTCGTTCTTCACCTGCCTGTGATAATTTGGCTGATAAAGAGGACAGTCTCATCCCATTAGAAGACATCTCGGATTCTACCCCAACCCGACGCCGTCGTGCCTCGAAAAGACTATTAGAATCTGATGGTGAAAGCATGGAGGGCTTCACACCTCCAACAAAGATAAAAAGAATAATCAGTAGTGATTCTGATAGTAAAAACAGCCCAATCCGTATGCGGTTATTTCGTAACCGTATTGTTGACTATTCCCTTCGCGCACCAAACACAACAGAGAAAAGAAAATCAGTCATTGAGTCCGACTCTGAGAGCCAAAGTCCGTTCAAGGCTTTACAGGCATCTGACCAATCAAATGCAGACAGTAGTCCAGCCCCTTTGAAAGTGAAGGTGTCCCTCCGACAAAAACACAAGGATTCGGAACATGAGAACTGTACCAGATCAGAAAAAAATAAAGAAAAAAAAATTGTGAAGCCATTTCGAATCTCAATTTCCAAAAAGGAGATCTTGAAAGCATCCGACTCTGAATCGGACATTGAGAGTTTGCCTGTGATCAAGGAAACCAAAAATAAACCAAAAAGGAAAAAAAAAAGCAGCAAACATAAAATGAACACTAATCACTTTGCATCTTCTTCCTCTTCCTGTGATACTGATGACCTGAAATTGTCTCAACTAAAGTCCATGAGCCAAAAACAACAGGACAACAGCTCTGATAGTGAGGGCGAGCTCCTGATAAATTACGCGAGTAGCAGATTTAGAAGTCAATCGAATAATTTTAAGGTGCCAACTGTACAAAAGAACTCTGTAGCTGTCGATGGGCTCCAGCCTAAATTAAGAATCATTCATGAGAAATCTGCGATGGACTCTGACAGTGACTACAGTGCAAAGAAGCCAGATTCATCTCCATTAAAGTCTAGTATAGGCAAATTAAGGATTATTCGCGAAAATGCTGTCAGTTTGGAAAATGATTGTACCACATCAGCAAACACGCATATCTGTGATACTGCTCCACTTAGTAGCCCTGACAAAACGCCCCAGAAAGTTCGGAGAAAATTTCCATCTCTTTCTGCTCAAGCTTTTAACAGTGATTCAGACAGTGATCTTGGACTGAAGATAATATTATCCACCTCTTCGGATTCTGAAGACGTACCCTTGTCAAAGAAGAAGAACGTGGCACAGACCTCTTTACAGTCTGTATCAAAATCTTCGGGTATGATGGCGGCTGGTGGAGCGAAGGACACTGTTGCTGGAAATGAAACATGCTCACAAAAAGTGTCGTCTTTGACCAATTTCCCTTTATCTAGTAGTGAATTTGGTGGTTCGTCATGGACAGCAGGAAAAAAGGATGCTTCTGTTGCTTGCATTAGAAACATTAATGATATGAAAGTGTCCAAGCAGCAGGATCAATACGTGTCTGACACTAACGAATACTTGGACAATGAGTCAGATAATGATAAAACAAATGCTAACAAAAATATTGTCTGTTCAGAAGATGTGAATTTTGTGCAAAACTGCAAGACTAAGCGGCTTGTTGTCCGTCTGGAGAGGATCCAGGATGCCTCTTCAGTTATTGTTAGGCCCAATCCTTCCAATGAACGCCTTATCTTAACCACCTCCAGTTGTCGAACAGTAAGTAAGGAATCTTAGTCTCTAAGTTTATGTTTTCGTTTAACTCTCGGTTTTTGGTGATCCCGATAGCTTAAGAATTGTTTTGTAAGTTTTATAAATCAAATGAAGTTGTGATGTAGCTGGATGTGGGTAATCCCATTAGCTGCTTGTTATATGAACTGGATTTTAAATTACAGCTCTCCACATCTTCTTTAATATCTGTGAACTGGGCATTACTATGATTGTTTTTTTTTTGGAAAGTGGTTTTATCCATTTCTTCTCTTTGGTTTTGTCGATCAGACTTGTCTTCCTAGATTGGTTGCTCCTACCAAGGCTAAAGATAGCCTAGTCTTTTCAACAATTTTACCTATGGCTGAAGGGAAGAGAGATGGATTCATGTCTCTCTCGACCGCATTCACATAAAGTGAACAGACTTAGATGGAATTTGAACTTGTCCTCCAACTCCATTTTCTGTATGAGTGACAATTATGTCACACTTGCAATAGAACTAAAAAAAATGGGGGATTGATCAGCACAAGATTTTGCATATGCTTCTGCCTGAGATCAAAATATCATTTCCAGTCTCTTTGCTTTATACTTAATGTGGCATCTTTACCCTCTGATAATTTTTAGATGATAATACACACGCTACTTATGTCATAAAAAATGACACTATTTTTTGGTGCTGACTGTATTAAATGTTGAAAGTAATACATAGGTGAAACATCTGGGAATTTATATAAAAGAATATATGAACGCAAACAGGATCTTTTACGAAACAACACACTTAAAGCTGTTGTTCATTGTAATAAGCCTGATCATCCTTTTGATTTTAAACAAGGCAATTTTACCTAAAAGAGATTAATTTATTGAGGCAAAAATGTATAGAAAGCACAATACTTTCCTAGTTATCTATGATAAATTTACATACAGCATTTAACAAGACAGCTATTACAATGTGATATATTTTTAATCCATTCCAAGCAAAGTAATAATGCCACCAAGGCACAAGAGGCTCTTGAGAGTGAAAGAGAATTTAAAATACTTTAGAAGGAACTGAAAACCCAATCCTAAACAGGAAACAAGGAATAAACCACTATTCCTGTTCAGAAGACTGGGGAAGAGTGTGGCCCAGATGGTAGGCTAACCTCTCAACTTCTACTGAGGAAGAAAATAAATAACAAATAGTAAATAAAGTTTGACAGTTTAGGTGGAGATGTTAGAAGTAGACTGAAATAGATTTTATAAGTGACCAGAAACTCAGTCCTAAACAGAAAAACTGTAATAAAACTCTACTTGTGTTCAAAAGAGCTGGGAGGAGTGTGATCTATACGATATTTAAGATTGTCAGTCAGTCAGTTAAGTGCCATACTTGATACATGCTTGGGCGATCACGTCTCAAAAGAAACATGACTGACTGGGCAGAAGATTTTCCTGCAGTAGGTTACCATTACTTACTGCTGTAGACTGGTCACCAACCAAGGCTATAGAACCCAATCTGTCTTACTATTTAACTCATAGCTGGAGGGAGAATAGATGGATTGATACCCTTTCCCAAGGGTATTTGCGCATAAGTATATGCTGGGAATTAAACTGGAATTCAAACTCGGCTCTGCTATTTCTCATTCTGAGCCGATATCCACTGAGCCACAACACACATCCTTCAAGAACCACAGTGAGTAAAAACAAAAGTGTTATGAAGTTAGCTAAGTTGTCCATCTACACGTGAGATGCCAGAAATTGAAAATTTAAATATAAAATTAAGTGTCCTTACATCTTCAGCATTTCTTTTGATGTTTAATTATATCTGCTATTTGTCTGTATTTTCATTTCTATTGTTTCCTTAACAGAGGCATTAGTAAATAAGTTTTTAACATCAGCATTGTTATCATTGGCAGAACTAGTTGCTGAGGATTGGGATACTCTTCGACATTTCCTTCTGTGCAAAATGAGACCAGTATTGGATCTGAAGAGACCTCTGCAGTCGCCACTTGATAGTGTAGGAGGGTTCAGGGGATGGAAAACTATGACTTTTTTTCAAACTCTTCGTCTCTTATATTTACCTTCTGGTGTTTTCAAAGGAAGTGTTGTTTTTTGTTTTGTTTTTTGTGGACTGCTCTTTTCCAGTTGATTCTTCCTGCAGCTTCTGTCTTCCAATTGACTGGGTCAATTTCTGTCATCAGCAATGTTTTTTGAGCTGATTCTTAAATCATGGTGTAAGGCTCCATGTGATCTCTTGCCAGATGCAAGCTCCAAGGAAAACATTTGCTTGGCTAGATAGATGTGTCTGGTCATCTTTTCAATGTTGAGCTGATTGGCCATGTGCCCACAGGTGACTTTGTAAACCAATCTCACTCTTTCATACCTTTTTATATATGTGAAACCTGAAAGTCTTTTGTAGAGTTTTGAAAGTGACTTTCTCCTTGTCCACTATCAGGTGCTGGTGGCAGATGTGCAAAATTTATCACGAAAATGAGGTATGTCAGAAGGACATTGACATTGTCAGAATTAGACAGTCGATTTTCCTGTGACTTTAGATGACTAGCAAATCTAGCACAAGATAGAATGACCTTGCAAATGTTACAAGCTCAGGCTGAATATTTTGTGATCGAGTCTACATCAGCATTCCAAAGATCTCTTTTCAAATTCAGATTCTCAACATCTTTTGACCTCAAAACAATTGCAACTATCAAGAATTAGCTTCCTTTAAACAGGCCTATTCTTTGTCTTTGTTTCCCTGTCTTTGCAGGCATCTTTAGGTTTGTGTATGAGGTGTTTACGAAGATCAATCTCAGTAAAATAGGTGTTTAGCTAATCCCTTACCTTCCATTCTCCTGAGTTGCCCTACCCAGTGAAGTTGATTGGAGATGAGCAGTTTTCCTATATTAGTTGTTTTGGCCTGTTGCTGAACAACTATGTCTGCTATATAACAATTGTCATGAAACCCTGCTATATATCTTGAGATTATCAACAAAATCCAAAAGTGGGGTCTGTAATTTAATTGGTCCTAACCTGGCATATTGACTTCAGTCAGTTTTCCACTACTGTAACAATCGTTATATATAAGTTAGTTAAGAACATGTACAAATTATAATTTACTACAAAAGTGTACATGTTCTAAACTAACTTATAATAAATATTCATTGCTCTATATTGAGCACTATTTTAAATTAATGTTTTGAATGTTGTTAATACTTTCTTTGTTCTTTATTCACTTGGAGATATATATGGTCAGATGGAAAAATTATCATCTAATAACACAAAAAAGAAAATAATATTGACATCTCATTTTAACAGATATATTTACCAAAATTACATAAGAATATCTTGCAATACTAAAGAGTAAATTCATTAGTCTTTGTCTATATTTCTGAGATGAGGTAGTATTTACATTATTCGAACTATTGTCTTCATCTTTGTTGCCATTTGTATGACATTTCAGCTGTTGTATACTCCTGCCTTCTTAAAAAAAAAAAAAAAAACAAGAAAAAAGAAGACCGAAGAGTACAACAGCTGAAACGCTGTACAAATGGCAACAAAGATGAAGACAATAGTTTGAATAATGTAAATCCAGTAAATTCATTCAATAAAATTGACATTGTCTTTAACAACAGCTTCCAGGTGATTTTGTAATCTTGTTTAAGTTGGTGAATGCTGCCATAATTTTTGCCTTCAGTTCATCTTTGGTGTTACAAGGTGTTTTTTTTTGTCTCTCACTCAACTGTGTCTCCACACATAACAATCAAGGGTGTTGCAGTTTTGGCAGTTAAGTGACTAGATATAAGAAGTGATGTGGTTGCAGAAATTGCTTGACAGCCATAACTGGGTTCTGTTTGTGTGGTATGGTGCAGAGTCCTGTTCATAGACATAGGTCTTTCAGCAGCCACTCTCTTGATTCAGAGCAGCACTATTTCCTCTAGGCACTTGATGTAGGCCTCTGTGTTGAGTTTGAGGCCATGTGGGAAGATGAATGGGGGCATAATGTTACCATCACTAGTAATCACTCCAAACACCTTTGTAATCACCATTAGACTCGTCTAACTCTTTCTGAATCCTCAGCACAGTCGCCCAAACACCCTGAAATACTCTGAAATGTTTGTATTGGAGCTTCCGTCATGAATACTAAGTGGTACAGCATGCCATTTCCAAATTTATGGTAGAATGAATTGCATCATAGTGCTCTCTTTCTCATAGATGGTGCCCAACTGACCTTACTATCCTGTGAAGTTAACAAATATGAAATGGGGATAATTTACCCATTGCTTATATATATATATATATATATATATATATATATATACACACACGCACAAAATGTTTTAAAAGGTTTTCAGTTTAACCAAGAAAGTATTAAAAAAAATATATTTATTTATATTGCATTTTATATGGTTTTCTTGATAAAGTGTAATTTGCATCAGTACCAAAATCACCCACTTGGCTATTAGTGGGACTTGGACTTTCAGGAAACGATTCTATCTTTTCCTGGTAACTAAAAATTTTCATTATGTTTCTTTATATTTTCATACACAAAAGCTAATAAAATAAGCCAAATATGACACTTTAAAAACACTTTTACCATTTTCAGTTTGACTAGAGTGAATCATGCTTACTGAATTTTGGCAAATAACTGGTTTTGGTTAAAAATTGTTGAAATTTAAATCTGCCATTCATCTTAGCATTGAATATTGCTACTATAACCTGTCTAATCCTCCTAAAGATTCTCGTCAAAATCTAAAGAAGAATTTGTAATGTAATCTGTTCTGACCTGGCATCTTGGCTTCAGTTACTTGAATATTTTCATGATAAATCTTCCAATGGAATTTCTTTGTGGCTACTTCAACTACATAAATTTAAGTGTACTTACAAGATTGGCAACTGGGTTTTATCATTTTACTGTTGACTTGCACTTCTCACCTGTGGAACTCTCTTCTAGTTTCTTGCTTTCCTTCCACTGACAATTTTAAAAAATTTAAAGTCAGTTATTATCTTCTGTCTTCCAGAAACCTCTTCTTTTATTGTTTTTTCTCCTCATTAAGGTCTTCTCATTCACTTTCTCTCTCAGTAATCCCATGCATCTTAGTGGCATTATTGCCTTGCTTGAGGTGAAATGATTAAAAAAAGGAGATGATGGAAAACTAATTTTACAGTAATCAAAGAACTGATTCCTCTTAAATAATGGACTATTCCATTTTAAGTCCAAATCTATATTTAAATAGCAAAAGTTGCCTTCTAAAAGCTAAGCAAAGTATTAGGAAACAGGAAAATTTTGTTAGAAACAAAGAAAAGTGCTGAACTGTTATGTAACATCAATTTATTTATATGGCTGTGAATACTGGACAATTTTCTCACAAATGAAAAAAAAAAACTAGAGAAAGGTGTTGAGTTCCATGGATAGAGCAATGAAGAAGTTTAAAGGAAAATGGAAACAAGAAAAGGACACTTATACTCAGAATCATAAAGAGAAACAGCTGAATTTTTTCAGATAAATAATGAGGAAAGACGGCTTGGAGAAGTTGACACTAACAGGATATGGAAGAAAAAAGGGGAAAGAAAGTAATGGGTCACCTAACTGACAAACTTCTGTGAGTGGATGGTGGAATAAAGGAGTGTATGCTTGGTGAAGGGATGTGTTTTGAAGAAATAGGAGGTTGTGAAGTGTCATGATTTCATCCTGTCCTGAAGGGGCATCGTACATAAAAGTATATATAATTAAATTCTTGCAGCTTTAAATCCAGATGTGCATATAACTTTTCAATTAATTTTTTTCCATGGCTTTTTTGAAATCAAAAATTCCTCACTTATTTTCTAACTTGTAAAATTTGCACTATTCCAGACAACACTTGTATTTCATACAAAAGAGGAACCACTACTTTGACCCTAAAAAGAGCAGGAATAATTCATGAAAATATCATAATATAATTCTGTTTGTTTTGTTCAGTTGTAAGTTAGTGCATAACAGCTGGGTATATTGATAAACTGCATCTGGCAGCAGGGCCTCTGATAAGACGTTTTGAGGAGTGTAGAACTACCTCTTAATTATTATTGTTCCCAGGACTACCCTGACCCATAAAAACTAAACTTAGTCTGTATAATATACCTTGCCAGTACCTCTTAAATAATGGACTATTCCATTTTGAGTGCAAAGAAAAACATAAGATATCAAGTTTAAGTGAAAAGTTAGAGGAGACAATAATGCTCTCATGTTTAAAGTCTGCTTCAATGAAACAGAAAACCTTGTCAGTTTTGAACCTTCTTGTACACTATTGTTTCTTGAATGACTTGTATTCATACTTATGATCATTATTGCAATATTTAGTTAAAGTTGTTAAGCTCAGATATTTAATGATGTGATAGGTATTTTGTAGTCATGGAACTAGCAGTGAGCTTTATTCATTAAATATGGTACATCAGAAAATTCAAGTAGTAAAACAGTCAAGTTTTCGTGTGAAGTGTTAGTGTTGAATAATCTGCCAATAAACAAAGAATTTAATCATAGTCTTTTTCACCACCATTTTCACTAAACAGGTTTGTTGCCCACCTGAATAAATGCTTGCCTTGCAGGTAATTATTTATCACCTGTTTCATTCAAGCTCCATTTCCTCCTATTAACTATGGGTTAAATAAGAAATGTATTTAGGAATGTGCATAGTGGTACGGGATGAGCATAGTGGTGCAGTGGATATCGACTTGGAACAACAAATCGGGGAGCCGAGTTTGAATTCCACTTGAATTTCTTGCATTTACTTGTGCACAAATACCCTTGGGAAAGGTATTAATCCATTTCTTCCCCCCAGTTATGGGTTAAATAATAGGACAGATTGGGTTCTATAGCCTTGGTTGGCAACCAGTCTACTGTAGAAAGCAATGGCAACCTACTGTGGGATAATCTTCTGCCCAGTCAATCATGGCTTTTATAAGAATCATGTATGGCACTTAACTGACTGATTTAGGAAAATCATTTATTCTTGAAAAAAGCATTGTTAATGCAGTATTGCAAAAAAAATTTTTTTTCAACTCAAAATGTTTCAGCTTTAAATAATCTTCACAAAAGGTTGACAAACCATAAAAAATCAAATCAATCCATTCAAGTTACTTGGGTAATCTTGCTCAGGATAGGTCTTCTCAGATCTCCTGTCATTTTCTAGAACATATGTAAACATTTTTCTTTAAATTATCTATCCAAATAAATTAGAACATTTTAAGTTGATAAAAGAGAAAATGAGATGAAGCATTTTCAAAATTTTTTTTAGACTCTTATTTACTTTCATCCTTGAAAACTCGAAGGGGTGAAAATTTATCTTTGAAAAAGAAAAAGACGAAACAAGAAAATAGATAAAGTGTAAATCCAAAATTTTATCAAGAAATTCTTGAGGTGATTTTTTTTTTTCTGGTCTTTGAAGACTCTTTTCATTCAATAAGAAACATACTAAATACATGAAAATTACTAAACGACTCCTCTTACTATTTTAGCTCAGACTTTTACACGGACTGGAGACTTGTTATGTTGTTTTTTTATACATGATATTAAGGCAGCGTATCAAACAGAAAAATGGTAAGCTCTTTGAAACTTAATCTAAGGATATAAAATTTCTAATAATTTAATAACTGCAATTACTTAAAAGCTGAGGTTTTGAAGATTAACATTTTTTTTAAATGCTCTGGTAAATTTTATCTTTCTTGGTAAATTATAATCAAATTTTAAGTTTTTATGCTATTTACATTATTTGGACTATTGTCCTCATCTTTGTTGCCATGTTTACAATGTTTTGGCTATTGTACGCTTCTGCCTTCTACAATGACTGAAACATTGTAATCATAGATGCAAAGTTGAAGACAACTGTCCGAATAATGTAAATAGTGTAAATACTACCTCATCTCAGAAGTGTAGATGAGCTTTTTTTACCTGGTGCCTCGTCCACATGAAATTAAGCATGCTACTAGATTGGCATCTAGGTCCCACCCTTTTATCATTAGAATAGTTGAAAGTACCTGGCACTTCTACTCGAACAGTTTCTTTTCTTGCACTTTTTGTCTGTAGAACTCCCTTTTGTTTACTTTCTTCCCTTGATAGCTACAATCTCTGATGATTTAAATGCAATGTCAGTTGTCATCTTCCGTTTTCTTGAATTCTATACAGCTTTTATCTTTTCTCTAATACCCCCTGTACCCAGTCTTTTCTCTCACTGTAACCTCCTGTGCACTAGTAGTGGCTCCACCTTTCTTGGGGTGAAATGATTAAATAAAAAAACAAAAAAAAAAACCTGACTAATTAATAGATTATGTTCTAATAATGTGTTCACTTTAATTTGAATCTAATTTTGTTCAGCAAATTTCTTAATTTATCTAGATTTTTAAAGTTTTTCCTTTTTATTACAAAATTAAAATCATTTTACATTCTATTAATTCATTGATTGATTTTTTTATGGCTTATCAACCCTTTGCAAGTTATTTAAAGCCAGGAAATATTTTTAGATCATAAGAATTTTTTTTTGATAATAGTAATACAAATTTTACTAATTAGCCCATAGCTGGGGGAGAAGCTGTTATGTTTTAATAATGTGTTCACTATAATTTGAATCTAACCATTCTCTCACTGTGTTGGTCTTCAGATTCCTTCAAATTACTGTGGTTACCATCTAGCTGGCTCCTGACTCATTGATGTGTTGCTGGTATCGTGATGATGAAGACTGTTCCACCCGATTTAGCCGGCATTTGTCTCCTTCACAATTCTTTATGTCTCTGCAATGTTGTGTTTTTGATCTGAGAATGTGAGAGGATCCCTGATGAAATAAAGTGAAGAACAGGTTGACGGCTAGGAGCTACACAAAAAAGAATTCTTTGGAATAAAGAATTAACTCTAGTTGAAAATGTAACAATGATTTTGTTTATATATGATTTGTTATATACAGCGATTTTTAACCCTTCTCACTTGCTGTTATAATTAAATGACACTGGGATCCACTTTTGGAGTTTACATCCTGTGTTTGTAATCTAAATTTTCAAGTTCTGGTTTTCAGGGTCAGCATAAGGTCTTAGTCAGGAGGTCACTGCAAAAAATGTGGATTTCAGTAGCATTAATGTGGGGACTTTTAACTTATTATCCAAGATTATATGGAGTCCTGTGCCTGGCAGGTGTGGGGTTAACTAGGGTCTGGGGTTCGGTTATCATCAACCTTTTACTAAAATCTCATATTTTCAAAATATGCTTACTTGAGTAATTTTCCAAATTTAGGGATTGTCTAGCCATCTTGTCTTGCACCATTGCTCCATATTGGTGGCACTAATCTCTGTTCCTTCAACCACCTTAGCATCTGACCTCTGTCCACTCCAAGGGCTTGTACAACTGCTTTTGTGATGAATCTAAACATTTTGGAAGTTTAGGTAAATAAATAATTTCCAATCATTAATATTTATCTCATGCTGGTTGTTTTAGGTGATTTTCCAAAGCCAGGGACTTGACTATATCTAAGATAATTGAAGCCTATCTCAAGAATTGTTTTGTTCATGTTCAGTTGTTATAGGTGGTTTAACACTCTCCCCTTGGGTTGAATATTAGTTATGGCACCATATATTTAAACCTTTTGTCCCTCAGGAGTTATCCTGGTCATGAGACCATATATCTAGCACTTCCACTATATGGGCCTATTCCGGTCAACGTGCACCAGACCTAACTCTTCTACTCTGGTCTCTCAATCTTCAGCATCTTTCTCTTCGGGTTGAGGTGTCTATTTGGTCTTAATTGAAATCAAGGGGTTGGCTGGAGATCCCTGAGCATCCGCAGGTCAGTCAACCAGCTCACTGGTTTAAATCTGCTTTTTGTGCATGTTGTGATTATTAGATCAAGACATGTTGTTCGTTCATGGTCGACTGAAGATGTAGACACTGCTAGGGGATCTGGTGTTAAACATTTAGAATACAGCAAAAAGAAATAGAAAGAAAAAAATGTCCGTAGAAAGCTGAACAAACAACTGTTTGATGATTGTACTGTCTTTTATATACAAGAAAAGAATAGAAAAAGAAAAAGGTTACAGAAAGTAAAAGTATTTTAGCATAACAACTCACACTGGAGTCTAGGCAGAGAGTGTGTATGGTTCACTTGTTAAATCATCTCAGAAGATAGATATAACTCTTTTTAACAGTGTCCTCCAGACTCTTTTTAACGGAGTCAATTCTCAAATAAAATGCTGGGACCACATGTCCCGCAAAGGTGCTGGTACAAATGACGGCTGATGCAATTCTGATATTGCTGGGCTAGTGATAAACCTTAAGTTTCATATACTCAACGGTTCTTCACTGCGACCACTAGGACAACATTTCTCAAAGTTCTTGGGTGACTTTTAATTCCAACAATCTGCAACAAATTCAGGACAACGCTTAGACTTTTCAAATCATAAATCTCCTTGTCAGGAACTACTCAATCCGACCTCTTCACAGAACATCAGTTTCATATAATCATTTCATAATCTTCTTTTTCCTCTTCCTTGTCTTTTCATTGTCACTGCACAACAAATACAATCAGCAACAAGCCTCCATCTGAAACAATAAGACCAAACGTAAGTAAAATATAACATATATTTTACTTTCCTTTTTCATACAAAAATGTCTTCAGTTAGGTGGTTGATTGGTCCGAGTTGATGCAACTGTATGATCATATGGTTCTGTTCTCTCTTGTCAGCACCCCCCTTCAGGGTGAGCCAATATCACATGACTGTTTGCTCTCACGGTTGTCATCCGACTCTTTCAACTTGAGCATTACAACGCATTAATATAGGAGACCGGTGGGTTATAAGCCAGGATATCCACATGCTTATCATAAGTGATCACGAGTGTTAGTTGTTACAGCCAAAATCATGTGACCTCCAAAGATCTTTTTGCTTACTAAGTGCTAATTCAATTCCACTTATAAAAAATTAATTCGTCTATTTCCACCATTCTCCATGATCCAAATTAAATGGCACTCAACTCAGATTTCACCATTAGTAAACAAGATACATCTCATGTTCAATCTGCTCCAAAATTCTTTTTATCAAAAATTATTTTGTTTAACGACATTGTTGTCTGGTGACCCAAATATAATGGCCTAACTTTGTTTTAGATCAAATTTTGCTACTGGTAAACAATTATGCTGGTTTATTTCAATGTTCAATTTAATATTGCCACACTGGAAGTAGAAATTTTGTTGAGAAAAGTTCTTAATAGAAATGAAAAAGAAAGAAACTAATAACATGGCGTTTCAGCCTTCTTCAGGTGCTAGGAAATTTTAACATTTTCAATGTGTGTACGTGTTTGAATCTCTCTCTCTCTGTCACAGTGAGAAAGAAAATATTCCCAATATTTTTGGTAATAAAAAAAATATCTTTCTCTGTTTGTGTTTCTTGGTCAACCAGGCCACACAGTCTTTTGTCTATGTTCCCTCCAAGGCTAATAATTATTTTTTTTTTTTTTATCAGTATGTCTTCAAAGAATCCAAAATAATGTCAGCCATAAAAATTTTGATGAATGTCTCAGAAATAAAAATGAATGAACACATCCCCTCTTTATTTTTGTATGGATATTTTTTCTGGGTGGCTGATTCAAGCCTGACGTCTTTCCTGGCTCTTTGTACAGAACACTTGAAATATTATTTCAGTGACCAACTGTTTTCTTTATTGACAACATTTTTCTACTTCCGGGACCCACATCTTTAATAATACACTGTCTCTTTCTTATCGGCAGGAAGTAGGGAAGGACTGGTAGTCTTGGTTTTGCTCAATCTTACTGAATTCCATCTAGTTTAATTTGGGTTTGATTCTCATTGGAACTTTCCTTGGGTTTATTTTGTTATTTTACAACAAAATTTTTTAACACATTTTGTTTTTAATTTTCTTAAAATTTCAATCCACTTTCCGAAGAATTTTTAGGATTATTGTCCAATTAGTAGTTTCTTTCCTCTTTCTTTTTCTTTCTTCTGATTAATTCACTGAGGTCTCAGTGTCACATGTGTATAAGTAAATATAATGAAGCCGATGGCAATTGGAACTCAGTTCTCTAATTAACAAATCTAAGCCATTATTCATTAAACCACCCGCACATCTAAGCTTGCAGCACCTGGTATTCTGAAGTGGTCACCCGTCTAGGTACTGACCAGTCTCAACATTGCTTAACTTCAGTGATCAGATGGGAACCAGCGATTCAATGTGATGTGATTGTAAACTTTTACATTCTAGAAACATTGCATAGGCAACATTGATAAAAAATAAAGTCATTTCTGATGAGATTTGTGGGTGTTTAAGAAGCAAGATGGAAAAGAAAATTAGTCAAAATGAATAAAGAAGATGCTTCATCTGAGTAATTAATACTTTTAAGACTATTACATCTACTACTCAGTTAAGTTCTTTGGGTGATCATGTCTCAAAAGAGACATAACTGACTGGGCCGAAGATTATCCCGCAGGAGGTTGCCATTGCTTTCTCTGGTTGTCAACCAAGGCTATAGAACCCAATCTGTTCTATTATTTAACCCATAACTGGAGGGAAGAGATGGATTAATACCTTTCCCAAGGGCATTTATGTGTAAGTGAATCCAAGGATTTCAACTGGGATTTGAACTCGGCTTCCAAATGTGTGTTGTGGTGCAGTGGATATCGACTCGGAACGAGAAATCGGGGAGCTGAGTTCAAATTCCAGTTGAATTTTTTTTTTTTCATTTCAAAGTAAATACAAGTGTTAATCACTTCATGACATTTCAGGTGTTGTACACTCTGGCCTTTTTCAGAGGATATATGTTGGAATTTCAACATATTTTTCATTTAGTCAACAGGCGTAGATTGTTCTTGTTCCATATGTCATGCCTTTTCTGGATATTTCAGTTTTAGTTAATTCTCATTAGTAACGCAACTCTCCAAGTTTTTCACTCACCTATGTTGTGATCAGGTATTAAACTTAGAATTCTTTGGGTCAAGTTACTGGATTACTTCAACCAATGCTTTTATGTACTGGACCATGTGTTCTTGGGGACCCAAAGTGACTTAACCTAAAGAGTTGTGAATTCAATAGCTGGCCACAGCAGATGGAACAACGGAAACTTGGAAAGTTAAATTACTAAAGGGAATTATATAGCCATATCTTGAAGAGGTATGGCACGTGGAATTAGAACAATCTACACCCATAGACTAATATTTCAACGTATATCATCTAAAGAAGGTTATAGCATATAACAGATGAAGTGTTATGACTATGACAATGTCAATCAGTTAAGTGCCATGCGTGATACCCGCTTGGGTGATCATGTCTTGAAAGAGATATGACTGACTGACTGCAGAAGATTTCCCTGCAGTAGACTGGTTAGTAACAGGCTATAGAATACAATTCTGCTATTTAACCCATAGCTGGAGGGGAAAAAGATGGATGAATACATTTCTAAAGGATATTTGTGTGTAAGCGAATACAACAGATTCAACTAGAAATTGAACTTGGCTCTGATTTCTCATTCTGGGCCAATATCAACTGTACCACAATGCAATGTAAATAGTTACAATGCCTCATCACATCTCATCCTTTCAGGATGTGAGCGATCATTACTCTCCACAACTTCCTCGTTTTTCATGCCCTCAGTAACTTTATACTTTTTACCATTCTTTATTGTCCTTGTTCTGCCATACACAAACTTCTTTAGTAGGTTATTTGCTGTTTCCACTCTTGCTTTCATGATGTCCTCATTATATTTCAGCTTTTCTCATTCTAATTGTAAGTGTCTCTTCTATTTTAATAGTTTCTTTAGACACATTTCCCACCTGTGGGATTCCCAGTTGGTATCTTGTTTCTTTTGATACCTCCCACTACTCTCCTGACTCAGGTGTGATGTATAGTTGTAGCTCAGTTGTCTTGGGAGGCAAATACTAGGGTAACTAACCCAGAGTTAAGAGTTATATCTGTTTTCTTTTCTTAGTCTGGCATTAGCACAGTCAGTCAGTTTAGGTGCCATATGTGATACACGCTTGGGTGATCATGTCTCGAAAGAGACATGACTGACTGGGCAGAAGATTATCTCACCGTAGGTTGCCATTACTTTCTGCGGTAGACTTGTTGCCATCCAAGTCTCTTCTATTATTTGACTTATAGGTAGTTGGGGAAGAAATGTATTATATTATTACGTAGTAATTAGTGGGGGATCAGTTTATTACTTCATAACAATATAAAACTGATCCCCCCCTTTATGACCAGTAGATGCGTTACTCATGATTCCAACTATTATATTTAGTCAGTTAAGTGCCATACGTGAAACACGCTTGGGTGATTATGTCTCGAAAGAGACATGACTGACTGGGCAGAAGATTATCCCACAGTAGGTTGCCATTGCTTTCTGCGGTAGACTGGTTGCCGACCAAGGCTATAGAACCCAATCTGTCCTGCTATTTAACCCATAACTGGAAGGAAGAGACGGATTAATACCTTTCCCAAGGGTATTTGCGCATAAGTGAAATTAGCACAGTATTATCTGCATATTCAATGTTATTCCGATTGTTTGCCAAAAATAAATCTTTAGAGGTGTTGATATTCTCTTAGGGTCGTCTTGCACCATATATTACATAATCTATTTTGATGAAATAAAAAATTAATATATTAGACATCCGGGGTATCCGTACCAACTTCTGTAGTGTTGAATCTTTCCTCCACAAAAAGTCCCCTGACATCCTAGCGCTCTGTAAGACTAATCTCAACCCCTTAATTCCTTCCTCTGACTTCTTGATCCTTGGCTACCTTCCCCTCTTAAGGAAGGACTCCACTGTCCATATGCATTGGCTGGCGGTTTACATTAGTAAAGACATCTCTTTAGTTAGGGTGACGTCTCTCGAATCCTCTGACCCCTCAGATATGTGTCTCCGTCTATCACTTCTCAAATCGGTTAGCTATCTTTTCTTTCTGTACCGTTCCCCCTCCTCTCTCAACTGCTCCCTGTTAGACAGCATCTCGGACAATATAGATAAGGCTACTTTTTCCCACCCATTTGCTAACATATTTGTGTTCGGAGATCTCAACACCCATCATGTCAAGTAGCTAAAAGACTCTGTCACTGATTCAGCCATGAACTTTGCTATTTTTTAATCTCTTGCGCAAGTGGGGATTTTCCCACACGCTTTCCCAGCATCCCTTCAGGACACGCTTCTCTACTAGATTTCTGCTTCACTTCTGTACCTGACTTCTGCCTCCTATCTACAGGATCTCCTGCTACCAAAGAGCTGACTGGGATGCATTTTGTGATTTTTTTTTATGCGATGTCCCTTGGGAGAAAGTGTTCAGTCTCCTAGTTGACTGCGCCTCTGAGATTTCTTCCTGGTTGAAAGCTAGCATTCATGCTTTCATGCTGATCAGGTAGTTTTGTCTCAAACTGCATTCCTCCCCCTGGTTCTCTCCAGCCTGTTTGACTGCCATTGCCCACAGGAACCACTATTTCTGGCTGTTTCGGAGCCATGCATCTGACTGCAATAGGTGCCTATTTGCTTCTGCTTGTAATCAGTGTGAGAGTATCTTGAATGATGCCAAGTGGTTGTTTGCTGAGAGAATGAGACAGCATGTAGCTGCCTGCAAGTTCAGCTCCAAAGACTATTGTTGGTTCTGCAAATGTGTTCTGAATAACAGCAAATCCTTCATCCCTCTCTTAATCAATGAATTCAAGGCCCTCATGGCATCTGTGGACGAGGCGGAGTGCTTTGCTCACAGATTCTCATCAAACTCCAAATTTTACTCATCTGGAGTACCTGCACTTGACTTTCCTCTTAGAACTGAGGCTCAACTGAAAGATGTTTACATTACCCCATCTCTGGTATCTAAGCTAATATCAAAACTTGAACCCCATAAGGTGAGTGGGATGATGGAATCCTGGTCATTGTCTTGAAGAAATGTGCCTCTGAACTCTCTTCTGTCCTATCTAAACTATAATTACTGCCTTTCTGCTTCCTGTTTTCCTGCATGTGGGAAGTCGTCCTCTGTGATTCCTGTATTTAAAAACTCAGGGGAACCCTTGGACCCATTCAACTATCACCCTATTGGCTATTATCAATGATGAAATGGTTCAACATTTTACTGCCCATAAACTATTCTCAGACAGGCAGTATGGCTTCCACTTTGCCAGGTCTACGGCTGATATGCTAACGACCATCACTGAGTACATATACCAGGCCTTTGATAAGTCTGGAGAGGCTTGTGCTGTTGCCCTGGATATCTCTAAGGCTTTTTATGGGGTTTGGCACACTGGCCTTCTATGCGAACTAAGTCTTTCTTATCTAACCACATAATGAAGGTTGTCTTGAATGGGCATACCTCCACATCCTACTGCATGAACACTGGTGTCCTCCAAGGCTTTATCCTAGGCCCGACAATCTTTCTGGTCTTCATAAATGGTCTCCCAGACGTGATCAAATCTCAAGTAGGCATCTATGCAGATGACACTACAATTTACTCCCGCATCAGTAAGAAATCTGGCGAGGCGGACAAACATAACCTCGCTGCTGATCTTGAGAAGGACCTCCACTCAGTGGTGGACTGAGGTAAGAAGTGGCTCGTAAATTTCAATGCTTCTGAAATGAAACTGCTATCTGTCAACCATCACAGGCAACCTCTCTTGCCACCCATAAGCATGGATCAAGCAAGTCTCCCTAAAATGGATCAAGCAAGTCTCCCTAAAAGCAATTTACTGCACCTCCTTGGCCTTACCCTATCTTCCAGCCTCAAGTGGAATCATTAGATTGAATCAATATCTAAATCCACTGCTTGGAAGATTGTGTCGCTGTGTCAGGCCAGGAAGTTTTTTTCGCCTGAATCCATGTTGCACCTATACTAATCAACCATCCGTTCATGCATAGAATACTGCTGTCATATATGATCAGGTGCACCTGCTGTTCATCTCAGTGTTCTTGACAGGCTCCAAAAGAGAATCTCTAATATGATAGGTTCCAACTTGGCAACTCTACTCCAGTCTCTCACCAGCGGGATGTGGCTTCCCTCTGTCTATTCTACAAATATTTTCATGGCTTCTGCTCTGATGAACTTAAGTCACTGGTACCCCCACCGCAAGAATTTACTCGTGCAACCAGACTGGCAACAAGGGCCCACCCATTTACAGTTAGATCAACCAAATGCAGCTGACAATTATGCTCCAGTAGCTTCTTTTCTTGCACTTCCCACCTGTGAAACTCCCTTCTGTATACTTGATTTCCTGATGGCTACAACCTCCAGGAATTTAAATGCAATGTCAATACCCATCTCTTATCCACTTGATTCCACTCCTTTCTACCTCACCCCGTATATCTTGTTCTTTTCCTTTCTACCTTCGCAACTGTCTTCACACCTGTGTTCTCATCCTTCCCTTTCTCTGACACACTTTGTAATTGGTTTGCCTTTCTCTTCACTCTCCTCTTGACTAAACTTTTACTCTTACGTAGCCTCCCGTGCATCAGTGGCGGTATCAATTAAAATCTAAATTTTCAGTTTTTTGTTCCCCTCTGCTGTAGCCAACAGCTTTTGAGTCAAGTCTGGATTCAACCAATGCTTTTATCTACTAGGCTTCTGGAAAAGGCATGACTCATGGAATTAGAACAATCACTAACTTTCGTACAATTCTGTCAGCTAATGCATCTTCACCATACACAGCACACATCTTTTTGTTTTGTTTGTGAGGCATTTTTGCCTTTATGGTAATAAAAAGTGTCAGGTATATGCACCTTATAAATCTTTCACTTTCATAACGATGGAAAATTGACATGATTTAGTAATTTGAAACTTTCTTTCTCAAGAGATAGTTTGATGTGTGCTCTTATTGGAAATGTAAGCATATTATATCTGTTGATAAATTTGATGTGTCCTGAAGTGTTGGAACATGAACTACTAAAAATTGGCATTAACTTTCTAGACAACCCAGTATATCGATCTGAGTAACCTTGAGAAGATTGTGAATTGAACCCTTTATTTAATCTCTAATGGGAGACTGTTCATGTTCCCCAGCTCATGTCTAGGAATATAGTCTAGTTATTATTCTTCACCTGTTTTCATTAAGTTCAAGACTCAGGATTGAACTCACAATCACTGTGTCACCAAATTCACAAACTAACATTTTTATGCCCTAGGCCATTGTGCTGTAGTAAACTTAGAGCCTTAAAATTAATCTGACAGCTGATTAGGTTGCAACTGCTGCTGCTCATATTTTGATTTTTGTTGTCATTTGTCTGTCTTTATTAGCAGCTCCCATATTGTATTTATTTCTATGCTTATCCGACTACGGAGCCTACCATATGCACTGATTCTTTTAGATATCTAACTCTCTAGTGCTCTTCCTTGTTCAGTATTTTCCTTTCATTCAACAGGGGCGATGACTACCCCTTTCCTGCCATATTAATCCAATTTTCGTCTGAATTTCTAGCTCCCATATTATTTTTATTTCTATGATAGGCCTACTGAAGAGATCCTCATCTCTTAACATATGTGCTGATTCTTTCAGATGCCTGACTCTCCAGTGTTCTTCCTAGTCCACTTTATTATAAAAATTCAAGTTTCTGTCTGAAGTTCTAGCACTTATGCTAGGCTTACTGAGGAGATCCTTGTTGCCTAGCTTATGCACTGATTCTTTCAGACATCTAACAGTCCAGTGTCCAGCATTTGCATTTAATTACACCTTTTTACCTTAAGACTACCTTTTCCCTGACATGAACATTGAAATGAGAACAGTCTCCCACTAGAAATTAAATAAAGGGTTCAGTTCAGAAATTCCTGTAGGTTACCCAAGTTTATATACATTTGATTAAGGCTGGAGAGCACAACAGATGAATGTGATGACAGAGAACCTACACTATATATAAAAGCCATCATGTGTAAGTTTTTATAATTCTCTGTTTTTTTTTGTTTTTTTTTTGTGTGTGTGTAACATTTCAATTTTAATATAGGTGAAAATTAGTGACTTACTGGTGAATGTCGTAACTATGTCATGGTATTAAGCTATATTTTTCCACTTTGCACATTGAGTACATTTCAAAATTCTCAGGTTACTGTTTGTTCGGAGTGTGTGAAGGTTTAGTTGAATGCATGTACAAATAGTATGGGAGACGTTTCTGTTCAAGAAACGCTCAAATGTGAGTGTGTTAATGCATGATACACATATGTGTCAATATATAGTCAATGTATTAACAGATGATTCCTTCTTTATATATTTTCTTTTCCATTACACAGAATGCAGTTATACTTTAATCTATATATACAGGCTGGTATATATGATGGTGGATGTTATTGTATTACCGTCTTAATAACCTCTCTGAAGATGGCTCATGTGAGCCGAAAGCTTAGAACCAAATTAATAAAAAATTATCCAAATGTTGGAGAATTATTGTCTTTATTTTCAACTGAAATTAAAGCCAAAATACGACGTTTAGAACGGCTCATGATTAAACATAATAGACATTCATTGTCTCTTATATTTAACAGTATATGTTTAGAAAATTATTTGCTGTCTTGATACACTAAATGTTTAAGTAGATGCACTGTTTATCATTTAAAATTTTGTGTCTTCTACTAGCCTGGATATTCGAGAAATCGAGCGTATTATTACAATGACAGGGGTATATCATCCTCATTCCTTGTGTGAGGCCTCAATTGGAAGTCATGAATTATCTCCCTCTAACCCTGCAAGTTACTTGTGATATTGATGATATACTCCAGTGATTGTACTAAAGGGTTTGGTTCGAAATTCCTAGCACCTGAAGAAGGCCAGAGTGTACAATGGCCGAAACGTTGTACAAATGACATCAAAGATGAGGACAACAGTTCGAATAATGTAAATAATGCTTCAACTTGGTATTGAAATAGGCTTTGTTGTTCTTTTTCTAATCTTTTTCTTCCGAGAGATATTGTCATTTCACTGTTATATTAACACAACATTTTTGGCATTAAAGATTTTTTTTTTTATAATCATATTGCCCCAAGCAAGGCATTTTACTGCCACTGTTTTGCAGGGGGTTACATGGGAGGAAAGTTATGTGAAAGAGTGACAGGTTATAGGGGATGTAAGAGAAGGATGAGAATACTGATGAGAGTGGAGTGGATGGAGCAAGGAGCATGAAAGAGAGGATGCAAGTTAGTGAGATAGGAGATGACTATTGACTTTACATTTAAATTCTTGGAGATTATAGCTTTCGGGAAAGCAAGTAAATGGAAGGGAATTCTGTAGGCGGGAAGTGTGAGGAAAGAAGCTGCTGGAGTAGAATTTGTGTTTACAATTTATTGGTTTCACAGTAAAAGGGTGGGACCTAGTTGCTAATCTTGTGGCTTGAGTAAATTTATATGTAGGGGGCACCAGTAAGCTATTGAGCAAAAACTGATTTATATGACACCAGAAGTAATCAATAAATCAGATACCATTTAGTTTACAAAAAATATGAATGGAATAAATTAAATGGTTCATTGATCTCTATTTTCGTTGTGAATTCTTTAGTTCTGCTTTATTCAATCTTAAGACTTTTGTTTCATCGCATCTCACTATTAAAACTCATTATTAATTCACAACTATCAAAACTAACAACTGCTGCCATTTTTAATGGCACAGGTACTTGAGTCACCTCATAAATGTGTTGAGAAAGTGCATTTTCTCATATTTCCACATGCAAGTTACATGATAGGTTTTGAATAAGTTTATTCATTTTTTTCTTTATTTGTACCAGCAGATGAATGACCTATTGGAATTTTGTGTAGACATTAATTAATCACAAAGCTAATGATAATTAGATCAACTGGGAAAGACAGTTAAAAAAAAAAAAACAAAAAAACTAGTGAGTATACTTGAGCAACAATGAATTGTGGTCTCAAATATTGAATATGTGCTTTCTTTGATATTTATTTGTTTGATTGATTTTGCAAGATTGATAAAGTATAACAAATATACCTGGAAAAAAAACTGTCAAAAAGATAATTTTCCTCTTCTTATTGCTATTATTGAAATTTTGTGTAGACATTAATTAATTGCAAAGCTAATGATAATTAGATCAACTGGGAAAGACAATAAAAAAAAAACTATTACAGAATACTCCCTTGACAAGTGTTATTGTTTTAAAAAGCTATTTTAAAAGTTTTAATAAAGCCCAAAGATATGAAACTTGATTTGTATGTTGTTTCCTTTTTCTCAGATTTTAACCTGTTTCAGGGAAATTTTGGTATGAGCAAAAAAAAAGAAATTCCTGGAAAAGGGCATTTTTTTTTTTTTTTTTTTAAATTTTTCAGTTACTCATTATGTATTTATTTAAATCCTCATTGTTTAACATCCTTTTCCAATGCTAGTATGGGCTGAACAGGGTGCAGCAGAAATACCTCTCCCATATACATCCAAGATAATGGTAAGACATTAGATAGCAATAGTGTCTATATCTAGCTAATATCTTGAAATTATGTGGGAGGTATTTATGCCTTACTCTGTACTAAAATAAAGAAGTGTCTTTCTGTTATTTTCAACCAAAAGCTAATGTCATTATTTTAAGGATTAAGTTGCATTTTCATACTTTTTTTAAAAATAAATTTCAAGGACATTTTCATTATTTCCTCAGAAAAATCCTAACTCAAAAGGGTACTTAAATCCCTACTAGTTGTGAAAATTTTATTTCAGAGGTGTGTGTTGTATCCTATAGTTTTCCTTGTTTCAAAACTTACTTGCTTTCAACAGAGTTTAAAAAAAATCTGACAAGTTGTGAATAATTTGGAACTCATTTAAAAAGATGTGAAAAACTGTTTGGTTGCTCTGTAATTGAACCATCATGAAATATTGGAGTGAATTTTATAGCTGTATGCCCTTATTAACACCAACCAGCTGAAGAAACTAGAAAATCAGTGCTTTTATCGAAACATCATCCCTCGGAAGATTTCCTACCAAGGTTAGAGAGTTCAGTGTACCCTGTTCTATACAGAGCAGGTGTAGATGTTTTTATTTCAGAAATTTTCTTCTCTTAAACAAGTTGCTATCCAAAGCTAGACTCTAACCCAGCCTAACTTTTTCTTTTAAAAAGATATTTATAAGCAGTTACTTGTTATATATTTATATGATAGTTTATATATTTTTGTCATATAAATATAAAATTGTTCTTGTAATTCAGTCACTTGCCATATGTGATAAACACTTGGGCAATCATGTCTTGAAAGAGACATAAGTGACTGGGCAGAAGATTTTCCCACAGTACGTTGCCATTGCTTTCTGCAGTAGACTGGTTGCCAACCAAATCTATAGAACCTAATCTGTCCTGCTATTTAACCCATAGCTGGAGGAAGAAGCAGATTCATATTTTTTTCCAAGCGTATTTGTGTGTGTGAATGCAGCGAATTCAACTGGAATCTGAAGTCTGCTCTCCGATTTTTTTCGTTCCGAGCTGATATCCACTCCACCATAATGCAAACAATCAAATAAATATGTCAGTAGTTTTCAGTTTAATATTTCTATTGCCAATTTATGAAAAAAAAAAATGTATAAATGCAGTTTAATATGTTTGAGTTGTATTAAAATTCTAAAGACAACTTTTTAAAGCAAGAAAATGTTGCCAAGGGAGGGTGTAGTAATTGTAGTTTCTTTTCTCGCACTTCCCGACTGTGGAATTCCCTTCCACATGATTGCTTCCCCTACGGCTACAATCTCCAGGAGTTTAAATGTAAGGTCAATAGACACCTCCTAACACACTAACTTGTTCCCATTCTTTCAAACACTCTTCTCATCTGCCCAACCCTCATCCTCGGTATCCTTACCCATCTATCACCTTCCTTCTGACATTTCCTACATTTAACCACTCCTCCTCTTTACCTTCCCCTATGTAGCCCCATGCGCAATAGTGGCAGTGGAATGCCTTGCTTGGGGTGAAATGATTAAAAAAAAAAAAATGTTAAGAGAAAAACCATCCAGGTAATGCAGTGTTATTTTTGCAGGTATGTACCTTAAGATATGTTGTAAGATTTTTTAATTATGTATTTACTTTTTTAATTAAGAGTGAAAGCCAGAAAAAAATAGTATTGCACCTGTTTTTTATATTTCATTGTTCTTGTAGGTGTCAATGAGCAGAATTTTTTTTTTTTTTTTTTTGTGTGTAATACTTTTTTTTTTTTTTCCACTCACACAAAGATAACATCTGATGATAATGCTGAAGAAACACATCATCCAGATGTTGATTGTAATGGAATCAATTCAGATACTGACATTTCATCCCTCTCTGATTCTGTCCTAAATGAGTGCCATGCTCCAAGTATTAAAAACCATGTGATTGTAAAGGTAAGACAAAGATACCCACCTTTTTTTTATTTATTTATTTTTTTTATCTGCTAGCAAAAAGAATTTGAAATTTTTTAATTTTATTTGTAATGTTGGAATCTCTGTATATTAAGTCCTACCAGCCATCTCTCAGTAAGCAAGAGTGGTGGTTGGTGTTAACTAGCCTGTAAGTGTTATATTTTTCTTTCATATAGCATTTGTTTTGGAGTTTCATTTTTAGTCAGAGTACACATTTTTGTTTTTGATTTAGCTCTGATGAGAGAGGATTGATTTCTGGTTTAACTGTCTTTTTTAAACTTAAAATTTATATTTAAGTTTTATGTAATGATTTCATGGAGGGGGGACCAAAAAAATTCAGTGAATATTACTAGAGTATCTATTGTATTTATTCTACTTTTAAAACATTTCAGCAGAATGTACTTAATTTATACAGGGTGTAGCAGAAATACCTCTCCTATATACAGTCAAAATAATGGTAAGACATTAGATAGCAATGGTGTCTACATCTAACTTATATTTTGAAATTATGTGGGAGGTATTTATGCCTTACTCTGTACTAAAATAAAGAAGTGTCTTTTCTGTTATTTTCAACCAAAAGCTAATGTCATTATTTTAAGGATTAAGTTGCATTTTCATACTTTTTTTAAAAATAAATTTCAAGGACTTTTTCATTATTTCCTCAGAAAAATCCTAACTCAAGAGGGTACTTAAATCAGTCCCCACTAGTTGTGAAAATTTTATTTCAGAGGTGGGTTTTGTATCCTATAGTTTTTCTTGTTTCAAAACTTATTCGCTTTCAGCAGAATTTAAAAAAAAATCTGACAAGTTGTGAATAATTTGGAACTCATTTAAAAAGATATGAAAAACTGTTTGGTAGAAAGGGTGAAAGATTGTTGCTCTAAGAACAATCGCCATTAAAATTTGACCTGAAAACATCACCACAAATTGAGTTTGTTATCAGCAAGAAAATACGATTTGTTTTTGTTGCTTTTGTAGTGCAAGACTGAACAATAATGCATAATTCTGAACTCATTCAATTATAGTCTCTTATTTGTTGTTTTAGCAAAAGTAATAAAAGAAATTTGCGATGTACGTTGTGGTACAGTGGATATCAGCTCAGAACGAGAAACTGGGGAGCTGAGTTCGAATTCCAGTTGAATCCATTGTATTCACTTACGCACAAATACCCTTGGGAAAGGTATTAATCCGTCTCTTCCTTCCAGTTATGGATTAAATAGCAGGACAGATTGGGTTCTATAGCCTTGGTCGGCAACCAGTCTACCGCAGAAAGCAATGGCAACCTACTGTGGGATAATCTGCCCAGTCAGTCACGTCTCTTTCGAGACATGATCGCCCAAGTGTGTATCACATATGGCACTTAACTGACTGAATAAAAGAAAAGAATTATCAGAGTTAAACTTCTTAAGATAGGTCATGCCTGTGCAAAACATGGTCCACAAGACTATCTAGTATGACCTTTAAGGTTTTTTTTTTCTTCAAAATAGTAAATTTTTGTGTTGATCAGAATGAATTTGACAACAAATCAGTTTTGTGGAAACTTTATTCAACCACAGTCTTTGTATTTAATTAATTTCTCATTGTAGTGCAATGGCTATTGGCTCAGAATGAGAAATTGGAGATCTGAGTTCAAATTCCAGTTGAATTTGTTGCATTCACTTATGTGCAAATACCCTTGGGAAAGGTATGAATCCATCTCTTCTCCCTTGAGCTATAGGCTGAATAGCTGGACAGATTGGATTCTATAGCTTTGGTTGGCAACCAGTCTATTGCAGAAAGAAATGGCAACCTACAGTGGGAAAATATGACTAGTCAGTCATGAATTGAAAGAGACATGATCACCCAAGTGTATATCATGTATGGCACTTAACTGACTGACTGAACTCTCTGAAGAAAACAAAAAAAAAATTTATCGCTCTCCCTTTCTCTCTCTGTTAGAAACAGTTCAAGTTCAGGTTTGCAACATTGTAGTGATATGAAGAAACCCTTTTGAAACTGCAACATGTACATTTTTTTCAATAGAAGTCAATATCAATTGGTCTATACTCCTCCCCCTTCTCTTGAACAGGAGTACAGGCTCATTCCTTGTTTCTTGTTTAGGAAGAGGCTCCTGGCTCCTTTCCCCTCCTGAGGCCTTAATAGTGGTGCTCATGAGTTTTTTGTGATGTGATACTGATACTCACGGGTCAGATAGAGGAAAAGAGTGACAGGTGAAAACAATGTATAACATACTTGACTGTCTTGAGCAAGTGGATGGCAGAGTGGGGCAGAAAGCATATTAAGAGTCACTAGGGATAGAGAGATATGGAAGGCCATGATCGCCCATGTCCTGAAGTGACATGGCACATAGAAAATAAGTGAGTGGTGACAACGTCTCTACATAGTTACGGTACTGGCATGCCAGGTTTCTGTTTCTAACTGGCAGTTAGGAGGCCCAACTTTTGTGTAATGTTGAGAGAGCTGCTCTGATCAATAATAATGATTAATAATATCTGGTTTCTTGAAGTGCCACGTTGCACATGGATGGGTGTCTCTGCAGGCACCCCCAATGTGCAACCCTGTGGCCACACTATGCTGCAGTCTACACCAGTTTCTTTCCCACGCATATCACATTTGGCGACTCCTACTACTATTATTGGTTTCTACTTACCAAAATAATAGATATAAACACTACAAAGAAACTAACATGAGAAAAGTATTTGAAAATACTTAAATCGTCAATAGAACATCCTACCTTAACCCTCTAGGGCCATTCGTATCATATTTGATACAGTATGAAAACAAGCCTTGAAAGAAATATTTTCCTGAAAAACTTTTTAAGAGAAATATTTTATAAATTTCAAATGAAAGCATTTTATAAATTTCAAATTTCAAATATAAATTTTATAAATTTCAAATTGACTGCTCAGTCAATGAATACCAAATGTTTCCTTATAGGGAAATACCAAATGTTTCCTTATAGGGAAATACCAAATGTTTCCTTATAGGGAAATACCAAATGTTTCCTTATAGGGAAATACTGTATCAAATATGATACGAATGGCCCTAGAGGGTTAAAGAAATAAGTTTATACCAAAATATATAACACTGACAACAGATTATCTATCTATAAAACCTATGTTTATACTGAAAGTATAAAAGTATGTACAAAATATTTGTAGGTGAAGATATAAAATTGTGTCCAAAATATATTTAATTGACTCTATAAAATTGTGTTTAAAATATATTTAATTGACTCTATAAAATTGTGTTTAAAATATATTTAATTGACTCCATAAAATTGTGTTTAAAATATATTTAATTGACTCCATAAAATTGTGTTTAAAATATATTTAATTGACTCCATAAAATTGTGTTTAAAATATATTTAATTGACTCCATAAAATTGTGTTTAAAATATATTTAATTGACTCCATAAAATTGTGTTTAAAATATATTTAATTGACTCCATAAAATTGTGTTTAAAATATATTTAATTGTGTTTAAAATATATTTAATTGACTCCATAAAATTGGGTTTAAAATATATTTAATTGGCTCCATAAAATTGGGTTTAAAATATATTTAATTGGCTCCACAAAATTGGGTTTAAAACATTTAGAGTTCCAAATTAAATGATCCATAGAGGTTGATATCCTGCTAAACAAAAATGATGAAACCTTTTGAAACTCTTGTTGAATATGCAAAGAGCCAACATTCCCTTGTTTGTTTGAAAAAAGTGTGTGAAGGGATGTTGGGAAAACCTGACTTCATATTTTGATGTTAGTCATTTGGGAGTTTAAAAAACAGTCATTTTTTTCTTTTCTTCAGTGTTAGATCTCATCAATTTACTGTTAAGCTGGCTTGATGTAGCCAATCTGCTGCTAAGAAGGTTAGTTTACTGTGTAGGGCTAGAAAGTTTTTCCTATCTGAATCCATCCTGCACATATATAAATCTACCATCCGCTATGTATTGAATACTGCTGCCACATCTGGTTGGGTGCTCCTGCTATTCACCTCAGGGTCCTGGGTATGACTGTAAACTGCATCCGGCAGCAAGGCCTCTGATTGGAAGGTTGTGAGGAGCATGTAACCACCTCTTAATTGCTGCTGTTCCCAGGTTCACCCTGACCCTGAGTGGTAGCACCTGTTAGGATCTCAGCTATGAGCAAATTGTTAACCCCCCAAACTGCGGTCAGAACACAATGAAAGTATAAAAATAGACTTTTATAGAGATTTATACACTAGAAGACATCTTTAGTTTTCAAAAAAAAAAAATTTTCATCAAAATCTGACTAAATCAACCTTCTCACTATAACCAAACATTAAAAAAATACCTTAAAACCCTACCTTTTGGTATTAAATAACCCACAGGAGTTGATATGCTGTTACACAAAACTCAAACTCTATGCTTTCCAGCCAACTTTAATCTGCAAAAATTTAAATGCAATGTCATTTGCTATCGACTGTTTTCCTGATTAGTTTTTTCTCTTCTCACTCATTAATGTTTCTGTTCCTAATTCTTTCACACCCAGTAACCCCTTGTGTCTTAGTGGCTTTACTGTCTTGCATGGGGTGATAATGATTAAAAAAAAAAAAAAAAAAAAAAAAGCAAAAGGCTAAGTAAATACCAACAATACATTTTTAAATGAAAAAAAAAGATATTAACAGTAATATATTTTTGAAGAAAAAATATATATACCAGTGATACATCTAACTCTCAAATGAGCCCTTTTTACAAAAATACGCCAATGAAACCTGATCTACAAACTGATTTCTTACAAAGAATACATATTTTATTCATACAAATCTATTGAAAAATTTTGTAGGCATTAAATAACTCATTGAGGTTGATATTCCACAAACAAACCAAACCAGTCTATATATATTATATATTTATATTATAAGTGAAAGATAAATTAAAAACCTACTACTCATTGCATTTACTTTTATAAAAAAGTGTTCAATACTAAGTCGACCTTAATATTGTAATGTTGTTATTACAATGGTTTATAAAATCATTTTATCACTACACAACACATTTTCATATTTCATAACATTATTGTTCTTCTTTGGATATTATTTTAAAACAAATGGTAAAAATTATTCATTTTGGAAAATATAGAATGAATTCATGGTTATCTAGAAAGTTAAGGAGGGATGGTTGCATGGAGTGATAATGATTTAAAAGAAAAAGGTAAATACATGAAAAAAGTAAATACATGAAAAAAGTAAATACATGAGAGAATATCAAAAACTAAATCTAAACCTTTCTTCTTTTGTTTTTTTTTTCTTCTGCCTAATTTTAAATTTTAAGCTTTTCATGTTTAATTGGTTTTCTTTAATTTTTTTTTTGATTTTAGCAGAAATCTCTTGACTGGACTTTTACTAAGTTAAAACTTAGTAATCCACCACCATGTTTCTTTTTTATTGGAGTAGATAGATCTATCGCCCGGTTCACACTCCACCCACGTCTATTGAACAGGTTAAGAGGCTCATCCCTTGTTTCCTGTTTAGGATGTGGTTTCCGGCTTTCTCTTTTTGAATCTTTTCACTATTACGTAGCCCCCTGCACATCAGTGCTGTTACCTCCTTGCTCGGGGTGATATGATTAAAAAAAAAAAGAATGGTCGATGCTATGAACATAGACTAGTATTTCATTTTTTCTTTTTCTCCTTTTGCTTTTTTTTTTTTATTGTACTTTTGGGAAAAGAAAGCAGAATCCAAAAATGTTCCTGTTGAGAGTGCCAAATTGAAGCATTTGAAGAAAATCTGTCGTGCAGCTGAGCTCTTTGTAAACTACAAGAAAGAATTTCAAGATCTTGAGAGTGACTCTGCCAAATGTCAGTGCTTGCAGCAAATTCTCAAAAATGCTGGCATGAAAGGTTGGTATCTCTTTTAGTTTTTACATCTCCAACAATGAAAATGTAGCTTATATTTTAGTATCTCCTTCACTCAATTTCAAGATCCTATTAAACTGTTAGTTCAGAACTTGTGGTCATATCTTGTAATTTGGACTCTAAAATGATAAGACCTATCTTCCAATCTAGTCAGTTGGTCAGTTAAGGGCCATATGTGATACACGCTTGGGCGATCCTGTCTTTTTTGATTCGTGACTGATTAGGCAAATTTTCCCACAGTAGGTTGCCATTTCTTTCTGTGGTAGACTGGTTGCCAACAAAGGCTATAAAACCCAATCTGTCCTGCTATTCACTCCTTAGCTGGAGGGAGAAAAGCTTAATTAATACATTTCCCAAGGGTATTTGTGCATAAGTGAATGCGGCCTTAAGGCTGGCAAGACTGAAAAAAGCCCTGAGGATTGAGGACATCATAATGGTGCATTCACAAAAGTTCAAAGTTGGCACGACTGCTCAATTAGGTGACAAACTTATCCACATTAATTGTGTATATATAGTGTTCTGGGTATGACGATAAAATGCATCTAGCAGCAAGGCCTTTAATTGGGAAGTTTTAAGGAGCATGAAATCACCTCTTAATTGCTGTTTTTCTCAGGTCATTTGGGATGATAGCCACATGTTAGAATCCCATCTATGGACAAATAATTAACCCCCAAACTGGGGTCAAAACACTAGAAAAGTATAAAAATAGATTTTTATAGTGAAAATATTGCCAGCAATACATTTTTGAAGAAAAAAAAATTTACCAACAATATATTGATGAAGAAAAATATTACCAACAATACATTTTTAAAGGAAAAAAAATATTAACAGTAATATATTTTTGAAGAAAAAATATATATACCAGTGATACATCTAACTCTCGAATGAGCCCTTTTTACAAAAATACGCCAATGAAACCTGATCTACAGATTTCTTACAAAGAATACATATTTTATTCATACAAATCTATTGAAAAATTTTGTAGGCATTAAATAACTCATTGAGGTTGATATTCCACAAACAAACCAAACCAATCTATATATATTATATATTTATATTATAAGTGAAAGATAAATTAAAAACCTACTACTCATTGCATTTACTTTTATATAAAAGTGTTCAATACTAAGTCGACCTTAATATTGTAATGTTGTTATTACAATGGTTTATAAAATCATTTTATCACTACACAACACATTTTCATATTTCATAACATTATTCTTCTTCTTTGGATATTTTAAAACAAATGATAAAAATTATTCATTTGGAAAATATAGAATGAATTCATGGTTATTTAGAAAGTTAAGGAGGGGTGGTTGGAGGAAGTTGAACAATCATGAGTGTCTGGATTACTCAATCAAAAGTGAGAATTAGGTTGAACTATAAAGGTATAAAGAATATGTGTTAGATTTCATGTATGGTTGGTAAGTATTATTTACTAAGTTTAATGTTACTTAGAGGAAGTTTACTATTTTTAAATTAATGTTGAATATTACTTTTAGGTTTAGACTTCTAAATTCTCTATGGATTAATTTTCTAATAATGTTAGTTTTAAAATGTGTGGAATTTTTACTATAAGGCCATCATTTCTGTATAACCCTATGTCATGTGTGCTAATGTCATAGTCTGCAGTGAGGTTATATAAAGCAAAGAAACCAATAAGATCAGAAGACTGTAGAGTCTAACAAGTAAAATTTAAAAAAAAATGCACTTAAATTAGCTTATATTTGTACAAATAATCTAGAAAAAATTATTAAAAATCACAATAAAATCTTAAATCAGCATGTAAACCAAAGTAACAATAATTATTCCAATATTAAAAATGATAAAAATTTATGTTATTGCCGAAATTGTAACAAATACTCACTAGAAAATAGGTTTCTAACAAATTCTATTGTTTACTAATGTACTATACCATTAAATGAAAACCCAACTATTAAAAAAGTTTACATTGGTTCTATTAAAAACACTTTAAAAAGAGATGATATCAGCACTTAACATCCTTCAAGAATAACTTAGCAAAACGAAGCATCCCTTTCTACATATTTTTTTGCAGTTAAGAGAAATCAATAAAACCTCCAAGGTAAAATAGAACATTTTGAAAAAGACAATCTGTAAATCATTCTATGACAATTGCCCTCTGTGCATGAATGAAAAGCTGCATAAAGTTTTCTAAAAATATAGTATTACTAAACCATAAAAATAAATTAACAGTATGATATAAACACTGTAAATATTTTACTTTAATATTTAATTATAATGTTTGTATGCTCTAATATTACATTATTTTATTTAAATTAATTTTAACGTAAGCCCTTAAAAAAGTTCTGTAGTATAAAGATGAATCTCTCCATAAATCTAAAATATGATCTGTTGTTCAAAATCATTTTGTATACATCTGAATACTATGTTTCAAATATGTATCTTCCCCAGACAGATAAACAGTGTCATTTTATCATGACATAATTCAACAACCCATTTCCCTACAACCTAGATGTCCATCTTTCAACCTAATTCTCACTTTTGATTGGGTAATCCAGACACACTCATATTGTTTAACTTCTTTCAACCACCCCTATTTAACTTTCTGAATAACCATGAATTTGTTTTATATTTTCCAAAATAAATCATTTTTGCCATTTGTTTTAAAATATCACCCAAAGAACACTAATTTTCTGAAGCATGAACATTTTTTGTTTAGTGATAAAATGCTTTTATAAGCCATTGTAAAAACATTACAATATATAAATTAATTTTTCTTGAATTTAATTTACTGAATGTGCAGCCCATCAGGAGTGTTTAAAAAAAAATCTCCTGTATAAAAATAATCTGTGAGAATATATTTGTACTAATATGGAAAAGAATTAAAATTTTTAATAGTATGTGCATATTATTTGGAATGCACTTTTTGAATTGAACAATCTTGGTAAAGTAGGGGAATGACATTCTGTCATGATGAAAAGGGTGCATTGGGTAAAAATGGTTGAGAACCACTTTACTAGATTAAAACAACTTTGGACTCAATATACAGTCACAGCCACTTTTACTTGACATTCTCAGCTTCAGTCACTTTTCCACTGACATTATGTAGCTTTCCTGTGTCTTCTATAAGTATTTTCATTACTAGATTAGCAGTTAGGTCCCATCATTTTACAGTTAAAACAACTAGATGTAACCATAAGTTCTATGTTAATAATTTCTTCTCTCGTGCTTCTCTGTTGTGGAACTCTCTTCCAACCATCAAAAATTTAAATGAAGGGATGTTAGATAAGTAACTGAATGATGTTTACAGAAATCTGCAAATTCTTTTGACCAAAATTGAGTCCCATTATCAGATACAATAGTGTGTGGCAAATAACTTGTGCAAAAAGTCTAATGTGACTTTTGTAGTTGGCGTCTTGCAACTGAAAAGTTGAGGCCACTTTGAGAAACTGTCTGCCATGATAAAATAGTAAATCTTCTTTATTGCTCCTGCCTAGTCAGTATGATGTCTCGACTATGGTTTGTCAGTTTTAGGCTAGGGCTGAAATTTCATGAGTGGTGCCTTTGCAGCTAATGTGCAATTTTTGAATGTTTAAACCAGATTTTATATATATATTCTACTCCAGTAGCTTCTTTTCTTGCATGTCCCGCCTGTGGAATTCCCTTCTATTAACTTGCTTTCCCGACAGCTACAATATCCAAGAATTTAAATGTAAAGTCAATAGTCATCTCCTATCGCACTAACCTGCATCCTCTCTCTCATGCTCTTTTCTCCATCCACTCCACTCTCATCAGTATTCACATTGTTCTCTTACCCACTTCCTGACACCCCCTATAACCTGTCCTTCTTTCTTATAACTTTCCTTCTATGTAACCCTCTGCAAAACAGTGGTAGTAAAATGCCTTGCTTGGGGCAATATGATTTTAAAAAAAAGATGAATTCAAGCCCCTACTGGAATCATGACTGATACTTTGCTTTGTGTTAGATATAACAGATATATAATTCTCCACTTGTGGAAACTGTTTGTATATACGTATTTGTGGATTCATAGTATGAAAGTCCCTTTGAGAACAAGCATTCATTCATTCATTCTTTCTTTTCTGTTCCACCTTCACAACTGTTCAGTTAAGGAAACATGATTTTAACAAAAATATCTATTTTTTCAGCATAGTGACTGGAGTGAAAGGACAATATTGTTAATAAATGCTAAAAAGCTAAATAATTTCCATTTTTGGATGTCTTCTAACCTATTTTTACCAGTGAATATTTTCTCCATCCATGTGTCCATGCAGAGGTTGAATATAAAAATAATTTGTTAATTTCAGACTTCTTTGTACCTTTTTAACCTTTGAACTGACTATACCAAAGTTCAATACAAATTTTTGTGGGTATGTTTTTATTATAACGTACACTTTCTATTAGGATGTGCGTTGTGGTGCAGTGGATATGAGCTCGGAACGAGAATTTGGGGAGCCATATTTGAATTCCATTTGAAATTCTTGCATTCACTTACGCGCAATATTCTTGGGAAAGGTATTAATCTGTCTCTTCTCTCTAGTTATGGGTTAAATAACAGGACAGATTGGGTTCTAAAGCCATGGATGGCAACCAGTCTACCACAGAAAGTAATGGCAACCTAATGTGGGATAATCTTCTGCCCAGTTAGTCATGTCTATTTTGAGATATGATCGCTCACTTAACTGACTGACTGACACTTTCTATTATTAAATAGGTCAAATGTATTGGACACATCTCTATGCTTCTCTCAGTCATGGTAGTGACAAATTTAAGTTACATGCAATTTTGCAATCACTTGACCACCATATATTAACAGTAACTACGTTGTTGTATATACATTTTTCACAGAAAACTGTTCTGTATATTTTTATGGTATTGAATGTAACATTTTTCAGCATTGTCACTGTCTTGCACAACCTCCAAGCTGAGTTTGTATTTGACGCATTTCAGTGGAAACCATATCTTCTACTACCAATAGTTCACCTACTCCTATCATGATGTATATCATGTCGTAGTAAGCTCCATTTCTTAAATCTAACTGAGGTCATTACTTTACTTAACTACATAGCAGCACTGGACCTAAATTTGGATGATATTTAACCCAAATATTTGTTATAATATATTTATCTGCTTTTCTCCAGTATTGTATTCATTCATGCTATTTTTTTCCAGTTATATTTTCCTTCATTGTAGGATATTTAATTAAACCATCATGTGTGAAGAATTTTATTATGACACCATTTCACAAAATTAAATCATTAGTGTCCCATGTAGTTGAATTGTATCATTATTTCAAGCAAGCATTTGTATTTGGTAGTTGACATCTCTACTGCTGAAGGAGCAAATTCACTTTCAGTCAAGACTCTGTGAAAAAAAAATAAAAAAAATTTGCCGACACCAAGTCCCATGGCATTATATATATATATATATAGCCTTTGAGATTTGAAAAAAAAAATCACTCGACCAACGGTCAAGAGCGAGGGGAAAATTTACTTGCCCCAAAATCAATTTACTTGATCGACTCCATTTTCTTAATAGTTGGCTTACGTAAACATAGCGTGAATCACTGATGGAAAATAAAAAACGGAATTTTAATTAAAATTTCGAATGTGTTAAAAAGGATTTTAAAAATTTAAAAAAATTATAACAAAATTTGATCTTTCTTCTTAATAATAACATGAACATTTTGATGATAAAACTTTATTTTTTAATATTATGCTATGCTTTTTTTTTTTTTTTTTTTTTGGCAATTGAGTGGAGGTACCTAAATTTACAGTTTCTTTTTTCTGTTTTCTTCTTTATATATAAAGAAGAAAAAAGACAAAAGTTTCGGAAGATTTTTTTTTTTTCTTCAGGACTACCTAACACCTGAAAGCATGTAATTATCCAG
The DNA here is from genome assembly GCA_037127315.1 of Ascarosepion bandense. Classification (NCBI taxonomy): domain Eukaryota; kingdom Metazoa; phylum Mollusca; class Cephalopoda; order Sepiida; family Sepiidae; genus Ascarosepion; species Ascarosepion bandense. Next base: position 3,318,130 of record JBBBDQ010001640.1, on the reverse strand, counting down.
ATCCTGAACAGTGACTTTTAAATGGTACACGACTTAACCAAGTCAAATGCATGGTAGCCATATGTGAAGGACCATTCAAAATTTGAAGGGCCATTTTCATATCTAAATTTTTTTTCATTTTTTACAGAAAATATTTTTTCATATGAACTTTTACAATACTCTTACTTTTGTTTTGTGCCATTTAGTAGACATTGTTCAGTTTTTTAGTTGCTTTTAATATTGCATTCATAATTGTTTATACTGTAACTTGTATAAAATGTTCCCACATTTCTATTATATCAACAAAAAAGCAAAATTACCTCCTCATAGCAGATAACGACTTGTTTAGAAGGAGGGTGATATAAGGATACAAAAGGTGCTTATCTCCCTTGGGTCGAGATAAAGTTACGCAATCACGTAACAACCACTCATGATGTTACTCCGGATAGTGACCCAAGCACTAGTCACACTCTTTCAGCTAGCAGCAACCAAGGAAGAAGGTTGTTCCCTTCTGCCTACCGCCATATTCCGCTGGAACATAAAACTCCTGCTGTCCCTCTGGGGACATAGGTGAAGCATGCTGTATCCCTTTGGGATATAGATGAATTTGGCCCCTACAAATCTGGAGTCATGACAATGGCTGAACTGAAGTATCTTCAGTTTAAAACTTTTTCTTTTTCCTTCTGATACTTTGCTTTGCATTAGATATAACTAGCAGTATAGCCCGGCGTTACTCAGGTGTAATGAAAACTAATCCATGGTCCTGGAGCTCACTCTTTGGACGTTGGCACGAAAGACTAAAAATAGTGTGTTGTAGTATATTTGTATATGTGTGTGTATGTGTTCAGTGTATAGTATGTTGGAGTATGTGTAAATATATATATATATATATACACACACACATGTGTATGTGTTCGAGTATAAAGTGTGTTGGGTATGGGGTAAGTGTGTGTGTGTATGTATGTTTATTTGCATGTGTTAAACTGTGATAGCGTGTTTGTGTGTATACGCCTTACTCTTTTGGCTGGTGTGTGTCAGGTGTGTGATAGCGTTATTCTGTTATGTAGTCTAGGTTGAGCTCCTGTCTGTTGTTGATCTGTGGGTGTAGTTTAGCTATTATTAAGGACTCTTTTATGCATAAGTTTCCTTGGTTCCGCTCTCTAACTTCAATATTGGCAATTATGTTTTTGTCTGTGTTTTTGCATTTTTTTTTAAGTGTTTATAGAAAGATGACACTTGTGCATGTAGATGTTTTTTGATTCTGATGTGTAACGGTCTGGTGGTGCTGCCAACATAAAATTTCTCACATTTGGTGCATTGTATGCAGTACACGACATATACCTGGTGGCATATACTGGTGTCAGGAATAGAGCAATTGGCCAGTGTGCGTGTGGTGTCATTTCTGGTATGTTGTTTGTTGTGGTTGTAATTGAGATGTCTGCAAAGAGTGGGGCTGTAGTGGGCCAGCTGTATGTCCAATCCCTCCCTGCAGATAGCTCTACGTATTTTTGTGGTGATGTTTTCACTGAGTCGTGGTAATCTCAGGAAGCAGGTGTTAGAGGGGGTGTGTCGTCTTTGACTTTTATTACCTTTCCGTTCCAGGCAACCCACAAAGGACTGGGGGTAGCCGTTGGTCTTCAGTATCTCCTTGAAATGCGCAGTGTGGGTGTTACGGTATTCTTCTTTGTTGCATTTACCCTGGATACATGTGAGCTCGTTTCTAATGTGTCCGGTCTTTGCACTGAGAGGGAGGGCTGATTGGTAGTGGACAAACATATCCCTGCTGGCAGGCTTTTCGTAGAAATCAATGTGGATGTCACCTTTTTCTGATACTTTTAGCCTGAAGTCCAGCAGTGACAGGCATCCATTGTTATTGGAGTGTTCAATGATGAATTTTATTTTGCTATCCATACTGTTGAACGTTGTTGCCATTCGATTCACCTCATCACGTGAAGAAGTGAGGATGAGTATGTCATCAATGTATCTTGTGAATAAGGCGTATGAATGGCAGGTGCTGAAGGCCCAACATTCAAGTTGATTCATGTATGTGTGATGGCAAGTAATCTCGATAAGCTGGACCTCATCGGAAGGCCAGTGGTCTGCTTATAGGCATGCCCTTGGAACATAAAGTAGGTGTTGTCTACTATAGTCGTCAGGAGTAGGTGAATGTCTGCTGGGGTGAGATTGTAGCAGTACAGGCTTGAAATGGTGATGCACTCCGTTATCAAATCAACCGTTGGGTGAGCCGGTAGCGCCATGTATAGTGAAACAACATTAAGGCTAAATACATCTATATTTTCTAGTTTTTAGATCACATGAAAGTCGGTTCTTTGTGTAGGGCCAGGAATTTTTCCCGTCCTAAACAATCCTGCACATATATAAATCTACCACCCGCCCGTGCATTGAATATTGCTGCCATATCTTGTCGGGTGCTCCTGCTATCCACTTAGGTGTCCTCGACCAAATCCAATGGAGAATCTGTAAGTGATCGATCCCGACTTGGCAGTTAGGATACAGTCACTTTCTCACCAATGCAGTGTGGCTTCTCTCTGTCTCTTCTACAAATACTTTCACGGCTTCTGCTTCGATGAACTTAGCTCACTGGTACCCCCTGTATATGAATTTCCTCAAGCCACAAGATTAACAACTAGGTCCCACCCTTTTACTGTGAAACCAATAAATTGTAAACGCAAATTCTACCCCAGCAGATTCTTTTTCTCGCACTTCCCACCTGTGGAATTCCCTTCCGCATACTTGCTTTCCTGACAGCTATAATCACTAAAAAATTTACATGTAAAGTCAGTAGTCATCTTCTGTCTCACTAACATACATCCTCTCTCTCATGCTTTTTTCTCTGTCCACCTCACTCTCATCAGTGTTCTCCTTCTTCTTCTACTCTCTTCCAGACACCCCCTGCAACCTCTCATTTTTTCTCATAACATTCCTCCTATGTAACCCCCTGCACAGCAGTGGCAGTAAAATGCCTTGCTTGGGGCGAAACAATTATAAAAATAAATGATGTTTCCTTCACACACATGCACACACACAGCAGATGTGATGAATGAATTGTTATCTAAATTATGCAAAAATGAAAATAACACTGACATTTTAACAGATATATTTATCAAAATTACATAAAATATCTTGAATTACTTGAAAGTAAATTTATTCAATAAAATTGCTATTGGCTTCAATCATGGCCTCCAGATGACTTCAGAATCTCCTGCAACTCTTCCGGATGTTCTACTTGTTTAAATTGGTGAATCCTATCATAATCCTTGCTTTCAGTTCATTCATCTTTCTTGTTAGAAAGACTTTTGTTAGTCTCTTTCTCAACTGCACCCAAAATATTAATAATAGTAATAATAAAGGGGGTTGAAGTTTGGGGAGTTAGGTGGCCAGATGTAAGGGGGTCATATGGTTGCAGAGATTGTCTGACAGCCATGACTGGGTTCTTCTGCTTATGTGGGATGGTGCTGAGTTCTGTTGCTAAACATAGTCTTCTAGCAGTCACCCTCTTGACCCAGGGCAGCACTACCCCGTCAAGACACTTGATGTAAGCCTTTGTATTAAGTGAGGCCCTGTGGGAAGATGAATGTAGGCATAATATTGCTATCATTAGTGATCACTCCAAAAACCATGATGTTGACTGGATATATCATCCAACTCTTTCCAAATCCTCTTCACTTTTCTCAAATTGTTACACAAAAGGTATATTTACTCATTTTAACAGGAATATTTACCAAAATTGCACAAAAATATCTTGAAATACTAAAGAGTAAATTTATTTTTAAAAATCGCTATTGACTTCAACCCAAACCTCCAGGCGACTTCGAAATCTCTTGCATCACTTCTGGATGGTCTTCTTGTTTAAGTTGGTAAATGCTGCTATAATCCTTGCTTTCAGTTCAACTTTGGTATTCCAAGGAGTTTTATTGGTCTTTCGCTCAACCCTGCCCCACAGATAATAAAGGGAGTTGCCGAATGGAGAGTTAGATGGCCAGATGCAAGAGGTGATGTGGTCACAGAAATGTTCTGACACCCATAACTGAGCATGTTACAAAGTCCTAATGCTAGACATAGTCTTCCAGCAGCCACCCTCTTGACCCAGGACAGCATTACCTCCTAAAGGCATTTGATGTAGATCTTCTTGTTGAGTCTGAGCCCATGTTGGAAGCTAGATTAAAACATAACATCGCCATCATTAGTGATCACTCCAAAAACCATGATGTTGACTGGATATATCATCCAACTCTTTCCGAAACCTCCACACTGTTCTCTGATACTGATCGCATTGGGACTTTCAACGTCAATCAGTACAGAATGCCATCTCAAAATTTCTGGTGGAGTGAATTGTGCCATGCTTTTCTTTTTTTTTTTTCACAGATGGTGCCCAACTGACCCTACTTATTCTGTGCAAACAACAAAATGAAAGACAAAACACGTGTGAAATAAAAAATTTTAAATGGTGACAATTTACCCATTGCACCTTGTGTGTGTGAGCAAAAGCTGAAGGTTATTCATTGTTTCTTGTTTCTTATGAAATATATAACATTTTACTTAACTTCAAGGCTTACGGCCTATCGTGTTGAATACACTGGTTCTCGCTCGATCACCAAAGTTAAGCAACGTTGAGCCTGGTCAGTACTTAGATGGGTGACCGTTTCGGAATACCAGGTGCTGTAAGTGTATAGTGATGGATGTGCGTTGTGGTGCAGTGGATATCGGCTCGGAAAGAGAAATTGGTGAGCTGAGTTCGAATTCCAGTTGAATACCATGCATTCACTTAAGCACTGGTACCCTTGGGAAAGGTATTAATCCATCCCTTCCCTCCAGTTATGGGTTAAATAACAAGGGTAGTACTTGGGGACCCTGCTCTTAAAAAAAACAAATCTCAATGAATCTTGACACTTGAAAAGAAAATGTTGTAAAAATAAAATAACCTTACCCAAAAATCATTGGTTATGACCTTAAATGATCCCATAAGGATTGATAGGTCGTTAAATCTCGAAATAAACAAACTTAACTTCAAAAGAATTTTCTCAATTAAAAATTAAAGATATTTCTTATTCTTTAATTCTCTACTTATTTAGGTTTAATATTTCTCATAGTTATCATTATTAAATATTATCCATTTTTTCTTGCCACTTTATTTGCTTAAAAGTTTTAAGCACAATATTCTCACCTTTTCATTTTATTTTTGTTTAGGCCGTCCAACATTTAAAGCCGCAGAAAGAATCCGTTTGCTCAGAGAAGCCAAACAATTGAATGAAGAAAACATAATTTCTTGTGATTCTGGTAAGTAAATCTCAACATTTATTGGTAGACCACTAATTTTTTGAAAATAGATGAACTGGCATATCTTTTAATCAAGGTAGAATCAAGAGAAAAAATAAATAAATCTGAAAGGAAAATATTAAAATGAAACATTGAACATGGGTGAAACGAAGAATTTTTTTCCAAGCATGTGGTAATGATGAGGTTTTGGAAAGGATGGAAACGAATAGGAAGTTAATACTGAGCATCAGGAAGAGACAGCTGAAGTTCCCGGGACATGCAATGAGGAACGGGGGCTTGGAAAACCTGATACTAACAGGCCAGATAGAAGGAAAAAGTGACAGAGAAAAGCAGTGGATAACATATTTGAAGGGCCTGAGCAGGTGACTGACAGAACGGTGGGTGTGAGATGTTACAGGAGAAAGCCTGCTAAGAGCCACCAGGGATAGGGAGATGTGGAAGGCCATGATTGCCTATGTCCTCAAAGGACAAGACATAGAAGAAGAATCAAGAGTGGAGTGCCTGCCTGTAAATCTATTAAAATATTGCAAAATTTTTCTGAACAACTGTTCAGCTATTCTGAGTGTCATCATGTAAGAATGTGTATGTAGATTACTTAAAATTCAACTGTATCTATCCATATTAAACTGTTTATAATAAAAGGAAAAGAGTTCTTTCATCATAGCAATCATTCATTCTGGCTACAAACAATTGTAGGCAACCCCCGGCCTGTGGGCCACATCCGGCCCTTGAGTGAATCTTGTCAGGCCCGCTACCTTACTTTGGACATGATATAAATATAGGTAAACCAAACCAAAGTGACAGTTGATAGTCTGAGTATATTGCATTGAAATTAAAAATTTATTTCTTTTTACCTGGAGAATGTGTTTTACTTTTATTTTTGATTTGTAGGGATCGTCAAAATTAGTGTATGGCCTCAGATTCACTTTTTCTTTGAAATTGCTTTCATGAGCAGGCACTTTTAAAAGATATAAAATAGTGTTTCAACTGATTTTAATAGAATTTTTTTCAGTACCGATTTATGAAACATTAAGATATTTTATTTTTTTTAAATTTTATTTTTTTAACAAAATTCCCATCAGATATTTTCTTTTTTTTCATGCTTTAGAAACCTGTTTTCTTATCGGATTGAGAAAAAGGTGAAATACTTTCTGCAACACTGAAATATTTTGCTTCCTGGTAGAGTTCCTTTTTTTGTAAATAAAAACAAGAAAAACAAAATACGTTTTCCAACGCAAAAGTTATCGAAAATAATTTCAAAATCATTTCAAAATTGTATTCACATATTTAATAACACCGTTCTCCTCCATGACACTGGAGCCATAGCTGTTTGGCCCTCCTCCATGACACTGGAGCCATAGCTGTTTGGCACTCCTCCATGACTCTACAGAGCTTTTTGGCCCTCACTCTCTAAAAGGTTGCTGACCCCGGTATAGTAATTGCTAATAATAATAGTTTTTATTATCAATACCTCCCCGTGATTTAAATTTATTTTCAGTTAGCTTTATCATAGATCTATTGGATATCCAATTTGACAGGTAAACACAACACTAGTTGAAAAATACCAGAGAACAGATTGTAGCTTGGTTAGTTGCAACGTAGCGGGAATGGATTATTGCTGGTGTGCTAGCATTCACAAATTGTTATTCCCTCAAGAACCAGTGAATCTTGCCACAGGTAAATGTTACCTGACAAGGCAATCAGTGAAGATTTCCCTTGAAGCATGTCTTGATCTATCATTGATTTTATAGGTATGGTGCATTCTGACAAGTTTGTTAGAATATTTAGAAAAGAGTTTAATATGAGAAATATTTCTTTAATTTCAAGCTTCTAACAGTCCCCATAGTTGGAAAAGATAATCCAAAAAAAAAAAAAAAAATAAAATGAAAGAGAAATTTAATACACAGTTTTTTAATCTCATTCCAGACAACTTTCCAGCCTACCTTCACTCTGTAAGAATACTGAATATACATTTTACTTACCAGAAAACTATGTCCTTATTCAACCTCCAAAACCAAGAATATTATACTTTTTTTAAAGGCTTAGTATCCCCAATTAGTCCTGGGTATGATGATAAACTACATCCAGCAGCAAGGCCTCTGATCGAGAGATTAGAGGTTTTGATGAGCATGGAACAACCTCTTAATTGCTGTTTTCCTAGATCTAATCTGACCTTGGATGCTAGCATCAATTAGGGACTCAGATGTGGGCAAATAGTGAACCCCTAAGCATAAAGCACTATGAAAGTATAAAATCGTATTCTTATATTAAAAAATGTCAGTTGTACATTTTTATATAAAAAAAATACCATCTATTTGAGAGCAAAATTTACAACAATATTATCCGTAGTTGAAGGCATATGAATATGTTCAAAATATTTAGAGTTCAGCATTAAATAACCCACAGAGGTTGATATGTCGCTAAACAAAATCAACCAACTGACCAACATGAAAGAACTCTTTCATGACGTTAATTCATATAATATCTTATAATTTTTTAAAGAAACCAAATCGTAACAAAACTACAGCATAAAACACACACTTAACCGCCTCTAATAATTATGTCTACACAAACATGTATATGCACCAAAGCTGAGTATCATCTTCCATGTATTCAAATGTAAAAGCAGAATAACATATACAGTGGAACCTGCAGTATGCGACCATCTTAATCAGCTACCACCTGTTAACTACCGTTTTTCTATGCATGGACGATTAGTGAGCAACCACCTCCAGAACGCGACCAGCAACGAGTGAAAATCACTGATCAAGCAACCGCTTAAAAAAAAATCCATCTTGGTAACTTCTAAATTAGAAACTAACAACCTCAGCTCTCTTTTCCAACTTTCAATAAATGATTTCTATCTACTCCCCTCATTGGCATCTTCTCCTACTACTAAAATGTTCTGAGTTGCACAGGCAACGCTGATGCTAGTTAAATATAAAGGCTCATTTTTTTTTTTTTTTTTTCTTAATAAAAAATATTTTAGTCGCGTTTGGCACGTGTGATTTGATTTCTGTGACGTAATGCAGCAACCATCTTAGATCTTAGATCTTTTATGGAGCAGATGTAAACAATCGACCCTATTGGCCAAAAAGTGCGAAAGGGAAAATTGCTGAACTTAAACTCAAAAAGTATCTGTTGACCTGGCTTCCCTGTAGATATGTGTCCCTAGAAAGTTTGAATGACGTAGCTTAAAAAATGTAGGCGTGCATAGGGAACAGTCACACACACTCACAGATTGCCTTTTATATATATAGATTATTGATAAATGAGTGAATAGTTATCAATGCAAAAGTGAAATTGGAAAGCTAAGTTAAAATTCTGGTCCTTGCAGTTTCATTCACTTTGCGTTAATGCTTTGAGAAAAGCATGAATCCATCTTACCCTAGCTATGGGTTAAATAGCAAAGCAGATTGGATTTTTGTCTTGGGTTAAAGGAAAACTTTGAATTTATGACCTTGTAAATATTTCTGCAAACCAGGCTCTCTTGTGTTGGTTTTCAATCAGTCTAGGTGAAGGAAAACTTTGAATTCAATATCTTGTAAATAATGAAGCAGACTGGTATCCCTTGCCTTGTGTAGTATCCAGTTTAGAAGAAGGAAAACTATCTGAAATCAAAATCCACCTGAAGGGAGATAGGCTTCAAAACTCAACCCCCACTTGCTACAGCTGAAGTATATGTGGTGCCTTAATGACTCTAATGGGTTATGGAACTTGTGACTTTGTAGAATTTCTCTTACATAACAGTTGTAGGTTTGGCAAGTTAGACAATCCAGCATGGTTCTGGACCATCACTAGTGACTCTGAAGTCAGTTAAACACTATATCTGATACGTGCTTGGGTGATCATGTCTCAAAAGAGACATGACTCATTGGGCAGAAGATTTTCCTGTAGTAGGTTGCCATTACTTTCTGCATTAGAGTGATTACCAAACAAAGCTATAGAACCAATAGCTAGAGGGGGAAGCGACAAATTCATACCTTTCCCAAGGATATTTGCGCGTGAGTGAATGAAATGAATTCAACTGGAAATTGAACTCGGCTCTCTGATTTCTTGTTTCGAGCCAATATCAATTGCACCACAACGCACATCCATTACTCTGAAGTAATTTTGAAAAATTGTTTTTTAGCAATCATTTATATCTTGGAAATGCATTAGACTATTGGATGTACAGATAGCATGATGTTTATTGGTGCGGAAAGTGGAATCGGCAAGTGGAGTTCAAATTCTAGACTAGCCTCTTGCATTCACCTTTATGTTAATGTCGATGGGAAGAGCATGAATCCATTTTTCCCCTAAGCTGTGGGTTAAATTGTCCAGTAACTGAACTCTCTAGCCTTGGGTGGCAGTCAGTCAGAGAATGATAAATCTGAATTCAGAAACCAGTGGAAAAGACAATGGAAAAACACTTTTTGAAGATGTAGTAATTTCAGTTGAATTTGTTGTATTCACTTATGTGCAAATGCCCTTGGGAAAGGTATTAATCTATCTCTTCTCCTTCTAGTTATGGGTTAAATAGCAGGACAGATTGGGTTTCTATAGTCTTTGTTGTCAACCAGTCTACTGCAGAAAATAATGTCAACCTACTGTGGGAAAATTTTCTACCCCATCAGTTGTATCTCTTCTAGACTTGATCACCCAAGCATGTTTCACATATGGCACTTAACTGACTGTAGTAATTTATAGATGAAGAAAATGAAATTGGGGAGATCCGTGTCTGCTTGGATTCTGAAGAGACCTGACATTAAATATAGAGATAGATGAATTTTCAGAAAATTGTTAGTGTTTATTCTCCAATATCAAGATGGAATAATAATGTTATAAAGGAGATAGTGATAATCACCTACATTCTGAAAAGACATGGCATTTAAAAAAAAAAAAAATGGAAGGGTTATTTTACACAATTTAGTAACTGAAGACTATATCAAAACAGTGTGACTTGATAAAAAGCAACAATATCAAATTAGATTTAGGCTAGTAATAAAAATAATAGTTGCATGGTAACATCTGTCAGTCAGTTAAGTGCCATACATGATACACGCTTGGGCGATCATGTCTCTTTCGAGACATGACTGACTGGGCAGAAGATTATCCTGCAGTTGGTTGCCATTGCTTTCTGTGGTAGACTGGTTGCCGACCAAGGCTAAAGAACCCAATCTGTCCTGCTATTTAACTAATAACTGGAAGGAAGAGACGGATTAATACCTTTCCCAAGGGTATTTGCGCGTAAGTGAATACAATTGATTCAGCTGGAATTCGAACTCAGCTCCCCGGCTTCTCATTCCGAGCCGATATCCGCTGCACCACAACGCACATCCTGAACATCTGTAGTTATCATTATTATACCTTTTCACATTCACTGATTCATTGCTGTAACATTTTTGGCTAGCTGTGCTAGCCTATTTAGGTAAAAATAGAAATTTACTATTTACTGAATTCTGTCTTCTGAAGCCCTTTCTTCTTGCTTTTAAAAAATAGGTGCTTCATGTGCTAGGAATTTCAAACCGAAATTTCTAGCACCTGAAGAAGGCCAAAATGTACAACAGTTGAAATGTCACAACAAAGATGACGACAGTAGTCTGAATAATGTAAATAGTGAAAATGCAGTGTCAGTTGTTATCTGCTGTCATCTTGATTCCTTTTCTGCTGTTCTCGCTGTTTAATGTTTCTGTGGTTTTCTTTCTACTAGGTAGACCCTTGTCTTAGTGGCCTTAGTGCCTTGCATGGGGGTGATATTAAAAATTTATTGTATTATGGAAGAGGAGAAGAGGGGGAAGTAACCATTTCCTGATGAGTTCTCTTCAATATACAGGTCGACCCCGCAGGAAGATTCAAGATCTGTTCACTGTTGAAACGTCAAAACATGTGACTGACCCGAAGCCCGAGAAATTTGTGAATTTAGTTGGCATTGTAGACAGTGAAGGATCTGAAAGTGATGTGGAATTTAATTGATCAAAACACAAGGTAAGTAAAGGTATTTCAAACATGAAAAAAAAACTCTTTTTCTTTGGTAGTGATGTTGCTTTTTATGTAGGTACCTCCAAAAATTTGCTAAGAAAGAGTGTCAGTCAGTTAAGTGCCATACGTGAAACACGCTTGGGCGATCATGTCTCAAAAGAGACATGACTGACTGGGAAGAAGATTATCCCGCAGTAGGTTGCCATTGCTTTCTGCGGTAGACTGGTTGCCGGCCAAGGCTATAGAACCCAATCTGTCCTGTTATTTAACCCATAACTGGAGGGAAGAGACAGATTAATACCTTTCCCAAGGGTATTTGCGCGTAAGTGAATGCAATAAATTCAACTGAAATTCGAACTCGGCTCCCCGATTTCTCGTTCCGAGTTGATATCCACTGGACCACAATGCATATCTGCTAGAAAGAGTGTACTATGACAAAAAAGACCCCAAACTTGATAAAAACAAAGTTTTATTGCTAAAATGTTTCTTATTATTAAGAGGAAAGACCAATGTATTAATTTATTAAATTTTTTAATCCTTTCTAGCACATTTGAAATTTTGGTTAAAAAATTTTTTTTTTTTGTGTTAGTGGGTGGGCTGAAGATTAGTATGGGAAATTTTATCTTTTTAACAGTAAAAAACAGTGGTTTTGAAATTCTTGCAAGAATCAAATAATTGTTGGATTTTAATGAAATTTTCAGGACTTATTCACAAATGTATGAAATTATTTTTAAAATTTTTTCTGTTTATAAAATCTTGGCAAAAATATTTCTTTTTCGTCTGTTACCCTACTTAATTTTATCAAATACCAAGAAATCAAAATTCCACCCTCTTCATATTTACATTTGTTAAAAGCAGGACTCCTTTTTGAATTTAAATCATCAATTTGTTTTTATCAGACAAATTTTACTGAAAATCTGCACTGAATTGAAAAATAAAAAATGTAATTAAACTGTCATTATTTAATTAAAAATGCTTTTAATTGTTTTTTAAATAGGATATTTTCAGGGCACTATTGTCCTAAGACAAAAATATTTTCAATTAATGATGACTTTTTTTTAGAAAGATTGTTTCAATTTAAGAAAAAATTTAATTTAAATAATTTATTATGTTTTAAATCTTTTAAAATTCTATATTAATTTCACTCTTTTAGATGATTTTTGTTAAGTAGAAACTATATTTACTTATCATAAATGGAAAAGCTTAGTACAAATCATCAAACACTAATATTTTAAAAAGAATTTTGAATTTTTTGCATGTGCATAAATGTGCTGATTTTTATAGATATGGTGGCCCTACATGACATTATCAGAAAATGAGCAATAACTATAATAAATTTAAAGCCAGAAAAATATTTAAAATTCAATAAAACATTAGATTATGGAAAATAATTTTCTAAAGTTTAAAAATTACTGAATATCTAAAAATCATATCTAAAAGGCGATCATATTCTATTTAATTAATTTTTTTACAACTAAAGCCTTCTTAGAACTAGATCAGATAAACCTCAATCTATCATCACACTATCAAAACATGTCAACAGCTTAAGTATACAGCTACTACTGTGTTAAAAAAAAAATCTGTGATATTTTAAACTTCAATAATAATTCAAATCAGATTAATTATACTTTAAATCGGCTAATATTCCTCAAAGCTTTAGAAAAGCATATTTTATTTTTGGAAGATTTTTTAATAAAGAGAATTACATTGCAATGAAAGAGGACTAGAAATGAGCACTAATCAGCTATTTTAGCCAAAACACCCCAAAATGTCTTTCCAGTAAATTTAAATTAGATTTTGATATATAGCAAAGTATTTTGCTTATTGGAAATTTTAAATCCAATATGTTAGCTTGAAATTTAAACTAAAAAGCTTTAAGATTTTTTTTTTGTGATAACTACTTTATATCTCAGGAAATTCAAAACGTAAGGGGAAGTTACTCTTACAAGATAAATTATATATTACTATAATTAAGCTTGTTCTGACATACCTCAGCATGACTATTTATGCCCTAAGCAGCATTTTTTTTTTTTTTTAAAATCATATCACCCCAAGCAAGGCGGTAACGCCACTGATGTGCAGGGGGCTACATAAGAGTGAGAGGATTAGAAAAGAGAAAAACCGGAAACTGCATCCTAAACAGGAAACAAGGGATGAGCCTCTTCACCTGTTCAATAATGAAATAGAAAAACTTTGTTAGAAACAAGAAGAAGAGTACTAAACTGCTACGTGATATCTGTCTTTCTGTATGGAAATGAGTGCCTAAAATTCTCCTCAAAGATAAAGAAGAGACTTGAAGCAACAGAAATGTGGTTCGACAGAAGGAGGCTGAAGATACCATAGAATATGTGAGCAACGATGAAGTTTTGGAGAAAATGTAAACAAAAAGGAAATTAATACTTAACATCAAGAATAGACAGTTGAGGTTCCTGGAGCACATAATGAGGAAGAAGAACTTGGCAAATCTGATACTCACAGGGCAGGAGGAACAGGAAGACAATACATAACATAGTGAGCTTGAGTAAACGGATTTTAGAACAGAGTTTAGGAGAAATAACAGAAAAACTAATTTTATTAAGAGCAACAAGGGACAAAAATTTGTGGAGAGCCATGAATACTTTATAAAATAACTAGCATCATAGCCTGGCGTTGCCGCAACTCAGAACACTTCTTTTTTTTTTTTTTTTTTTTTTTTTTTTTGTTTGAAAAAACACTTTTTTTAAAAATATTTTCTTTGTTTCAAAATTACGGGGAAAAATATTCACAATTTTTTTTGTTGACCAAATTAATTTTTAAAATGTCAGAATAAAAATTAAATATAAAAGCTCATTTTTTTTTTTTAATAAAAAAATATTTTAGTCGCGTTTGACACGTGTGATTTGATTTCTATGACGTAATTTAGGGACCATCTTAGATCTTAGATGTTTTATGGAGCAAATGTAAACAATCGGCTCTATTGGCCAAAAAGTGTGAAAGGGAAAATTGCTGAACTTAAACTCAAAAAGTATGTGTTGACCTGGCTTTCCTGTAGATATGTGTCCCTAGAAATTTTGAATGGCATAGCTTAAAAAATGTAGGCGTGCATAGGGAACAGTCACACACAGGCTCAGATTGCCTTTTATATATATATATATAGATTCCATTTTGATCATGAAGAAAGATGGAAAAGACAAGAGAAAAAGATGTGATAATACTCTCATGTTTAACGTTTTCAGTGAAAAAGAAAAACTCATCAATTTTAAGTCTTTTTCATTTATACAATATTTGTTCATGTTTGACATTTCTACATCTGATTGTAATTGCAATATTTGGATAGAGTTATTGAGTTCACATATTTATTGATGTGATCAGTGAATTTCCATGGGTATTTTGTAGTCACGGAAATGGGATTATATATTAATTAAATATTATTATGCATAAAATATTGAAGGGCTTATGGCCATATCACATTGAAACACTGCTTCTCATCTGATTACCAAAGTTAAGTAATGTTGAGCCTGGTCAGTAACTAGATGGGTGACTTTAGGAATACCAGGTACTGTAAACTTTAATGTACTGGTGGTGTAATATATAAAGGTTCAAAGAGAGAAATTAGAGAGCTGAGTTAAAATTTCAATTGGGTTTGTTATATTCACTTCTGTGCAGATACCCTTGTAAAAGATATAAATCCACCTTTTTCCTCCCCAGCTATGGATTAAATAGTAAGACTTGTATCTGAAATCATTATCTCCAAAACAAAATAAAAAAAGATGTTATTACAATATTCACTCACAGAAAGCAAAGAATTATTCTTACAATCCCCCAAAAATATGTTTTGGCTTTAAATAACCTACAAAAGGTTGATAAACCATAAAAAACATTCAAATAGAAAATAGGCGATACCAGTATATATTAAAGTGTATGGAGAAAAAAGATGTATAAATATTTATATATCAGAATGATGTTAAGAAAATAACTCATAAAGAAAAAGAAACTAAATGAAAAAAAAGAAAGATTTTGAAGTTTAGCATCCCTTCTCGTTCATGCACATTAGGGTAGGTTGATTTTTCACTTTTTTTTAAATATTAAAAAATCTCACTTACCGAAAGTTGTGTACGGACCTATTAAGTACTGATACAAAATATTAGATCAAATACTTCAACGGTTTTTTGAGTGTTTGGCATTAAAGATCGCAGACAAAAATATACTGAAAATTCCTTGTTTTCACAAGATTTGGCTTGAATATTAGCGAGAAAACCAAATAATTTTAGTATTTAAATCAAAGTATGTCATTTTATTTTATAAAAATGATATTAATTAAAGAAATGATGACTAATCTTCAAATTGAAAATCTGCACCCTCCCCCAATTTTCAGTATCTGCTTTAAAAAACATTATGAATTAAGCAGTGATATTTGAATACCTTAAATGATGTTTTCTGTGATAAGTGAAAATATAACAAACAAACAAATAAGAAAAAACAAACACTATTTTAATAGTGCTTAATATATAGAGAGTCAAATTGCTCCATATAAGAGCCCTTATACAAAAATGCTGGTCTCAATTTCTGACTCAAAACTTTGGCTGTAATATGTTGATGCCTTGCTTCAAAACTGTATACAGTTTGCAAAGCTTCTGTTGTTAACTTGACTGCCCATTCCATGCCTTGGAAAAGTGAGGGCAAATTTGGCAAGTCAAACTTGGTTCCATTTAACAATGATTCCTAAAGTTCAGATTCAGAAAAACCTTCCGCCATTGGTGGTTCAAAAATGCCACAATGATAAATCTATCAATTGTGTCCAGTGTGTGGCATTAAAATTAATGGTTGGTATTCTTTTTAACTTTTTCTGAAAGAATATAAAAATTTATTTATTGATTCATTTAAAAACTTCTAGTCTCTACTATAATAATTATGGTGAAATTAGATAAAATCTTTAAAATGATTCTATAAATTGCAATAAATAATTGAGTCATTGATATATAAATAAATATTTAATTACCTAATGGCTAAAACTCTTTTTAAAGCTTCTTTTACTTCAACTTCATCAGATTTGACTATGGAGTATAGGTTTTAAGACAGTAAACAAAATGTACTTCCTTGTATATTTCTTAAAGTGATCTGTTGGATTTCATGAGGCTGCTTCTTGATCTTCTGGATCATATTAAAAATGTGCACTTGCTGATTTTGGAACTTATTATTTCTTTTAATTTCAAACCAACAAGTGGCATACACATTTACAATAAAACTTATTAAACTGTGGAGTTTTGTTGTGAGCTTTTGTGGGTATGTGCCACGACTCAATAAACGCATAAGCCTCATGGCCAAAATTAACCACCTTGCCTGGTTTAAAGGACCAATTCTCCAGGAGGCATATCTAGAGTCAACTTTACCTCTAGAAATATCCATTGTGTATTCATACAGGAGTCTTTGGTCACAACTAAGATCATGTATTTCACCAATTTTCAAGATTGAATGCAGAGGACTGCTAATAGTGGCAAATGATATTTGTGGTAAATCATTTGAGCATAATTTTCCCAGAGGACACACTGAATGCTGGAGGGCCTTTTGTGCAACCATCTATGTTTTTGAAAAGAGCTCTGAAAGGTAGTTCATTATGGTGCAAATAGCAACAATTGCATGAAGATTCTTTTTTTCTAAAATTGCAATCATTCCACCTTCACAGCCTCTGTTGGTATTAATGTTGTCAACAAGGATAACCTTGATAGTGTTCTCACTGTTGAATTCATGCAAAACATCCACTACTTGCTCTGCATGAACAACACCTGTTGCACCACTATTAGGGAGAATTCTATGTATCAGATATTGACTTTCATGTGGTGGCTCCTTTGTAAAAGTTAAATGGCGTTCTGGTTCCTTAGTTTTTTCATAGTTTTCTGTTCATTTTCCACCACAATTTCCTCATACAGCAATGTGTCCTTATTCATTCTCCCATCAACTGCAATACATATAAGGTTTTCCACACTTTCATCATGTTTTTGTTGGGCAGTTGTTTTCACTTTAGACTTTGCCCTATCAACTTTGCATTTATCTATAATATCTTTCATATTAATATTTGGTATAAGAAGGCCTATAGCCTTCAAATCCAAGAGCAAGGCATTGACAAGGCTAGCTCTAAGATTAGAAGATATGTCCCCCCTAACTAACTTGCTTAAAAGCATAACTTGGAAATTATAACTGCCTTTTGGATGTTTCCTTGGCTGCAAATATTCTTCTGGTTTTTCACTTGGAGGATGAGTAGGAGGGGGAAGAAACATTAGCCTGAACATTTGATGTTGGAGCTGTTGGTGATGAAACTAAATTTTTTCTCAACCTCTCTCTTTCCCTTTTCCTTTTTTTATAGCACTTTTATCAACAGGTCCAAGCTGGAAAGTGCCCTTAGACTCTAATTTGCATCTCTGATCCTTTTAGTTATTCACGATCCTTAAATTAAATACCTAAAAAAAAAAATATATGTACTATCAGAAATGAAATTCCACAAATATTTTAAAAATAAATTTGATAAAATTTGAAATAAATACATTAAATTAGAAGTAATGTTTACTTACTTTGTAGTGTTACTTCCGAGATTAGCTCGTAAACAGGCTTTTTAATAAATAAATATTAATTTTAAAAATATAAACAAATCAGAATAATTATAAAAGTTGAATTTTTCATTAAAATAAGACTTAACTATTAAAAAAAATACAAGAGATATTCGTGATAATTAAAAGCATAAAAGAGTAAACAAAGTAAAAACAATCGTTTAGGGAGAGGTAATTTCAACAGGTGAAGACCATAAAAAATAACAATAAATAAAACGGCATACGTAAATAGTTATTTGTATATTAAACTAAATATCATAGTGTTTTTATTTCTTTTTAATTTTGATGTTTTCATTTAATTTCTTAAGAAAAAAAGAATACTAAACTTAAAATATCTATTATTAAGCGTATTGTATTTTTTTCTTATTTTTAAAACTCGGGTTTTATTTAAGCCGACACATGTTTCCGGTAACACCTATATCGCGATAAAAATCCCAATTTATTTCGTCTTTAAGTTTGATTGCTCAAATAAATACAAAGTTTTGAAGAAAAAAATTTCTTGTGGTAACTCTTGACATTATTTTGAAACTTTCTTCAAGTGCGATTTTTTACAGTTCCAAAATCGACCTACCCTAATGTAGGAACATCAATGTGAGATCACTTTAGTCTGAAGAATCTTAAAGAATGAAACTCGTCACATGAAATATCTTTTCCACTTTGTAATTGATTTTCCTAATATTAAAGTGTATGTGAAAGTTTCCAGTAGCCATCTAATTACAAACTAGGCTGAAAATCTTTTTGTTTTTTAAACTTTAAGAGAAAAACACATGCACTTTACTACTATTATTTCATGTAAGCCATGAGAGAGCAGGGAATTTTTAAGTGTGTGTGTGTGTGTATATATATATATATATATATATATATATACACATAATTATTATTAACCAGTTATGGGTGGGTCAGAATTAAATTAGACCAGCACACAGTTGTATTAAAATGTGCTCAATGTATGTATAATGTAGAGCTTTTAAATATTTTAATTCAGAATTCAGCTGATTATGCAACCTGGGTTTTAACCTTTCAGTACCTTCAGCCATTGATATAAGATGCCTGAAGTTAAAACTAAGGTTGTGTAATCAGCTGAATTCTGAATGAAAATTTTATATATATATATATATATATATATATATATATATATATAAAATGGAAATTAACGAAGATTAACGAAACTTGGTTATAAACAACCGACAATTTGAAATGATTTGTTTGAACATTATTTTTTATCGATACTCGTATTTAAGTAGATATACTGTTTTTAATTAAACAGTATTATATATTTATATCTACTGGCCTGATTATTTATGATAAATTGTTATTTTGTAATCAGGCCAGTAGATATAAATATATAATACTGTTTAATTAAAAACAGTATATCTACTTAAATATGAGTATCGATAAAAAATAATGTTCAAACAAATCATTTCATTATATATATATATATATATATAATCAAACATTTCTCCTTTAGTGTTATAACAAAATGTCATTACGACCTCGTATTGCATAACTAGCTTGCATTGGCAGTAGTTAATGTCCAGATATGACAAAAAATTACTGACTTTTACTCTTAGAAAATTCTGGTTGAAATTGAAAGACCCTGTAGAAATTTGAAAAGAATCCAATTATTCCATAAGTGGGAGGTCACCTTGGCCATGTTGTGCATTAGCCAAACAATGCACATATTGGTAATGTTTTAACTTTTGTGTCTGCAAAAAAAAAAATGGTGTGTCCAAAGGATAGATATTCCCTTGAAACTGAAGCTTTTGATTCTCTCAGTAATATTAATTTACAAGACTATAAAAATATGTGCATTTAGTACAAAGTGGTATTTATTATTTAGTTTCTGTAAAGATTTATTTACCATTTTTTATAAAGAAAGAAATCTCTTTTTATTCAAAAGTTTATGAAATTATCAAAATATGTAAACTAACTACAATACAATATTAATTATTTAGCATTTTATAAATAACTATGAAAATAAGTTTTTTTTGATCGAATAGTGCTTAATATCTTTGTCATCAATTTTAAAGAATAAAGAAAATTTATAAATCCATTTTCATCTGCTTCATTTTTTATTAATATTCTGCTCATTGCTTTTTAAAAACACATTACTGAGGGATTCAAAAGTGTTATCAGTAATAGCAGCGTCAAGGGAATAACTGTCCTTTTGACACTTTTTTTTTTTTAACAGGCATTTGTTGTATACTACAGCTGGAAAACAACAAGGGACATGTATATAGGAAAATATAAGACTATATTTTAATCCTTGACGGTGATGGTTGTGTGGAACGGGGAAATAGCCGGAGAGAGTTCACACATATGAAGGAGCTGTCAGGAGTTGTTAGACAGTTTCTCTTTCTTTAGTCCCAAAATTCTAGACCTTTATAGTCTGAAAAAAAAAAAAAACTCTCATGCAACCCACATGGCCACACCTCTTCACACATGCAATGCTTGTTTCTCATTGGTCAAGGCTTACACCCACACACTGCTTTTTTGGTTGCTCTTTGTTGACATCATCTATGACTGGATATATATGTCAATCACATCCTTGTTTTTTGTTGATTTTTATCTATAGTTGGATGTACCTGTCAATCACATCCTTGTCACTTTACCAATGGCCAGATGTACCTGTAAATTACATCCACCATTCAAGGTAATATATTACACATGAAGATTAATCACTGCCTATATATTTCTTTTAAATAATCTGTTATTGTCTTAATACAATTTTCCTTTTCCACATACTCATAACTGGTCAATCTGGTTTTATGTGGTGTCTTTTAAAGAGTGGAATTCTCTCTAAGTTAATTTCTGCATGAATTTAAGCATCGTTGTGGTGCGGTGGATATCGACTTGGAACAACAAATCGGGCAGCTGAGTTCAAATTCCAGTTGAATTCTTTGTATTCACTTATGCACAATACCCTTGGCAAAGGTATCAATCTGTCACTTCCTTCCAGTTATGGGCTAAATAACAGGACAGATTGGGTTCTATAGCCTTGGCTGGCAACCAGTCTATCGTAGAAAGCAATGGCAACCTACTGTGGGATAATCTTCTGCCCAGTCATGTCTCTTTTGAGACATGATTGCCCAAGCGTGTATCATGTATGGCACTTAACTGGCTGACTAAATTTACATTGTAATGCAGTGGATATCTGCTCGGAATGACAAATCAGTGCCAAGTTCAAATTCTAGTTGAATTAATTTCGTTCACTTACAAATACTCTTGGGCAAGGTATTAATCCATCTCTTCTCCCTCCAGCTATGGGTTAAATAACAGGACAGGTTGGGTTCTATAGCCTTGGTTGGCAACCAGTCTACTGCCAAAAGTAATGGCAACCTACTGCAGGAAAATATTCTACCCTAGTCAGTCATGTCTTGGAAGAGACATGATTGCCCAACTGTATATCACATATGGTAATTAACTGACTAACTGACTGACTAAATTTGCAACAAGGTCACATCATTTTACTGTTGAAATAGCTAGATGTAACTAAATTCTATTCTAATAGTTTCTTTTCTTGTATTTCTTGTTTATGGAGCTCTCTTCCAGTTCCTTGCTTCTCTATCTAACTTAGGATCTTCAAAAATTTAAATGCAATGTCAGTCACCTTCTGTCTTTCTGAATCCTGTCTTCACATTCTCTTTTACTCTTGGTAAACCCTGAGGTTTCAGTGGCATTATTGCCTTCCTTGGGGTAAAATGATTAAAAAAATAAACACTTCAGTGGTTCAATCTCATTGTGAAGCATGTACTGAGTGAATGTGGCAATTTTAACTCTATCAGACAATGTTTTTCCCTTTGCAAACAATGAAAGAATTATTCGACAATACTAAACATCTTTGTCCATTTGTGAAAAAGGTGGGTCTTACACAAAAAATATATATTTATATGCAGTATTTACACTATTTATATTTGAACTTTTGTCTTTGTCTTTGATGTTTTTATCACAATGTTTTGACCATTATGCCCTCTGGCTTTCCTCAGTTATATATAGATATATATATATATATAGATCTGGTTAACTTACAGGGATTTCTTTACAGAACACTTTATTTAATCTATGGAGACAGACTGTTCTTATTCCACTGCTCATGTCTAAGGATATCAGATAAATTCAGACAAAAATTATATACAGTAGAATCAACCATTGCATAAATTTAATGTTGTATATAATGACCTCTAATCATCTTTGATGTATGGGGTTCCAGCAACTTAGTTCTGAGAACTGAACAGCCAGACGACCCACACATATAATTCAATTATAGTGGCGAAGGTTTGTGCAGAACCAACTCCCACATTTTTAGGAAGAACCAAATATTAGAACTAGTGTACATAGTGTGCCACAAGGTCATCATCGACCCTCTTTAGGTTTTGAATTTCAGAGTTGTTTTTCACCTAGACTGAGTGGATGTGCGGTTGGTGTAATGGTTAGAAACTAGGAATGAAATATCAGAGAGCTCAGTTCAAATACCAGTTGTGTTCATTAAATTCACTTCTGTAAAAATGAAAAAATAAAAATTTCATTAAAAAAAAAGTATTAAACTGTTGCATAATATCTGAATGTGGGCCACTCTCATTATGAAAAAGAGGATTAAAACAACAAACAAAGAAAAGTGGACTGAAGTGTTACATAATATCAGTCTTCCTGTATGGCAGTGAATGCAGGATAATCTTCATGTAGATAAAGAAGAAACATGTTGTTCTTCAAAAGGATGCTGAGGGTGTCATGGACTGAACATTTTTTTAGAAAAAATAAGAATAAAAATTAATCTTATACTTAAGAATAAACAATCAAAATTTTTTGGGCACATAATGAAGAAAGAGGGCTTGGAAAATCTGATACTCACAGGACAGATTGAAGGCTTCAAGGATAGAGGAAAACAATATATAACTTACTTGAGTAAATGGATGGCAGAACAACGATTTAAGAAAGATGAGAAAAAGACAAACTTTATTAAGAGCTACAAAGGACAGGAAATTGTAGAGAGCCATGATTGCCAAATTCCTGAATGGACACAGCACATAGATGATAATGATCTTTTTTTTTTACTTTGTATTGAGATGAGAACTTTTCAGCAACTCTTCATATCTATTTTTTTCATTCAGATAAGTCAGCATTTGTCATTAATTATCTCCCCTTGATTAAAGTTTGATTTTTTAAAAAATCTTTTTTTTTAAAATTCTATGTCCAAATGACAAAATATCAAATATTATTTATATTTTTTTAAAACCTGTGATTGGGCTGAGAACTTTTCAGCAACCTCGTGTAATGTTTAAAAAGTATATTGTTTTCTTCACAATTTTTTTCTTGGTTAATCTCAAATGTTTTAAAAACACTTTTTTTAAAATTATTCTAATGCCATGTCTCTTCAGGACAGAATTGGTTATAGCTTTCCACAGATTTCTTTTCTTCATTATTAGTGAACTAGGAGTATAGCCCGGCATTGCTCGGGTGTAATGACAGCTTTAAAACTAATCCATGGTCCTGGAGCTCAGACTCAGCCTAAAGAATATTTGTGTGAAGTTTGCTGAGAATCGGATAAAAATTGTGGATTTGTATAAAGGACATACAGACAGATAAACAGACACACACACACACACACACACACACACAAACATCTTGCCTTTTTTATATATATATATATATATATATATATATATATATATATAATCGGTTTTCTGCACTATGATAAGAACTGCAACCTTGAAACTTCTGAATATCATTTCTTATGTCTTTGTCTATGAGTGTATCAAATTTGATTAAAATTGGACCACTCCTTCTATAACCTGATTTTTTCGATTATTGATTTTTGATATTTATTGGGTATACCTCGACACAAAACCTAACTAAGAACACTCGCAGATGCTTATAGTACAACTGTGTAAATTTTCAAGAAAATCGGTTCAGCCGTTTCAGAGTCTGTACGTAATGGACGGACACACACACACACACGCACACACACAAAGTTCCATTTATAAATAAGTTTAGATTACAAATTTCCTGGAAAAAATAGTGGAGTTATTTCCCTTTCTCCCAGTTTTTAATTCAGTGTTGTCCTCCCAGTGTGCCACCCAAAGCTAAAGAGTCCACTCTACCTTGCTATTTTAGTCATAGCTGGGAATAGGGGTAGAAGAGATGGATTTCCAAGGGCATTAGACTGCAAGGGAATAGACTAGGCTGGACCTTGAACTCTGCTTAATGATTACAATTTCTGCATCAATAACAGGTACACTACCTTCCCATCCTATATGATAATGTTTTGTATTAAATTGTACTTGCTTGGTAGATTATAAACACATAAAATGTAATTGCTGGTTATATGATGAAAGTTATTTTTTATTTTAAAAAAATTGGAATACCATTTAATTATTTATGCTAAATGAAATATTATCTAAAAGTGAATTACAAAAAAGAAATACATGAAAAAAAATTCAGTTTGAGTGAAAACATCAGTCTTGACCTATTTCTCATGATTTAAACAAATGAGCCCACATCAAAAATAGTTTTAGAAGGGTTTCTTGGTTGGGTTGAGAACTTTATGAACATTTCAGCAACCTCTTCACATTTGTATACTAAACTAAATAATATAAAGTATAATGAGAGAATATGTTATGTGATACCTTGCCCGGCTGGCTCGCTGCCCCCTACCGTCCGGAACCTGTTGTGATGATGATGATGATCGGAACCTGAGTGAGGGTTGATCGGAACCTCAGTCAGTTATGACGAAACTCTCGGGTTGCTAATCACGATGATGTCCTCGTCATACTAGCTGGTCTTCAAGACATCTACTACAATGGTGAACTTTCCTGCCCATGCTGTGTATTTTGATCTCACGAAAGACATGTTGAAAACCTGGTAGCTGTTTCTCTACAACCTCAAACCAGACCGGATACACGTGTACACTTGTGTTGATAAAATAAAACATGGCACCAAAAAAAAAAAAAAATGAATAAGTTCGAAGATGCCTGGATAAGTTGAGGAAAAGTCTTTATATATATATATATATATGAAATAGTTATCAATAAAAAGCAGAATGTGCAATCGTTGAATTCAGTTTTCACAACGGAGTGAAAGATTTGTTTAGAATAAGCAAAGCTTTCAATTTTCCCAATTACTTTTAAAACAAAAAATTCTTTCAGAGCTCTTTATTGAAGCTTTATGGAAATAGCTGAAGTGGAGTAGATGGGTTAGTGATGATAGTAGATTCGTCTTGTCTCTTTCACTCAGCAATTCTAACTTAACTTGGGTCTTTCTGTTTCTATACATATTCAGTTAGGACTCTATCGGAGGCACATTATTCGACTTTAACTCTTTTAAGTTGATTGGCGGCAGGCTTTTCTATGTTTCTTTATATCTTAAGTCATGAGTTCTATGGGAGGCGACTGTCACTGTCTCTATGGCTGGCATCCAATTGGCATGGCTCCCAGTTGGGAACTCTTTTCCCTCAGTCGTTGCATCTCGATTGCAACTTAACGACCTGCCAAAAACAACTCATTCTGTTACTCGAGGTCCTGATTTTTATACTTGTTCCAAATTCTCTTGGGGGATGCGGAGATACTCGAGGTAGCTTATGCAAATCAAATCCTTGACCAATGAGATTACTTCCACCTACACATTTCAAGGTGGGGGTTTGGTTCAACCAATGAACAGCAACATCTCTGACGTAATCTCTCTTCATCCTCCTCTTCTTAAGTCAACTGATTATGTCAGCAAATCCAGCCTTTAGCTTGGAAACTTTAACTCCAGTGAGATTTATAATTCATTTTTATTCTCATAGTCAAAGTCTTGACCTTAACCTCATCAAAAGTTTTTGACAATTTGTTTTGACTATTGCTATTTCTCACTTCTACTGGCCGAAAACTCGCTTATGAATAACAATGCAAAAAATATATTTTTTCTTTCTCCCCAATTTACAGCTATTTTTTCTATCTCCCAGATTTTATAAGCATCTAAGTATTAGATATTTCTAATCAGAGCTCATATTGTGATTTAGAATAAACTGCAAAATCAACAATACCACTAATAATAATTTCTTTCGCTCCGTCGTATTGAACTAAGAATTACATTTTTTTTCGTATGTAGAAATAGTTACAGTTATACAAAGTGATTTATTTTTTATACATGCTAAAAAGTCTATCTTCTTCTACCAAGTGCCTGTAGCTCAGAGGTAGAATTGCCGACTGATACCAATTCGGTTGGGTTTCAATCCTGGGTAAAAAGCAATCGGCTGTCTAACTGTACTGATGAGCTGTGATACAGCGAAACAGATCTGTCTGCGGATGACTATATATATATATATATATATACACTATCTATCAGGTGTTAATAAAACAGTGCTCAGTGTTATATAACATAGCTATTAAGTATATATATATATATATATATATATATATATTATTCTACATTTGAAGTATGACTCAGTTTCATACACTGCGCAATCATCAGGTGCATATTATGAGCTTACTGTTTCTAAATGGTTCATGATATGCACCTGATGATTGCATAGTGCATGAAACAGTTGTGCTTTGGATGTAGGACAATACACACACACACATTGTGTATTTGGCAGCAATCTTTCTTTTTTTTTATTTTTAGCAGGTTTCATTAAAAATGACGGACAAGGTATTATGGTAAATTTTTTTAATGTAAATAATTACATTGGCCACACTACCACACGGTTGACGAGAAGATTAACTTTGCAACACTCTGACCAGAGTTCATTTCAGTCTTGTCTTTCACAAAGAGCTACCAAACCCTATCCATAACATACTTGTTTATAACACAAATATCTTAGCATCACTCACATGCAAAAAAATGGCTAAAAATGATGGAAGCATTCTTAATAAAAAAAAAATCCAGCATTTAATTATATTAACTATGAACAAACACAATTCTACACACACACCTGTAGGCATTATATATATTTAGTCACGCGTAAAAATCTATCCCCGATAATGGCTGAAAGTATAGCCAAATGTACTTGGAAAAACAAAACATTTGGAAAATTTTTATATAATTTATGTCCTTAAAAGAAACGAATTCATAAGATCACATGAAAAATTATATAAAAAATTTAGCCATAATACTTTCTGTCATTTTGTACACACACACACATATATTTTCCATTTGTAAACGAGTTATTACGTGACCTAGGTTTCTACCATGAGTGGTGTTTTCAGGCAATTTGCAATAACTGATTTTACTGTTTACCGTTTTCTTTAAGAACGCTCATGTAATGGTGTTTTTTTTTTATTTTTTTTAATTTTTAATTTTTTTTGAATGCTCATGTGGCAGGGAAGTTTTGAATGCACAATTTTTAAAATTACAAGGAATTATGGTGTTTTCATCCATGGTTGTATGAAACATACTAAAAAAATACCTCTTAGGTTCATACATATATAGACAAGATAGACAATTATGTTAATTACGTCTTAACAATCAACCTCCTGAAGATGATCTTGGATAAGATTGAAAGTATTTGGGGAAAAAAAAATCTGAATAATGAAGATACATACATCACTTTTCTTCCTGTCTTTTTTGACGACAAGAGAATTCAAATAAAAATTAACATAATATATCTAAATTATTCTTAAATGAAGGTATGCTGCTTAAATATATACATGTGTCTAACATATGTATATGAAGCTTATCTTACGCTTGACCTCACTGCTCTTACTACAATCTAAAATTTTCTTTCCTGACTAAGTGATGGGGAGAAAGGATGTGCGTTGTGGTGCATTGGATATCGGCTCGGAACGAGAAATCAGGAAGCGAAGTTCGAATTCCAGTTGATATTCATTGCATTCCCTTACGAGCAAATACCCTTGGGAAAGGTATTAATCAGTCTCTTCCTTCCAGTTATGGGTTAAATAACAGGACAGATTGGGTTCTATAGCCTTGGCAGGCAACCAGTCTATTGCAGAAAGCAATGGCAACCTACTGCGGGATAATCTACTGCCCAATCAGTCATGTCTCTTTCGAGATATGATCACCCAAGCGTGTTTCATGTATGGCACTTAACTGACTGACTGATGGGGATAAATGATAATGGAATAAGGAGGAATTGTCTTAAGTTAATTTGTAAAGTAGTAGCAGCGACACTGAATTTGCTTTGTGCACTTTGACATGAGACACATAGGTTAGGAAGCTTGTCTCGCTAGAACCTATTACAATGGAGTAGTGAGTTTGATCCTTACTGGGTATCCCATAATTTTGGTTTTGTGCCACATCTAAGCAGTGCTTAGAAAGTCACCTACACTGAAATCACTCATTATGTAAACATCTCCATTTCCATAATGATAATGGAATAAGGAGGAATTGTCTTAAGTTAATTTGTAAAGTAGTAGCAGCGACACTGAATTTGCTTTGTGCACTTTGACATGAGACACATAGGTTAGGAAGCTTGTCTCGCTAGAACCTATTACAATGGAGTAGTGAGTTTGATCCTTACTGGGTATCCCATAATTTTGGTTTTGTGCCACATCTAAGCAGTGCTTAGAAAGTCACCTACACTGAAATCACTCATTATGTAAACATCTCCATTTCCATAATGATAATGGAATAAGGAGGAATTGTCTTAAGTTAATTTGTAAAGTAGTAGCAGCGACACTGAATTTGCTTTGTGCACTTTGACATGAGACACATAGGTTAGGAAGCTTGTCTCGCTAGAACCTATTACAATGGAGTAGTGAGTTTGATCCTTACTGGGTATCCCATAATTTTGGTTTTGTGCCACATCTAAGCAGTGCTTAGAAAGTCACCTACACTGAAATCACTCATTATGTAAACATCTCCATTTCCCTGGTGATATTCTATGTTTTAATCCCGTATTTCTCAACATTTTTAAACAAACTGCACACCTTGGAGAAAATAGAAATATCATAGCACTTTTATTAAAATTTTTAAAGGATATACATTTAAATGTCATGAAAACTGTATATAGTGACGACCCAGTTTACGGTGAAGTTCTATTCCTGGACCTTGACTTAAATTGAAATTCACATACCGCACATAAATAACTGTCTACCGCTATATCGTGTTGAATACACCGGTTCCCGTCCGATCACCGAAGTTAAGCAACATCGAGCCTGGTCAGTACTTAAATGGGTGACCATTTGGGAATACCAGGTTCTGCAAATGTAAGGACCAAGAATGGTCCTCCAGGTTTGGGGGTTGGGTGCAGGGCTAACAACCCTGCCCCGTAAAAAACAGTTTGTTACAGAAACAGCAACAAAAAGGTTGCTACTCTATGCACCATCTGGGTGTGATGGATAAATGATGAATGATGACATAAGTAACTATGTACTTATCTATACTAATACAGTCCTAAAATCATAATTTAGCATCATTATAAATACTGTACAGTAAAAATAAGAAATAAACAAATGCTATAATGATAGACAAGACTTCATACAGAAGGTAGTGGTGGAAAGTGACAAAAAAAGACTACAAATAAACTTTAAGAAAACTGAATGCATGGTCATCAGCAAAAGGGGCAACTCAAAATGCCAAATACAGGTGGTGGATACCAGAATCAAGTAAGTACAAAAATTTAAATACCTAGGAAGTGTTCTAACAAGAGATGGAAAGTGCGACACAGAGATCCGAAGGCGAATTGGCATGGCAAAGGATGCATTCCAGAAGCTGAGTAAAGTACTAACACACAGGAAAATTTCACTAGAAACAAAGAAAAGAGTGCTGGATTGCTATGTGATGTCAGTTCTTCAATACGGCAGTGAATGCTGGACAATATCATCAAAAATGAGGACAAAACTGGAAGCAGCGGAAAGGTGGTTCTACAGAAGGATGCTACGGATATCGTGGACTGAGCATGCAAGCAACAATGAGGTGTTGGGAAGAATGGCAACTAAAAGGAAATTAATACTGAGCATCAGGAAGAGACAACTGAAGTTCCTGGGACACGCAATGAGGAAGGAGAGCTTGGAGAACCTGATACTGACTGGCCAGATAGAAGGAAAGAGAGACACAGGAAGGCAGCAGATAACATATTTGCAGGGCCTGATCAGGTGGATGACGTAACGGGGGTTGCCAGGAGTAACAGGAACAAACATACTAAGAGCCACAAAGGATAGGGAGATGTGGAGAACCATGATCACCTACGTCCTGAAGGGACAGGGCACATAGAAGAAGAAGAATCGCAGTCGATTATATAGTAGCAGATCTTTTCACATGTTGTAGTATGTGTTCGTTATAGCTAATGATTGTTGTTCGACTTGGAGCCAGTGTGCAGCCAATGTTTGTCAGTGTTTTTCCCCTTCTCTGATTATTTTATTATATCTAATTTCACGTCCATGAAGATGGCTTTCTTTTTCTTCGAAGCACTGCTTCTCCAGATGAATCGGATTCGACATAACGAGGGATCAAAAATATAAAAAGAAAATCACAAGAAACACAAATGAAAGCAATTGAAGCAAAATCAAATATGGCATGCGGCGTGCGACTTTATACTACCGCATGACAATGTATTCATTTGCTCTGCTAACACAAGTAGTTATGTGTCTTTACACCATGACATTGCAAAATTTTATTAATATATTGTTGGAAGGTGCCGTCATAACAACAAATCATTGTAGGTTGGGAATGTCGTAAACCAGGAACTTGGTGTATTTAAAAATATACATACACAAATATGAACTTTATTTCAATGGTTTTATTCAACTATTTGTGCAGCTTATTTAGTGTGAGACCCATGCCTGGTGTTTTTTCATAATTCTTATTCTCCTATGTGCTATATCCTTTCAGGGCGTAGGCGATCATGGCTTTCCACATCTCCCTATCCCTGGTGGCACGCTTTCTACTGTTATACCACCCAAACCCCACTCTGCCATCCACTAGCTGAAGCTCATAAATCTAGAATATAAATGTATAGAAACTAGCATGGCCACAAAATGAGGGATCAGTTTATGTATTGATTATAATATAGATTTGATCCCCCACTTTACATCCACATTATAATGTCTTATAAACAGTTGGCATATATCTTCTATGTGCTCTGTCCTTTCAGGGCGTAGGTGATCATGGCTTTCCGCGTCTCCCTATCCCTGGTGGCCCTTGGCATGCTTTCTCCTGTTACCCATTCCAACTCCAATTCTGCCATATACTTGCTCAGGCCCATAAAGTATGTTACGCGTTGTTTTCCCCTATCTCTCTTTCTCTCTATCTGGCTTGTGAGTATCAGATTCTCCAATCTCTCCTTCCCCAATTTTCACAATTACATGACAATATCATGCAACCCACTTAATAGGATTTGGTGGACTAGTTTAGAATCACTGTTCTAATCCATGATGGTGGATGTTCACGGTCTGCTCATTAGTGGTGGTGGAATGTTACTAATTTGGTTTGTATTGAATTTGACAGACCAGTTCTTCTCCCAGGGGAAAGTTCAGCTGCCAGGACATCTAGATCTTTGGTGATGCACCCATAAACTTTCGTATTCTGTGAATGTTCTTAGCCAGTTTGTTAATAGAAAGCAGAAAAAGCAGGTATGACCAAAGAGAGAGAGAGAAAAGTACTGTACCATTAAATTTTAGTGTGAGTAATGTCAAATTAAAATTTCTTTTGCAAACCTTAGGAATGTTTGTTGGGTAAATGAAGATTGTAAATAATATCACTTTATTTATTTTGTAATAAAGCAATAAATGAAATGGGTAAAAATGAGCCATAAAATTACTTGATACTTTTTATTCCAAGGGAAATGTCATCTTCATGGTGACTGCCATTTGTCAGTACAAATCACAGTAAAAAAAAAAAAACACACAATAAAAAACAGTGAGCATATTTGCCTAGGGAGGCACCATGTCACACCTGACTTAACATTAAGTTAAACACAAAATTTGGTGTGCAGATCTTAAAAAAAAAAAGAATTAAATTGACTTTTGTAACTTTAGTTAAGGAATTATTGACCTGTACTTTGTTCAGTAGTATATATATTTTTTCTTTTAATCAGTTTGCCCCAAGCAAGGCAACAATGTCACTAAGATGCAAAAAAGCTACTGAGAGTGAAAGTGAATGAAAAGATTTTAAAAGGAACTGGAAATATGATATGAAATAGGAAACTAGAGATGAACTTATACTCCTGCTCAAAAGATTGTGGGGAGAGTGTCAGCTAGACAGTAGGAAAACCTATCTACACCCATTAAGGAGCAAAAAAGAGAATAATTAGTAAAACAAAATTTCAGTTCAGATAGACACGTTAGAAGTAGAGAGTTGAAATAGACTTTAGAAGGAACTGGAAACACAATCCTAAACAGGAAATTTTAGCATATTATTAAACTAGTTGATGTTATGTGTAGGATTGGTGCTAAGTCAAAACGTCCAAAAGCTAAAAGAGCCAAAGACAAAAAGGGCCAAGGATAAAAAAAAGTCTATAGGCTACTCAGTGTTGCTAATATGTCTAACTTAAGTCTATTTACAGTAATTTTACTTTAATCGGGCATGTGTTGAAATACTAGAAGTATAAATATAGTTACTAAAGAGAAGTTGAAAATAAAAAATGCACACAATAATAAGATAGAACAGTTAAAATAATGAGAATAAATGATTTGGGACCATAAATATCTTATCAATATCCAATTAAATTTGTTTCTCCCCTCTCAAAAAATGCATATTGTAAATAAACTTAAGTTTGATATATTAGCGACACTGAGTAGCCTATAGACTTTTTTGTCCTTGGCCCTTTTTGTCTTTGGACCTTTTTAATTTGGGATGTTTTGACTTGTAACTGTAGGGTTTATTAAAAATATTGTTGCATAAAATCCTTTTACTGTCATGATTATAAATATAATGACAGACAGTATAAAAAGCTTATTATACAGGAATTAATATAGTGTGCCAAGAAGTCTTTAAGCAGCCCTCCTCAGATTTGAATTCTGATTTTTTTCCTTCTCCTAGACTGACTACTATAGTTTAGTCTATCTTGCTATTTAACTTCCAAAGCTAGAGAAATATTGATTTTTTTTTTCCATTGGCATTAGCAAAGAATAAAACAGAATTGATCAGAATTTTAAATATTAACGTAACTGTTACTATGTTGTGTATGTACACACACACACACACACACACACACACAAATCATCATCTAAATTATGCAAAATTAAAAATAACACTGACATCTCATTTTAACAGGCTTACGGCCATATCACGTTGAATACACTGGTTCTCGCTCGATCCCCGAAGTTAAGCAATGTTGAGCCTGGTCAGTACTTAGATGGGTGACTGATTGGGAATACCAGGTGCTGTAAGCGTTTAGTGGCGGATGTGCATTGTTGTGCAGTGGATATTGGCTTGGAAAGAGAAATCGGTGAGCCGAGTTCGAATTCCAATTGAATACCCTGCATTCACTTAAGTACTGGTACCCTTGGGAAAGGTATTAATCTGTCCCTTCCCTCCAGTTATGGGTTAAATAACAGGTAGGATTTGGGGACTCTGCTCTTAAAAACAAATCCCAATGAATCTTGATACTCGAAAAGAAAAAAGTATTACTAGACACAAAACTTATATAAAAACAACAATAAATTGCTGAAAGAAAAATGTATTTCCAGCAATAAATAAAAAAAAAAAAATTAGTTGGCAATAAATGACCCGCCAAGGTTGATATGCCATAAAACAAAACAACCAACCAATCATTTTAACAGATATATTTATCAAAATTACACAAAAATATCTGGAAATACTAAAGAGTAAATTTTTTCAATAAAGTCGTCATCAGCTTCATCCAACTTATATAAAAACAACAATAAATTGCTGAAAGAAAAATGTATTTCCAGCAATAAATAAAAAAAAAAATTAGTTGGCAATAAATGACCCGCCAAGGTTGATATGCCATAAAACAAAACAACTAACCAATCATTTTAACAGATATATTTATCAAAATTACACAAAAATATCTGGAAATACTAAAGAGTAAATTTTTTCAATAAAGTCGTCATCAGCTTCATCCAACTTATATAAAAACAACAATAAATTGCTGAAAGAAAAATGTATTTCCAGCAATAAATAAAAAAAAAAATTAGTTGGCAATAAATGACCCGCCAAGGTTGATATGCCATAAAACGAAACAACCAACCAATCATTTTAACAGATATATTTATCAAAATTACACAAAAATATCTGGAAATACTAAAGAGTAAATTTTTTCAATAAAGTCGTCATCAGCTTCATCCACGGCCTTTATACAACTTCAGATTCTGCTGGATATCTTCTGGATGGTCTCCTTGTTAAAGTTGCCATTATCCTTGCCTTCAGTTCATTTTTATTGTGACAAGATTTTTTGGTCCCTTACTCAACTGTGCCCCACATATAATAATCAATGGTTTGCAATCTGGGGAGTGTGGTAGCCAGATGTAAAGGTGATATGGTTACAGAAATTGTCTGACAGCCATGACTGGGTTCTTCTGCTTGTGTGGCATGGTGAAGAGTTCTGTGCAGCATCTGTCATGGCTGTACAGGCCCCCATGGGAGTATCAGTCTAGATTGTAAAGAATGCATGTGAAGACCCTCTCCTCTGAGGGTGTCTTATTTCTTCTTCGTCTCTGTGTAAATTGCATCTCCACTGTGAGTGACCGTTGGTGATGTCATCCCACCTCTTGATGTTCATGTCCATTACCAGATTTTCTTGAAACAAAGATGAAGTTGTCTTCGTGTCTGTAACCACTTCTCCAGTGCATATATCCAACCCAACTGTAGTTGTTGAAGGGAGAAGATCATCTCAATTGCGGAATGCTCCAACCTGAAACCACAGTGAGATTAAGGATATACCCTTTCAGTGAGGTTCTGTCATCTATCGAGCAAAGATTTTCCCAACTATGTTCAGCAAGAAGATTTCTCTGTAACCGTTGCAATTACTTCAGAACCCCTTATTCTTATAGAGGGTGTTGCAGTCTCATATCCTGTGGAACCATTCCTGCTTCCCAGCACTGACAGAGTAGATTCAACAAGTAGTCAATCAGAACACCGTTTGGGCACTTGATGGTCTCTGGTGGAATGCTATCCATTCATGTCTTTCCTGTGGGTAGCTTGTCAATGGTTTGGCCCAGCTCCCCTGCAGTTGGCAATGCTTACCCCCACCCCTATGACCAAAAGATGAGTTACTGTGACTTGCACATCATCTGAAATACTGCATTTCCCTGGAGTATAGTTCCAAGTAGGTCTCAAGTTGAAGAGTAATGAATCGTAATAATAAAGATGGGAACATTCAAGTAAGGGATATATTATTAATTGTGATTATGGGATGGTACGAATAGTGATGATAATATTGGCTATAAAAAAGTAGTATTTATATGGTAATAGTAATATTAAATTAATATATATATATATATGGTAATATTAGGTTTGTGTTAACTATGGATACCCAGGTAGGAAACAACAAAGTGGTTTTATTTCAATCTCAATAGTTTGATTTGATGGACCTGCAGATGATTCCTTTTGGAGTTTGGATATCTAAGCAGCATCCACTTTGACTGAAAGGGAATGGGAGAAGTAAAGGAGTTTTTTTTTTTCTTTTTTAAAAGATCAAGTGATACCAAAACAGACATTGCTTATTTCTGGGTGCTGGTCTATAATAATAGCCATACTTAGAATTGGAGAGTCAGTTCTGGCTGGAGACAGACTTGTTTGTTGTGTGGTTTTGATGCAATTCATTTGTGTTGCCAACCACATGTTGGGATGAATAGATGGTCGAAGAGATACACATAGCCAAAGTTGTCTAGTTTCTGCTACCTTCTTACCTAAATGTGTGTGTGTGTATATATATATATATATATATATATATATATATATATATATATATATAGTTTCTTTTCTCGCACTTCCCTACTGTGAAACTCACTTCCATTTACTTGCTTCCCTGATAGCTACAATCTCCAAAAATTTAAATGCAATGTCAATTGCCATCTTCTATCTCTTTGAATCATGTTCATCTGTTATTTTTTCTGCAATATCCACTGTATCTAGTCTTTTCTCTCACTGTAGCTCTGAGCACTAGTAGCAGTCCTGCCTTGCTTGGTGTGAAATGACTAAAACAAACAAATTAAATATATATATATATATATATATATATATAATTTTAAATTGTAATGAAGTTAAGTGCTAAATTTGCTGTTTTTTTTTTTTTTAGTAGTTTACTGTTTTAAAAGCATTTTAGGCAAGCAGATTTTTTGTCATAAAACGCTTGATATCAAGATAAGGATAGTGTTAATAGAATCAATTTGGAGAAACTTGTCACTTAGCTGAGCAGTGTTATTTCAGTTGTGCTGACTTTGAAGTTTCGAGAGGGCATTCTTGTAATGTCGTTACTCTTCAGCGTCATTTGGTTTTTCTCTGGTTGATATACAGACTAGGGCAGAGCAACTTATTTGGAATAAATAAAACGTAAGTAATGCGGATATACATGTAATTCTTTAAACAGCATCAATTACAACATTTAAATTTTATGTTTTACAAGCTTTAAAGATGACATCAGTCAGATGGCGTCCATTCTGCTCAATACACTGGGTTAATCGTACTCTGAAGTTTCGGTTGACTCTTTCCAGCATATCGGTGGGTATATTGGTGACAGCTTGACGAATGTTGTTCTTCAGGTGAGCCAGGCTGTTAGGACAATCATTGTAAATAATTGAGCTCAGGTAGCCCCATAGAAAATAGTCACAGGGTGATAAATCAGGGAACCGTGCTGGTCAATGCAGATTGCCCCTCAAAGAGATGAGGTGTCCTGAAAAGTTCTGTTGCAAAACTGTTATTGACATGTGCGCTGTGTGTGCCATGGCACCATCCTGCTGAAACAAACTTTAATCCCACTATCCTTGGTGCAATCATCACTTCAGGGTGCCAAATTCAAATAAGCAAGTTGCTCTGCCTCCACCCCGTTTTAAGAATGATGAAGTGAATTCTTTAAAAGGAACTGGTTTTGTCCAACACTACTCCAGAAAGATTTGTTGGCACAAAAATCCCAAACGTACAAAAAGTAATCATAAATTATGATTTTTTTTTTTGTATGTATGTGTCATGTATATATAGATGAGATTATGACAAATAAACAAAATAATGTTTTTTTTTTTGTTTTTTTAAAATCACATCACCGCAAGCAAGGCGGTAAGGCTACTGGTGTGCAGGAGGCTACATAAGAGTGAATAGATTGGAAAAGAGAAAGCCGAAAACCACGACCTAAACAGGGAAGAAGGGATGAGCTTCTACACCTGTTCAACAGACGTGGGTGGAGTGTGAACCGGGTGATAGTTCAGTCTATCTACTCCAAATATGTGTGTCTGTGTGTGACTTAGTTGGTCTGTATTTTGAATATATACACTCCTTGACAGTCACTTTGCAGTTATCTTTTCTTTTCCTATTTCCCCACTTAAACACTTTCAAATAATGTGCTAATAAAGTACAGATAATAGTGTCAGAACTGGTTAATCTCAAGCATTTTATTAGTACTGACCTACACATTAATTTTATTAGTACTGACCTACACATTAATTTTATTAGTACTGACCTACACATTAATTTTATTAGTACTGACCTACACATTAATTTTATTAGTACTGACCTACACATTAATTTTATTAGTACTGACCTACACATTAATTGGTTGCAAAAGTCATGATGTAACCTGGCTTTTGGACGTATTGCCTTAAAATGAAAGACAAGTACCGTAAAAAGACCTAAGAATGTAACTGTCACTAGAAACAAAATTTAGTCCTATTTTCTTAATAATAATTTTTTTTTTCTTTTATTATCTTGTGATTTCTCCTTAAAAATGTTGATGGCTCTGCCCAAGTTTCTCACAACAAACACCTCTATCTTTTATTAATTTTTGTGGATTTTATTCATTTTAAATATATTTTTAGGAAAAAAATTAATTTATTTTGCGTTCTTTTATTTTGTCAACTTTGATCTTCAAAAATTTAGATACAATATTATCGCCTGTTTTCTTTATTTTTGTTCTTTTGCTGTTATCCCCTAACATAGCGTCCTAGTGCCTTTATTTTCTCACTTGGGCGTGAAATAATTAAAAGAAAATGTATATGACATTGCTGAGCGATGGAATGTCAGATGTAATGGAATTTACTCAAAATGATGTCAGAACAAATCTGACACATGCCGCAATGTTATTAATCGGAATGTTGCATCAATCACTTGCTCTGCATGTTGCAGACAGCACGTCAATACGAGATATCCTTCTCCACAAGGACCAATTGAGAAGAGTTAAATTGGCAGAAGGAAAGTTCAGCTCACAAATGAATATTGTCTAGCCAGTGTTTTGGTGGTTGACCTCGGTTTGTTTTGCCTACTGTCTTTCCCTCCATTAATATCTTATTGCCACCGCAGGTTGATCCCTTGACGTGACCAAATAGTTTAAGTGCTTTTGATTTGAGAACTTTTGATTGGCATGAGTTTTGTTTTGTGTTCAGTCGTTGATGTTGATGTGATCCCTAGAACTTGTTGTTTATCAACCATCTCGTGATATGGATTTTTTGGTGTGGTTGCTGTCAAAGTTCAACGTTCCATCCATAAAGTACAAGAAACGTAGGATGTATGTTTTATAAATCTTGGTTTTTCAGATCATAAGAAACCTTTGGATGCCAGTACATGTTTGTTTACTTACGACTATCATGTTGAATACACGGTTCTCGCTCGATCACCGAAGTTGAAGCAACATTGAGCCTGGTCAGTACTTAGATGGGTGACTGCTTAGGAATACCAGGTGCTGTAAGTGTTTAGTGACAGATGTGTGTTGTGGTGCAGTGGATATCGGCTCGGAAGAAATCGGTGAGCCGGTTTAGGCATTAGTCGAATACCCTGCATTCACTTAAGCACTGGTACCCTTGGGAAAGGTATTAATCTGTACTTCCTCCAGTTATGGGTTAAATAACAAGGGGTAGGACTTGGAGACCCTGCCCCTTAAAAACAAATCCCAAAGAATCTTATTCTCGAAAAGAAAAAAGTATTACTAGACATAAAAACTTATATAAAAACAATAAATTGTTGAATGAAAAAGGTATTTCCAGCAATAAATAAAATTTAGTTGGCAATAAATGACTCGCCATGGTTGATTTGCTATAAAAACAAAACAGCTAACCCAACATCTTTGTTTTTGTTGATAGCCACCTAACCTAGGGTAATGCAATGTTGTACTACAGCTGAGGCTTTATTGTTTGAGGGTAGTTTGTATATCATATTGGCCACAAGCTATGTAACTTGGGTAATTTGCTGGTTGTCAATTGTGGTGTGGTGGGTGTTTCTCTTGTCTGTTGTCAAGCACTTAGTCTTGGGGAAATATTCATTTGTAATCATACCCTAAGCACACAATTGGGAGAGTGTGAAAAAAATGTTGAAAGATCTGTTTTCAGTTTCTCATGATGAACGGATTGTCTGCATAGCTAAGATTTTACTGCAATATTACTGTATTTTATTTCATTTTCAATGTTTTCCAGTCAGTGAATTTGATATTATTTTTTTTTATAATAAAACTTGTTCCTATCTTTATATTCTTTGCTTATTGTTATCCAAGTCCAAATTCCAGTTGAATTTGTTACATTTACATACACCCCCAACTACCCTTGGGAAAGGTATAACTCAATCTCTTCATCCCCCAGATAAGGGTTAAATAGCAAGGCAGATTGGATTCTATAGCTTTGGTTGGCAACCAGTCTCGCAGAAAGTAATGACAACCTACTGTAGGAAAATCTTCTGCCTAGTTAGTTATGTCTTCAGAGAGACATGATTGCCCAAGCGTGTATCATGTATAGCTGTTAACTGACTAGAGTGTTATCTAAAAGACACTGCCCCCCTAAAGAGACCAAATAATTTAAAAATTTTTTATTAATTTCTCTTATAATGTGAAGTTCTTTGTAACATTGTAAATTGTTCTAATTTTTTATATATTTTGTTTAATGTTGTTTGTTTTGTTTTATGTTATCTGCTGTTATTGTTATAGGAATCAGGTTTTTACAAACTTATTGTTGTAGAAAACAGGCCTTCACAAATTTTTTTGAATTGTCAACTCCACCTCTATCCTTGTTTTGTAAAATAAATTTCAACTTCTTCTTAGAATTTGAATGATCCTGGATTTGACAATATACTGCATCTGGCAGCAAAGCTTCTGTTTGGGAGGTTGTGAGGGGAGCATGGAACCACCTCTTAATTGTTGTTGTTCCCAGGTTCACCATAGCCCGGAGTGGTAGCACTTGTTAGGTCCCAGCTATGGGTAAATAGTTTATCCTCAAACTGGGGACAAAACATTATGAAAGTATAAAAATAGACTTTTATAGTAAAATTCAAGAATACATTTTTGTTGGAAAAAAATATTACCAGCAATAAATTTGTGGAAAAAAATACATCTCCAGTAATACATCTAAACTTAACAAAAAAATACGTCAAAGAAAGTTGATCTACAAGCTTATTTATGACAAAGAATATGTATTCTATTCATACAAATCTATATTGTAAAAATCTTTGTTGGCATTAAATAACCCATTGAGGTTGATATACCATGAAACAAAAAAAACATGTCAATGAAACCTAATCTACAAAACTACTTTTCAGCCACAAAACTCCAAGACATCTTGAGTTTTCTGGTATAAAAAAAGAAAATTCCACCAAAATCTGACTAAATCAACCTTCTCACTATAACCAAAAATTTAAAAATGAATAAAATAACCTAAAACTCACTTTTTTTGGCATTAAATAACCCACAGAGGTTGATTTGCCATTAAACAAAAACTCAAGCTCAGGATTTGGAATCATGCAAATTTCCATCAAAATCAACAACATTCAGAATTTTTACCAGGAAACAGAAGTGCATAAAAATGGCTAAAATGTGTTTAATTATTCCTTAGGTATGATAATAAACTACATCTGGTAGCAAGTAGATTGAGAGATTAGAGGTTTTGAGGGCGTGAGACCACCTCTTAATTGCTCTTTGTTTCCAGGCTTAATCCTGACCTGGGGTGGTAGTATTGTTAGGATTCTGGTTATAGGTAAATAGTGACTTCCCAAAACAAAAATAAAACATTATGAAAGTATAAAAATATACTTTCTATAACATATTTATAGTAAAATTATTAGCAATGATTATTTATTATAAAATGAACAAAAATACATTTTATTTGTAGTTGAAGGCATATAATTGTGTTCAAAATATATTTAGTTGAAGCTATAAAATTGTTAAAAATATTTAGATTTTTGGCATGAAATAATTCAGTGAGGTTAATATGCTGCTAAAGAAAATTAACTAACAAATGTTTCATGAATGAAAACTCAGATGCCAGACTATTCTCATAAAAAAAGTTTAGAATTGCAGAAAAACACGCAACAAAAATGAAAATTTGTCAAACCAAAAGAAATGAAATACTTAGAAATAGCACATCATTATGATGGCAAGCTTGTGTCGCTAGATCAATTATGACTGAGTAGTGAGTTTGATCACTAGGTGCTCCATACCTTTGGGCCATGTGCCACATATAAGCTATTCTTAGCAATCATGATGATACTAACTACCACAAATATGTTGACTGTCTTTTGATTCATTGACTTTTTCTTCTTTTTCAGATCCATGGTATCTTGCAACCAAGTTTTTCCTTCCTTTATCATGCACCCCACCCCATTCCACCTAACCAGCAGAGAATGACCACTTTTTTTTTTTTACCCATCTTAAAAAATGGAAACAGTCCTTTTTTCTTGATCCTATTGGTAATTTCACTGGACTTTCAATCATAGTCTGTACCCAGTTTTGTTCTCAAAGCAATAGCAAATACCCAACACTTTTTTTTTTTTTTTTTTTTTTTTTTTTTTTAAGGAAAATAGCCTAATTTATTTTTGGAGTATCTACATTCACCTTGTGTTGTTCCCTTTTTTGCGACATGGTGACCAAAAAACATTTTCAGATTAAAATGTACAATCAACTTTACTGGCCTTGCTATATGTTAAGATTATCAGCTTAATTTTTGAGACAAAATTTGCTCCTCACTTGACAAATTCTTGTACAATTTTTGTTTTAGTTTTTAAACAACAGAGTGTAATAGTACATTGTGTATCATCTTTTGTTTGTTTTTTAATTGGAGGCAAGTGCAATAAAACAAAAAGAAATTATTAAATTCTGTAATCTTTAAGTAACTATTTTCAAGTTATTGCCAGCAAAAGATTTTCTAATTGAATATTTAAAAAGAAAGGAGCCCCAAGCCCAAAATAAGTGTGAAATAATTTGTTAGTCTTGAAAAGGAAAATTTCAATACAATTTCAATTTTTGTTGTGTTTTACGGAATGTTTCTTATGTCTTAGATAATCATATTTTGCTTTTTTTTTAGTTTTGAAACTAATTATGTAAGAGTATGAAAAATTGAAGAAAAAAGAGAAGAGGCTGAACTATTATGTAATACTGGTCTTTTTCCTTGGCAGTAAATACTGGACAATCTCATCACAGATGAAGAAGAGACTTGAAACAACAGAAATATGGTTCTGCAGAAATGTCATCATACGCATGACTTAATTGGAACTCTTCATGCAATTATTACCTCCTTAGTAATCTGTTTGAGATATATTTGTAAGAAGGATCTCCTTAGTAATCTGTTTGAGATATATTTGCTGAAGGATCTCCTTAGTAATCTGTCTGAGATATATTTGTCAGAAGGATCTCCTTATAATCTGTCTGAGATATATTTGTCAGAAGGATCTCCTTTAGTAATCTGTCTGAGATATATTTGCTGTGAAGGATCTCCTTAGTAATCTGTCTGAGATATATTTGTCAGAAGGATCTCCCTTAGTAATCTGTTTGGAGATATATTTGTAAGAAGGATGTTGAGAATTACATGTACCGAATGGGTGAGCAACATCAGTTTTAAAGAAAATGGAAATGTTACTTATGCTTAGCATCAGAAAGAAACAGTTAAAATTCCTAGGGCGTATAATGAGGAAAGAGGGTTTAAAAATTTTGACACCACAGGACCTACTGAAGGCAAGAGGTCATGAGGAAAGCAGTGCGTGTTCAACATAATGGTAAATGGTTGGCAGAACCTGAATTAGGAGAGATAACAAAAGACAATTTCCTCAGAGCCTCAAAAGACAGTATACGTAGAGCTATGATCACCAATTTCCTAAAGACTATTCTAGTCATGGCAACTGACTACGATGTCAACCCCGTGGCTGGTTTCAATTTCAAACCTGGTCCACTTGCTGATCAAGGAGTTGATTGCCCAGCCCAAACCTGTCTCAACTCATGTTGTGTTGGATTGTAAGACTGCTTGATCTGAATATTTGACTGGAATCGATGACTTGGAACAGTACTTTTTTTTTTTTTTTTTTTTTAATCATATCACCCCCAAGCAAGGCAATAACGCCACTGATGCGCAGGGGGCTACATATGTAAAAAGAATGGAAAAGAGAAAGTCAAGAAACCACATCATAAAATAGGAATATGGGATGCGCCTCTTCACCTGTTCATAGACGTGGGTGGAGAGGGGGAACTGGGCGATAGTTTATTTATCTACTCCAATTGGAAAAAAAAATAAATAAAAGAGTGAAAAGATTGGAAA
This sequence comes from Ascarosepion bandense, assembly GCA_037127315.1. Classification (NCBI taxonomy): domain Eukaryota; kingdom Metazoa; phylum Mollusca; class Cephalopoda; order Sepiida; family Sepiidae; genus Ascarosepion; species Ascarosepion bandense. Next base: position 3,274,764 of record JBBBDQ010001640.1, on the reverse strand, counting down.
AGAGAAAACCGGAAACTGCATCCTAAACAGGAAACAAGGGATGAGCTCTTCTACCTGTTCAATAGATGTGGGTGGAGTGTGAACCGGGCGATAGTAAAGTCACACAAAATTAACTTAGATAAAAGAAAAATATTTTTTTACAATTCATCAATAAAAGTGTCAGTACAGTTATCAGTACAGTTAATGGCTCAAACAGCTAGATATTCCCCATGAAATAATTATTTCTCCACCTTTCTCAATTAGCATGACAGTGCTTGTTGTCTTTGGGTTTTTAATGAGAATACTGAACAACAAGACTTTGGTTATTTTTTTTTTTTTTTTTCAGGGTGGCAAATCACACCAGATCCTGTCTGCTTCTCTCTCTAGTCTGCACCAGTCTCTTTCTTGTTCTCTCTGGTTCTGGATGGGCGGGTCTCTTAACGTTTCCTGTCGTAATCTCACTCATGTACAAGTGTCTCTGTGCTTGGAGATCTCCACCCTTACACACCTGCCCGTGCCACTGTTCTCTGTCTGCATATCTCTGCACTTTGTCGTTGTCTCTCAAGCCTCCGGTCTGCCTCTTGGTTTGCACACACTATTCTGCAGTCTGCACCCCCTCTCTCTGTGTGTCATCTCTGCTGAATCTTTCTTCTGGTCTGTCTTTGCCAGATTTCTGACTTCACCACTCATGTTGAATCTTTCTAGAAGAAGATGGCTGCCTCAGGGCCTAGGCAACAACAAATGCCAGCTGTCACTGTGGCCGGTCAAACTTACTCTGCTGTTCAAAATCTCCAGATTATATGACGTCTTGCATTCATCAGGGGTGGTGTATGACATGCTCTGGCTATGGTTAGCATTCCCTCAAACAACCAATTGGGGCTCTCCACTTGGTCACCTGATCAACCTGACTTTCTGCTTTGTATGAGTACTCACAATTACAGCCTGAGGGGCATGAATGTCTCTGACTTTCCTAAAATTCCATCTGAGCTTTTCTTGGTCATCATCACGAGCCAAGGGGCATGATCTAACTCAATGAAGCAAATATTAATTTTCATTCAAAATCCTACTTCTTGTGCTCTTGTGTGTTGTCAGCTTTGCACCTGGGATTTTTTTCATTTCAATCTTTTTGACAAGCAACAAAAAACAAGACAATCCCTTGATTTGAGACATTTTATCATATTTCAGCAGGTGAAAAAAATTAATTACTATTTTCTTTTGGAAACCTGTCTGCTTTCAAAATTTAATTTAATTAGTCAACTAAATTTTGCACCTCTGCAGTTGCTCTTGTATTCAGTAGTTGTAAAAAAATTTATCTAAGGCAGTTACTTGTTTTCAATGATCATAAAAATATTATCTATCTTGGCTGCTTGTTTTTAATGCTTGAAAATATTTATCTATTCTTGTTAAGAGGTCTTTATCATGCCTTATTTATTTATCTGAATCTTGACTATAACCAATAGATGGTCCATTTGTTTTATTTTTTCTGGCAGACAAAAATTCAATTATTAATTCCCTTCTTATTTTCCCTTGGTCATCTGTATTTTTCAGCGTTGGTTGCATCATATTTTCTGTCTTAGTTTTTTTATTTTTTTTATTTACTACAATCTTCCAAATAGTGTCATATATAAATTGTTCAGTGCAATGTACAAACTTTGAAGAAACCACTAACATTCTAAATAGTGCTTGTCCAAGAAAAAGTGATATAAGTGACAGGCATGTACTTGCAACCAGAACTGAACAAGTTGGAGCAACTTTTGGATCAATATCTTCAAGCAATGCACGTTCTGATGAAGGATTGTAAATTCAAAATGTTACCACTCCAGTTTACAAAGAGGAAGCTATTAAAGATGCCTCTATTGCTGGGTTATCTGTACTTCCTATTCAACAAAGACTTGAAAAAAAAAGCTCACCTTCATAGAAGTTAGAAATCACACGAAATGCAGAAAGGGCGATCATAAATTCTGAAGCCTATTCTAATACATCGAAACAACTTATCAAGCAGGATTGGCACGAGACCCTGAACTAATGCCTCAATCAAAAGGAGGACTCCACTTTGATGTTCCCTGCTAGCAAATCCCTTTTAAAAGAAAGGTACTTTTTCTGCAAAGAAACTAGCACCCCAGAAGTAATTGTCCACCTTAAGGAATGAGTTGCTACAATTGCAAGAAGAAAGGTCATTTTGTTAAAGTCTGTCATTTGAAAGCTAATAAACAGTGTTTTTCTGTGAAGGCACTAGGCACTCTTGGAAGTAAGGTTAGCTCATTAAAGTCTGTCATTTGAAAGCTAAAACAGTGTTTTTCTGTGAAGGCACTAGGCACTCTGGAAGTAAGGTTAGTTCATTAAAGTCTGTCATTTGAAAGCTAATAAACAGTGTTTTTCTCAGAAGGCACTAGGCACTCTGGAAGTAAGGTTAGTTCATTAAAGTCTGTCATTTGAAAGCTAATAAACAGTGTTTTTCTGTGAAGGCACTAGGCACTCTGGAAGTAAGGTTAGTTCATTAAAGTCTGTCATTTGAAAGCTAATAAACAGTGTTTTTCTGTGAAGGCACTCAGGGCACTCTGGAAGTAAGGTTAGTTCATTAAAGTCTGTCATTTGAAAGCTAATAAACAGTGTTTTTCTGTGAAGGCACTAGGCACTCTGAAGTAAGGTTAGTTCATTAAAGTCTGTCATTTGAAAGCTAATAAACAGTGTTTTTCTGTGAAGGCACTAGGCACTCTGGAAGTAAGGTTAGTTCATTAAAGGCCGTCATTTGAAAGCTAATAAACAGTGTTTTTCTGTGAAGGCACTAGGCACCTGGAAGTAAGGTTAGTTCATTAAAGTCTGTCATTTGAAAGCTAATAAACAGTGTTTTTCTGTGAAGGCACTAGGCACTTCTGAAGTAAGGTTAGTTCATTAAAGTCTGTCATTTGAAAGCTAATAAACTGTTTTTCTGTGAAGGCACTAGGCACTCTGGAAGTAAGGTTAGTCTATTAAAGTCTGTCATTTGAAAGCTAATAAGTTTTCTGCTGCATTACTTATCACAGCCATGGTAACTGATGGGCTACAAAGAGTTTTGATAGCCATGGTAACTACTGGACTATAGGTAGTTTCAAAAATCCAAGGTAAAATATACAAACAAAAAGAATTTACCATGCTAGTAGTAGATTCAGAAAGTAAAGGCTTGTAGTTTTATAGACACCAAGATAGCTCAGTCTATGAGTTTGGATGTGAGACGTACTAACTCTACTATCACCATGACTTCATCTGACTTGTTATTAAAATCTGTAGGAAAATCTGTCATTCCTTGTAAAATATCAAGTGAGGCATGATTAATTTCATTTTATATGTATGCACACATAACCAACTTACAGTGTGGACATTGGAACAAACACTGCATAGTGACTGTCAGTCTGAAGAGCTCGAAGCATGAAACTGTAAATAACCTTGCAGTATTAGGTTTCCTATGTTCACACTGTCTATATTATTTTGTTTAAAAGGAAGTTTCTTGCAGTTTCTAAATAAATTCAATGTTCTACTAACCATGAGAACTTTCCTTTAATTAGATATCAAGGGTCAGATGAAAAAATTAAAGACCAAGACACTCATATTATGTGGACAAATCAGGTTTATTTTTCAACATATTTGGTTTTGAGGTCCCAGCATTGCAACATGTTTAGCCATCTTACTATCATCTACTCACAACATAAAAAAAAAAACCACTTGGAACAGTATTGCAGTGATGACCTCATATATTGGCTGTTTGTAACTTTTCTGAGCAACAGGATAAAAACCTTTGCAGATAGGATCCAGTAAAAATATTACTCTAACACAAATCATATTTACAATTTGATGTTTGGGAGTTTTACTGAAATTAATAAAAACACCTAGACTAATCTATTCATTTATATTTTTGAATAAATGAAACATAGTTAATAATAATCTAAATTTGTTATGTTTAGTATTTTCAAGTCTCTCTTTATTATTATACTATTATTATACTATCGTATTATACTATCTACTAATTTTGGAGTGGCTTTCAAGATTTTTTCAAAATAAATATTTTTTTTTTTTTAAGTTGACAGTGGATGGAATATTCATTTTCATCACTAAGTATCACTTATTGTGTGTTTCTGTCATTATCCTTAGGCTTTCAGCAGGTTGACTCTTGTTCATTGTTCAAACTCAAACCTTTGACACGGACCAGTAGATAAAGCATTGGTTAAAGTATCCAGTGACTTGATCCAGAGTTGTGTGTTCACCATCTAGTCACAGTAGAAATGAATAAGACAACTTGAGTTTAAAGTTGGTTGGTTATGGAAGTGAAGTGAGTGAAACAGGAATGTCCAAATAGTTGCCTTGATAGAACTGGTCAATCTACCTCCATGGACTATAAAAAGGCTTCAGTTAAAGGAATTTTCAGTATATCTTTGAAGAAGACCAGAATGTATGATGACCGAAATATTATTGAATATGACAATAAGACAGCAACAGTTTAGACAAGTAAATAATGACAATACCTCATTTCAGAAATACAGATAGTGAATATTAAATGTTGATTATCATTAAGTTTATTATTGAAATATCATCAGTGTACACTGTTGAGAAGGAACAGAATTCAGACAAGTCAATGATTGCTACGACTTCATCTTATTTTATATTAAATTATGAATAAATACTCTGTAATTAGCAGTTAATAAACTGGAGTTGTATATTAGTTTTTGTTTTTGTTTTTATACTTATTGAGAATTGGGAACCAGTATCCTGACCCAACTGAAAAAGTGTTTTATTATAAAGTTATTTCAATATTGCTTTGTCTGCTAACAAAACAAGTGAAGTGCCTGAATTGCCTTTTTGTGTTGTAGTAAATCTGCAAGCAAATGTGATCATTATAATAGAGATTGATGTAATCTGTGTATGCATTAAATTTATATATAAATGTTAAAGATTGCTGTCATATTGAAAATCGTAAAGACAGACTAATTTCTACTTTGATCTTGATGCTCATGTCGTGGATTTGAATTGCATGGCATTTGGAAATTTTCTGACAAAACCTAAAATAAAAGTACAACATATCTTAAAATGTTGTAGCAGAATCATCATAGGAATTTGAGAACAAAAAGGAAGAATTAAATTGGCTCTTTAATTGTACTTGGAACTGCTGGCAATAACTCTGTTTAATCCATATCTACCTGGCATCAATTTTAGACCTTTACTTTCTATTCTTAGTATATATTGTGAACATTTTATTTAAAGTATTTGTCTGTACTTCTGAGATAAGGCAGTATTTATATTATTTACACTGTTCGGACTGTTGTCCTCATCTTTAGTGCCAGGTTTATGATGTTTTGGCCGTTGTACGCTCCGACCTTCTTCAGGTACTAGGAATGTTGAATCAAACCCTTTATTTCTATCACTGAGCTATGTCATTCTCATTCCATGTGCGATGCCACTTCTGGATGCAATGTAGTTATTTCCCTTCAATTCAATTATTTGTTCACTGCTGCTGTAGCCAGGTATTGAACTCACAACTCTTTGGATCAAGTCATTGGAACTAACCATCGCCTATATACACTGGTCCATATCTCCTTATACCCCAGTGATCGAAATAAAGGTTTCGGTTAAAAAATCCTAGCAACTGAAGAAGGCCGTAGCGTACAGCGTCTGAAACGTCGTAGACATGGCAATAAGTATGAAGAAAACAGTCCGAACTATGTAAACAATGTGTTTTATTTATAGTTTTCTTGAAAAATTCTTAACATATTTCAGTGAAATTTCTCTCTTCAAAATTGTAATTTATAATTAGTAGAATTTTTGTAACACGTTCACTCATATTTGTCTATATTTCTGAGATGAAGTATTGTGATTATTTGCCCTATTTAATGTTGTCCTCATCTGGCCATATTCACGACCTTCTTCAGTCAATTTGAATTTTGAATTGAACCCTTTATTTTGTTCACCAGTTTGTTCTAGTTCCCTGAGTCTTGCCACTTTCAGATGGCACAATATCAGTTATCTCCCCTTAATTCAACTCTATAATTCCTTCGCATAAGATCGAGGCTATGTTTTGAGGGTTGATATCTTCTTGCACCCCTCTATGCCACTTTGTTGGAGTTGCTGTCATATACCCCGGGGGACGCATATTTGAAATCCTGACAGTACCTGACTCCCTCTGATATCCAATACCTTTACAAGAGCCAGATCAGGCAAAAAAATGTATTAATGTTGTCATATTTTGACGGGGCTGCCAGGCCTCACTCTTCAGTCCTGATAGTCCAAAAGTGTCTCAGCCCTTGTGGGTGGCAAATTATTATTCTCGTCCAGCCTCTCTTCCATAAGCTGAATGTGGTAAGCCTCTCGCTGCTTTATCGCTACTTCTACGAAAAGTGCTCGGGTGAGCTACATTCCCTGCACCCGCCAGTTCAAATCTTCACGGTGAGGACGTGCTGTGCCATTTACATAATAGCAAGTCATACACATTCCCTCCGTATTCCATCGGCGAGTAATAAGTTTCACTCGAACACCTTTTTCCTGCGAACCACTGCTCTGTGGAACCAAGATGATGCTTTATCAATCACTTCCTGTTCAGGGTTAACCGTTATCTTCCACTCCTAAATGCATAAAATGCTTCCTAACGTAACCGTCTATCCGGAATGATTCAAATTCGGCTCTCCGATTTCTCATTCCGAGTCGATATCCCCTGCACCACAATACACATCCGAATAGATAGATACTGTCACGTTTTAGCTTCCCGGACGAACCCCCAATTTTCTTACATGTTAGCTTCGGAGGAGCCCCCAATTTTGTTACGTGTTAAGTGTAACAAAAAGACAAAAAAAAAAAATGATGGAAAAAAAAAAAAAACGATTGACCAAAACTCAGAAACAAATCACAGACAAATATTTAATTTACAAAACACACCAAATAAAATATTTACAAATATACAATTTTTGTTGCATTCAAAACAAGAAACATAGTTTACTACTGGGGAGTGTTGCGAGGAGAGAAGGGGAAGGTAAGATATCAAGTATCTTTACCCAGTTAAGTTGGCGAAGAAGTTAAGTGCTATACTTTTTGGAAATCCTTAAATGAGTATATAAAGAATACTTATTATCTTGGTCAATGAAAGAGTCAAAAATATGTATTCACCCATAAAGCAACATGAGGTTCTTTTTCAGGTTTTAGTTGGTCGGACTTTTCTATGAGATTCTTTCGGCTGGATATAAATCCTTGAATCACAACCGGAGTTGATAATGACAGCAAATCCTTTTAACAACTCTTTCAAGTTTTAGTTTTTCGTCGACTTTTTATGAGATTCTTTCTGCTGGATATAAATTCTTGAATCAAAGCCGGAGCTGATAAAGGTCAGCCCATCCTGTTATCAACTGAATACTCTCTTCCCAAAACCTATTTTTATAGGGGGCTAACTCTAGAATCCTTTCGAACTCTCTAGATTTTATTGGAACATTCCCGATCATTCTAGTACCTTCCAAACGTTCTATTTCTAATTTCCTTATTTTTACGACTCCTTCATGAATTAAAACCTTTTTTGGAATAACACGTAGGACTCAATAGAATCCCTTACTACAACTTTTTAGATATTATTTTTATATATAAATGCATCCTCGTAACAATACTTTAACTATATAAAGAAAATATCAATAAGCTAAAACACTATTTAGAACTGGTAAATAGAAACAAAGGCTTAATGGATAGAACGATAGGCATACCGAGAGAATGTCGATTTCTTTCTTTTTCAAAACAATCAAAATAAATATCCATGAACAAATCTCATGAAAGCCATGCGCTTTTGGGTCGACAGCTGGTTATCAAAATACGGATAAATATAAAAATCCAACATCCTCAAAGTAGGGAATGATACAGTTTGATTAATAACCTTAAGGTAAGTCACCCCGGGTAGCGGACGATCGGAATGCGCTGCAACCAAGGTTTGGGAATGAAATATTTCTTTGTTATTAAAAGGTATTGTGAATCCTGAGAAATTGACTGGGTAGCCATGTTTGACTATAAAAATCTAGATTAAAAATAAAATTTATCCAGTGGAAAAGTGGCTGTCAATGAAAGCCGTTTGATTAACGTCGGAAATGAAAACAAACTAAAAAAGAAATTATTTTTTTATTTTTTATTTTCTGTGTAGGTAGAAAAAAATTTGAAATAAATTCTAATTAAAGACCATGCGATAGGCCGCCGACCAGTCGAGCGTCACATTAGTCAGAGGGTTGCAGGCCGCTGGTGAAATGCTGAAGAGGGTAGAAAGACTAACCACACGCTTTGAGAGGCTATAGTGTGAGATGCCAATAAGAGAAGGAAGGAATTATTAGGGCGGTTCGATGCCTATAATCGCTACTCACGCGGAAAGGGAATTCCCCATTTTGTGAGTAATGAATTACCAGTGGACAAATTCATTTTTGTGAGTAAGTTCATAAATACGAAGGCCCAAGCGGTTGCAATCTGTTGTCATTAGCAATTCAGTTGAAGTCGAGAAACGTTATTACGTGACTGCCTGCATGAGAAGAGCCCTCCAACGTAATCCTTGTGCCAGACTAACCAAACCAACTTAAGTGTTACATCCAATAAAAGAAGTGGGTTGCGATTATAGTTGTCTGCAAGAGAAAGTGATAATTTCAAACCAAGTGTTGTACCAAAAGAACATATAAAAGCTTTTAATTCTATTAAGATACTAGCAGTACAGCCCGGCGTTGCTCGGGTGTAATGAAAGCTTTAAAACTAATCCATGGTCCTGGAGCTCAGACTCTTTGAACGTTGGCACGAAAGACTAAAAGGCAATAGTTGTTTCCAGTTAAAGCGAAACCGTAGACCGAAAAAAAAAATGAATGGATGTAAGTCAAATTTTGATTTCTTGGTATCGATATAAAATTTTCTGCACTATTGTAAGAACTGTAACCTTGAAACTTCTGAATATCGTTTCTCATGTCTTTGTCTATGAGTGTATCAAATTTGATTAAAATAGGACCACTCCTTCTATAACCCGATTTTTTCGATTTTCAATATTTATCCGGGGTACCTCGACACAAAACCTAGCTAAGAACACTCGCAGACGCTTATAGTATAACTGTGTAAATTTTCAAGAAAATCGGTTCAGATGTGTATCACACACACACACACAGACAAAAGTTCCATTTATAAATAAGTTCAGATATATTTTTTAATCTTACGTCTATTACTCTGCCTAGACCGATCCGTTACAACAATTTCAGATGACTATTGAATGTTGCTCGCCTTAGGATCAAACAAGACACAATGTGGGATAAGGCAGAGTTTAGATCGAAATGATCAAACCGCGGAGATTAAGTATTTTGGACGACCGACCGACCGACCAAGCGACAAACACTTTTACTAACTGGCAAAATAGACGAAGATTGACCATAACTATAGTTCCACCTGAAGCGCCAATAAATTTTATGGTTGGTATATGAGATCGGAAGTTGTCCAAGCTATGTTTGGCATAGTTAGCGGGTGCGATAACAAAGTTCAAATCTGAAATGTCAGATTTTTACTTGTAATAATATTCAGCAATTTTGATTTTAAGACAAAGAAAATGGGTTAATTTGACTCCACTCAAAATTAGATGAAACTCAACCAGAACAAAAAAGAATTAACCTGCCTCCAGAGCCAAATGGCTTCTGTTTTATGAGTGTAAGGCAGTGGTTCCCAACCTTTTGGCACTCGCGACCCCTTACCTAAAAGTTTGAAACCCATGCGACCCCCTACTTGGGGCTTACTATCAGCAACTTATTTTTTTTTAATTTTCTGTGAAGGACAGGGAAAGAAACATCTAAAAAATATTTTAAAATTCTGTCATTATTTATTATCAAATTAAAGCACATTGGTACTACCTGAATTCACAAAAAGAACATATATTTCTTAAAAGAATATTATCATAGGTTTAAAAAGCTATCCAACCTAGCTATGGAAATGCCTGATGTTGCATTTCAGCAGCAAACTTTGAAATTTGTGGCCGAGAAGTAACTTAGGCTTAGAAATAACAACCTTCGTAACGTTTGTCATAACTATCACTTTGCATTTAAACAAAAAAATGTAAGAGTGCGAAAAATGTAATTGATAAAATACAATTAATGTTATTCCAAGCTACTTCTAACAAGGCTACACGCTTCCCTGCCAAGGAATTGCGACTCCCCTGTCAAGGCTTCGCTACCCTAGGGGTCGCGACTCACTGGTTGGGAACCTCTTGAAGGCCTGATATAATCAGGACTTGTTTTCTACTATGACCATACACCTTGGACATTCAATTTGTCTGACTTTCTGTCGTTAAAGGATCACCGAACTTGTCTGCCAATGAACTGTTTTGCCAAAAGCAATTACATTTTTCTCCGTTAACCACACAGGATTCAGGGATAAGACATGTCTCGTTTTCTCGATGAGGGACTTTGAGTTCCCAAGGTTGCGTTGAACGAAACAGAAATAACCCAGCATACAATGCCCTCAGTTTATTTGACTATTTACATATCTAATCATCCTAGAAAGACACTGAAGAAGCCTTCTCAGAATGTAAGTTTCTGGCAATCTAACACTAGTAAAAGAGTTCTATAAGGTACTAGAATGTGTAGTATTCACTTTCCGACGTGGTGTAATGGTTAATAAGCTTCTCTCGTTTGGATCATTACAAGTGAGTAGTGAGTTCGATCCCCACTGGGTGCCATTTCGACCTTGTGTCACATATAAGCTGCGCCTAGAATATTATAGTTTAGATATCCGGAAAAAATGAAGGTGTCAGTTTAAACTGACGCTAGGAGGATATGGATGAATTTTTGATTTAATTGGTAAAATGGATCAAGATTGGCCAAAACTAGACATGCACTTGAAGCACCAATAATTTTGACGATTGGTTGATGAGGCCAGGAGTTGTCCAAGCCACCTTTAGCAGATTTAGTAGTGAGATATCAATATAGTTTAAAACTGAAAATTGAACATTTTTACTCTTAATAGTATTCGACAATTAAGATCTTTATTACAGGAAAAATGGGTAAATTCAACACAGAATAAGTTTTTTTTAATCGTTTCACCCCAAGCAAGGCTACATAAGAGAGTAAAAGATTAGGCAGGAAGAGAGTGATAGAGAAAGAACCAGTTACTGGGGGTGTCAGAGAAATAGGAAGAGAAGGATGGGAACACAGGTGTGAAGACAGTTGAGAAGGTAGAGAGAGATGGGGGGGGGGGAGAACAAGATACACAGGGTGATGTAGAAAGGACGAGGGAAGAACTGGAGTCAAGTAGATAAGAGATGGGAATTGACATTGCATTTAAATTCCTGGAGGTTGTAGCCATCAGGAAAGCAAATATATGAAAGGGAGATCTACAGGCTGGAAGTGTGGGAAAAGAAGCTGATAGAGTAGAATTGTTGCTTGCATTTGGTTAATTTAACTGTAAAAAGGTGGGGCCTTGTCACGAGTTTGGTTGCCCGAGTAAATTCTTGTGGAGGATCAACCAGATCTAAGATAATTTATTATATCTCGTGGCCTGTTTGACCCTAGATCTATGACTGCAAGGTCTTGTATAATCAGTGTTCTTTTCCGCCATAAGTAATGTACATAACGACTGCTAAATTTGTCCGACTTTCTATCGTTAAGGGATTACGTACACTACTTGTGTGCTAAAAAACTTCCGTTAGATGGCTTTGCCGAAAAGCAATTTATATGAAAAGGGCACAATGTCTAATCTTCTGTTATTTCTTCTTTAGTAACAAAATAACTTAGAGATAGCATATGGTTCGTTTCGTTTTCTTTATGGGAAACTTTTCATCCTTTAATTTCTCATTAAATAAACTCAGAAAGTATACAGCATATAATGCTCTTAACTACCTCCATTCACCCTCTCTCTTATATATATATATCAGCATTCAGTGTGGGTATAAAAGAATCCAAAGGAGTATCCTGTACATACAGTGGCAGGATAACTTTCTAAAAGAGCTCTAAACATATATGCATATAAATACATATAGAGCAAATATAAGAAAAATTAAGGCAGACACGTTATTTCATGGTGAATCGGAGTATAGGCCTGTTTCAGGCGAACCATAATCAGCTTCCGTCCTTATTTTACAAAGGATTTTATATTACAAAAAAGTGAAAGAACATGTAGATTAAAAACCCACTGTTCAAGCATTTACTTTTTATAAAGAGTGCTCAATACAGAGTAGAGCTTAATATTGTAATTTTGTTATTACATTGTTATTACAATGGTTTATGAAAGCATAATATCACTACACAAAAATTTTCATGTTTCAGAACAAAACTCTTCCTCTTCAGGTGATATTTAAAAAAATACATATCATCTGAAGAACAACAGTTTTGTTCTGAAACATGAACATTTTTTGTAGTGATATTATGCTTTTATAAACTATTGTAATAACAAAACTACAATATATAGTGTATCGAAGCAGCAGATAATTTTCTAAACATATATTGTTAAATATAAGAGACACTGAATGACTATTATGTTTAATCATAAGCCGTTCTAAACATCGTGTTTTGGCTTTAATTTCAGGTGAAAATAAAGACAAAAATTATACAACATTTGGATGATTTTTTTATTATGTTGATTCTAAGCTTTCGGCTTACGCGGTGTGACGTCATAGAACTGCATTACAAATTTACAACCTGCGTTTGCTATTTGGTGACTCTTACCGTTGCATACCAATGTTTTATATCAATACACGGTAATATCATCTTTAATGGTGGGTATCTTTATGTTAACGTCTCTGTAATCTTTCTGAAGATGGCCCTTAACTTAACTCAACTGACTGACTGACTGGAAAAAAAAAAAAAAAAAAACCTTGGCGCTAACATATTTCCCGCGCATGAAGAGAGAGACAACAGTGAAGAGCGTCGGCTCAGTTCATTTTCTCTATTACCAGTTATTAAAATTTACTACCAGTTATGAAAGCTCTTGCTGCGTGTTTGCTTTTTAACACTGGCTTATTATTTCATTTATTTTAGTAATTATGTCGTCACGTCACGTAGGGAGGAATATACCCTCTCTATCATGGCCGTATCTGTCTACCGGGCACACCGGGCACGGGTCCAGGCCGATCCGTGCAATCATAGTGAAAATCCGGGCAAGGAAAAATATCTTCGTCAGAAATCAAACTAAACAATTCACAAAGAAAGAAAGAAAGAAAGAAAGAAAAAAAGAAAAACGAAGAAAACACCCGAATGAACGCAGTAAAAATCTGTTTATTTATTAATTTGGGGAGAAAAGACTGGTTATACTCAGAAAGTCCGAACCCGATTTCCTGCTTTCGTTCACGTTCTGTGCCTAATTTCCATTGGAATAGCCGAAAAAATCTGCAAAAATTATAGTTTCTGGAAACGGATGACACTGATGACGTCATCACATTGTCAACTAATAAATCCGGGCAATTTTCTCTGTGCCCGGTGTTTTTTAACATCAGCTACGGCCCTGCTCTCTATTATAATAAACACCGTTGTGTATTTATTTCTGTCTATTTCGGCTGTCAGAAAGATAACCGGATTTCGATATATAAAGTCACAAATTTATTTGCCTGAAGAAAATCAACTTTGGACTCGAAACACGTGTAGCTACACTAATACCATTATGGTTGCTTAATATATTACACAAAGCAAGTTATATTATTATTATTATTATTATTATTATTATTAATAATAATAATAATAATAATAATAATAATAATAATAATAAAATTCACGGCTTCTCACACTTATATATACATTCCCTCCTGTCACGCTCGGGTGGGGAATTATTGTTTTCTTTCTTATGACTTAATGTAAGATACTCAATAAAAGGTACAACTATTTATGTTGCCGTCATTTTAGATGGCATATAGATATAAATATTTCGCTGTCATTTTTTACAGCACGGGCCCACTCGTATTTAATAATTCTACGAAGCCACCAAAGAAATATCAGAACGTGAGTTTCTCACAATTTTTTGTATGAACCTTGCATAAACATACGAAAAAGGACAAATCTACAAACGTTATTCTTCGATCAGTTTGTTGGTTTATTTCTATTTCGTTTGCTTAGGCAATAAAATATATCGGTTAATTCTTCATCATTTTTGCTATTTTCATTTGCAATGCCTGTTCAAGAAAAGGCTCATGGGCGCAAATGTTGTCCCATGTCCTCTTTGTTTTTAATTTACTTAATCACTATTAACTTCAACAAAGCTCTTCATGTACATCGTTTCTTGAGCTGATCAGCTATCCGAACAGTTCGCTAGCTTCGGTAACGCGATTCACGTGTGATGTCATAGGAACTGTAATTGCAGCAAAATAGAGGCATCAATTAGAGATCAACAGGTATTTACTACTACTACTACTACTACTACTACTACTACTACTACGACGACGACGACGACGACTGCTGCTGCTGCTGTCGTCGTCGTCGTCCTTCTTTTTCATCTTGTAGTAGCAGTCGTCTTTTTTACGTGACATACTGAAAATACCTTGCTTGAGGCACAGGTCTTATTGCCATATTACGTTAAACACTGATTCTCGTTCGATTACCGTAGCTAAGCAACACTGAGTCTGATCCGTGACGGGATCGGTAACCCTTAAGGAATACCATGGATTGGATGTGTGGGTGAGGTAATTGATAATAATAATAGCTTGGAATAAGAAATCGAAGAGCCGAGATCGAATTCCAGTCGAGCTGTTCACATTCACTTTTGCGCAAGAACCCTTGAGAAAGCTATGTTTCCATTAATTCTTCACCTTTCATCTACACGTTGAATAGCAGGACTTCTATCAGAAAATCATTATCACTTCCAAAAGATTGTTAATACAATATTCATTCACAAAAATAAAGAATTTTTCTTACAATCCAACAAATGTCAGTCAGTCAGTCAGTCAGGCAGTCAGTCAGTCAGTCAGTCAGTCAGGCAGGCAGTCAGTCAGTCAGTCAGTCAGTCAGTCAGTCAGTCAGTCAGGCAGTCAGTCAGTCAGTCAGTCAGGCAGACAGTCAGTCAGTCAGTCAGTCAGTCAGGCAGGCAGGCAGGCAGTCAGTCAGTCAGTCAGGCAGGCAGGCAGTCAGTCAGGCAGGCAGGCAGGCAGTCAGTCAGTCAGTCAGTCAGGCAGGCAGGCAGGCAGGCAGTCAGTCAGTCAGGCAGGCAGGCAGTCAGTCAGTCAGTCAGTCAGGCAGGCAGTCAGTCAGTCAGTCAGTCAGGCAGGCAGGCAGTCAGTCAGTCAGTCAGTCAGGCAGGCAGGCAGTCAGTTATACTCCCAAACGTGATACACGCTTGAGCGATCAGATCTCGAAAGAGACATGACAGACTGAGCAGAAGATTTTCCCGCAGTAGGTTGCCATTACTTTCTGCGGTAGACTTGTTGCCAACCAAGGCCAACTAATCTGTCCTGTTATTTAACACATAGATGGAGGGAGAAGAGACGGATTAATACCTTTCCGAAGTGAATACAACAAATTCAATTTGAATTCGAACTCGGCTCTCCAACTTCTCGTTCCGATGTCCACTGCACTGCAACGCACATCGGTTTTAAATAACCTACAAAGGGTTGATAATCCATAAAAAACAAATCAGTTAATCTTGAGGCAATGTTTCAAGAAAACTTCTCAAAAATTTTTTTGGAGAATCCATGCAGATTTTCTGGCAGTCTACAATCTTGGTCTTAATTGCAATTTTCCCTAAATGATATTTACTATCCATTTTAGTTGTTGCTGCTATCGAAAATCTTCAAGTGATGATATTTGGTACAGTTCTCTGTTTGTGATTCTGTTGCACCAGTTCACGAGGTTCGAAGAAGGACGGTCCTCGCGAAGACCTACAAGGTTCATTCGCTCGAAGCGAGACATGTCAAATTTATAAAGATTTTCCTACTTGTTCCATATTTAAACATTCTACCGGATTTAATCAAAATTTTCAAGTCGTCAAACTATTTATACTTTATTTGCATGAATAAAACTAAATTTATTAAAATAATCACTGTTACCTTAATATTTTTTAATCATATCATCCGATGCAAGGCAGTAAAGCTACTAAGCCTCAAGAGGTTACTGAGTGTGAAAGAATAATAAGAAAAACGAAAAAAAAAAAAAAAAAACAAGAGAAAAATAATTAAGGAGTGAGAACTAAAGAAGAGGAATCAAGAAGTCAGTAGATAATGACTGACATTGCATTTAAATTTTTGAAGATCAAAATTGGCTGGAAAGCATGTAGCAGAATGAGAGTTCCACAAGCGAGAAGACCTTGCCACCATTCTAGTCAGTCAGTTAAGTGCCATACGTGATACACGCTTGGGCGATCATGTCTCGAAAGAGTCATGACTGACTGGGCAGAAGATTATCCCGCAGTAGGTTGCCATTGCTTTCTGCGGTACACTGGTTGCCAGCCAAGTCTCTTCTATTATTTGTCTTGTAGGTAATTGGGGAAGAAATGTATTATATTATTACGTAGTAATTAATGGGGGATCAGTTTATTACTTCATAACAATATAAAACTGATCCCCCACTTTATGACCAGTAGATACCTTAATCATGATTCCAACTATTATATTTAGTCAGTCAGTTAAGTGCCATACGTGATACACGCTTGGGCGATCATGTCTTGAAAGAGACATGACTGACTGGGCAGAAGATTATCCCGCAGTAGGTTGCCATTGCTTTCTGCGGTAGACTGGTTGCCGACCAAGGCTATAGAACCCAATCTGTCCTGTTATTTAACCCATAACTGGAAGGAATAGACGGATTAATACCTTTCCCAAGGGTATTTGCGCGTAAGTGAATGCAATGAATCTGGCTGGAATTCGAACTCGGCTCCCCGATCTGCGCTTAAAATCATAAATCTAGGTACCATAACAAAGACCTCATCTGAACAATTACCATGGAAGTATTTATAGAAAAGGCATAAGGATAGCAACCTTACGGCAGTGGGGAAGAGACTGAAGCCTAGACGCCGGATCAGGACCAATAATATTGTTGATTCTTTGGATTTTATTAATAATCTTTAGATATCTAAATGCTGGATATAGCTGTTGAGATTATAACTTCGAAAAGCTTACTGATGATACCTAGCAGACTCATGGGTCTACACTGGGAGAGGAAAGTAGCTCTCGAAGACCGGACATACGCATGATACCTTCAATATGCTTGGGAAGGATTGGAATAATTCGGGCCTGACATTCATAAGCACAACCAATGAAATTTTGTCTGGACCAGTGGCTTTCACCAGGTCAAGAATTTTTATAAGTCTAGAGACTTCTCGTACTGTAATGAAAATATTACTGATGTTACCCTGTCCCCCGCGTTGGTCTTCATGTTCGTCCACTCCACCGTGGTTAACACCTAGAATGACAGCTCACCTCACTCTTTAATCGTTGCTGATTTGTCGCTGGTATCATGTTGATGAGCACGGTTCCACTCGAACTATCTGACGTTTATCTCTTTCAAGATCCTTCACTCTTCTGCCATGTTGTGCTTTTGATCTCAGAGGGTGAGAAAATCACTGCTGAAGTAAACTGAAGCGAAGAACAGGTCGACGGCTGGGCGCTACACAAAAAAGAATTCTTTGGAATAAAGAATTAACTCTACTGTATGATTCAGACGTCAGTCCTGCGATAAAAATCAAACATTTAAGCTGCTCCTTTTCACATTCCCGATTTACGATACCAGCGAACATTACTAATCGTCTTCGTCATTTTTTCTAATTTGAGACAAGTAAACCTGGTAGTAAACAGTGGCTGTTTTTGTCCAAAGATTTCTTTTAGCAGTTCTATTGTTTCAGTAAATGTTAAATCCGTTGGCTCCTTTGGTAGAATGTAATTTGTGTAACGGTCGTGTTTCTGGATTCCCAGTTTCCGAATTAGCAGACGGATTTTCTAATGTTCGTCTTTCTGTGAAAATTCGTTTTGGAAAATGTTTATCACTCTTTTGTACCACGAAGCAAAAATCTTTCCGCTTTCATTGTCTTAATGGAATTCCTTTATGTTGTTAGCGATTTTATCCACAGAATTTGTGTTCAAATTCCTTCCTTTTAAAATTTTCAGTTGATGATTGAATTGTTGATTGAACTTTTGAGTTATCGTAGTCAACAACTGCTGTTGCGACATTTGGAACTGTTGTGGCGCAGTGGATATCGGCTCGGAACGAGAAATCGGGGAGCCGAGTTCGAATTCCAGCTGAATTCATTGCATTCACTTACGCGCAAATACCCTTGAGAAAGGCATTAATCCGCCAATTCCTTCCAGTTATGGGTTAAATAAGAGGACAGATTGGGTTCTATAGCTTTGGTCGGCAACAAGTCTACCACAGAAAGCAATGGCCACCTACTGCGGGATAATCTTCTGCCCAGTCAGTCATGTCTCTTTCGAGACATGATCGCCCAAGCGTGTATCACGCATGACACTCAACTGACTGACTTGTTGTTGATTCAATATCTCTTTCAGTATGTCTGGTGACATCGCCATTTTTGCGAGTTTTTCTTCGTCGCCAAAAATTTGTTGTAACCCCAAATATTAGGAACAACAAAATATAACAAACGCAGTTAAATCTATTTTGAAATACAACAATATTCGTTTTCTTTATTCTCACCGACCAGAATACAGCAGAATTGGGTGGGATAACAAATTACTGTTTACACGTAGTGTATTGTCTAGCAGCCATGTTGTTTTTCTTCTTACCCCCTTTTTTTAAAGAGTCGATGAATTGTTAGGGGAAAATTGTCTCCCCTAACACCTACGAATCTCAACAATTATCATCCAGTTAATAGTCTCTTTCCTCATTTTTTTCCCCTTCCTTTCATTTTTTGTTTGATTAACTCCCTGAGGTTCAAGTGTCACACCAAGATTGTGTTCAGTAAGACGTGGGAAGGGGATGGCCTTTGTCATCTAACATTAAGTTTGAGGCAAAAATCAAGGCGAAGAGTTTCGCCTTGTCTGTGGAGGAAGAAATAATCGCGGGGACATTTATGATTGTGGGAACAGCCGGTTTATTTCTATTCATAATTTGGTTGGTGATCTTCCAGAATTCGCGGGATCCAATTTGTTTCAGCCTTGGCCTGGACAGCTCGTAGCTGCACTTTACGTTTTCTAGGTTTTTTTTGCAGTAATTGCATGCGATTCTGAACCAGGTTAGACTGCATGGTATTTACTGGGATGTTTTGGAGGGAATAAAAAAAACTCCTTTTCAGGAAGAATCCATTTAGAAAGGACAGCAGGAAGGTGTGCTTGAAGAAAGTCGAGAAAGTAGTTTCCGTCATATAGAATAAAAAGCCGTCACATTCTGCTTTCACGAAGCGAAAAATCCTTCTTTGGAACGGTAAATCAGAAGATGCCCTAGGTTTGGCATCAGTCTGGACACTGACTAGGAAATGATCTCATGTATCAAGAGTGGGTGAAACTTTTTATAAGCATTTGTCAGAGCAGAATGTTAGAAAGATGTCCAGGAGGTTCGTCTTATGTTCCGTCGTCTTTAGGGTTGGTTCTTCGATGATCTGGGTTAGTTCATAGGCGATGGAGAAGTTTCTGCAATATCTGTCTTCATCGGTTTTGTT
The DNA here is from genome assembly GCA_037127315.1 of Ascarosepion bandense. Taxonomy (NCBI): domain Eukaryota; kingdom Metazoa; phylum Mollusca; class Cephalopoda; order Sepiida; family Sepiidae; genus Ascarosepion; species Ascarosepion bandense. The sequence goes on along the minus strand of JBBBDQ010001640.1, from coordinate 3,255,264 downwards.
TAGATGTTCGTGGATACTGCTATTAGTGCCGTAATACTATCATGATATCGAGAGGCTTCACCGGAGTCTACTGTACGGTTCAGAAACCATTCACAAATGGCAGTACGATAGCTCTGATATTATACACCTATTTCGGATAGGATATCCTCTTTCGAAGTTACTCGAAGGTTCGGATCCCTGACTATCAGACAGATGATGCCAAAGCCAAAAAAAAACAAAAAAAAAAACAAAAAAAACAAACATTTACACCCAAACACCTTTAATGAAGGTATAACAACCAAGGAAAGAAGATACAAACGTGATACTCCTCTTGTACATGTTTCGTTTACCTACAAGTCAAGGCAACAGAATTCCTTGGGTCAGAAACATCGTACCGGTCAGAGACCTAAGGTACCAAAATAAGCTCACCATATACAGTCAGTCAGTCAGTTAAGTGCCATACGTTATACAAAAGAGACATGACTGACTGGGCAGAAGATTATCCCGCAGTAGGTTGCCATTACTTTCTGCGGTAGATTGGCTGCTAGCCAAGTCTATAGAACCCAATCTGTCCTGTTATTTAACTCATAACTGGAGGGAAGAAACGGATTAATACCTTTCCCAAGGGTATTTGTGCTTAAGTGAATGCAAAGAATTCAGTTGGAATTCGAACTCGGCTTCCCGATTTCTTGTTCCAACTCGATATACACTGCACATCCACATCGCCATATACATGATAACTAAAACACTCATTGAGAGAAGTGGAGGTGTGTTAACGAAGGTTGATTGAAGGTGAGTGTGTCTTCTATGCCCCATATATATTTTATTTAATGGGAAAAAATGAATATACAACTTGTGCGATCAAACTCAAACTTCGATAACGTGACCACAATAGTACCAACTATAAGGACACATGAGCAGAAGGCAGCGCAACAAACCTAAAGATATGTTATATCGGAAGTGCAGATCATTTTTGACTTACACTCTTATAATTTGGGTTCCTCAAAAGTATTACGTTGGTTTTATAATCAACCCTTTTCCCTGTTTAGTTTTTAAAATTTACGAAATGATCTACATATAATATATTTTTCGATGAGTTTAGCTTTTCTGTAGTCAGATGAATCAAGTCAGGAAATGGCCCCTTTCACCAATCCGATTTCAACGAAGTTTTAAAAATAATAGAAGTTGTTCTAGATCGTATATTAACATTAAAATGTAAGAGTTATCACAGATACTAGCGTAATTCCCGTAAAGAATGACCTGATTGTGTACGCATGCATCAACATTTGTGATGCATTCGATCTTGTCACAAAGTATCGTTCCGTGTTCTAAGATCAGAGTGTAGTTTGTTTTTTCCACTTCTTCCGAGTTCTAGGATTACGGTAAGGGCATCGATGTCGTGTTTCTATTTCGAGCAGTTCACGGTGTGTATGTGTGTGTGTGTGTGTGTGTGTGTGTGTGTGTGTGTGTGTGTGTGTGTGTGTGTGTGTGTTTGTTTGGTGGGGGGAAGCAAGGGACATGAACACACTTTTTTCTTTTGTTCCGAAATGTCGTTGTATAATAACAATAAGACTTCCATTCACCGGAGAGGGGGATTTCTTTACTCGGTAGGCCGTCTTCTTAATTTCAGTCAGAACGCTTGCTAGGTGGCGTTCTATTCAAGACTAGAAAAACCAAGGGACATAAACCTTCTTTTTCTATTTTGGTCCGAAATGTAGTAGTGAAAACAGCAGGAATTCTCTTCGCAAGCCGACTTCTTAATTTCAACCAGCCATGTGGCACATCACACACACACACACACACACACACAGAGGCACATTTTCCAACAGCAAAGCTTATAAATGTTTTATTTATTGTGAATTTGTCTAAAGGACATACAGACAGATAAACAGACACACACATAAACATCTTACCTTTTATATATATATATATATATATATATATATATATATATTATCGATTTTCTGCACTATTATAAGAACTGCAACCTTGAAACTTCTGAATATCGTTTCTTATGTCTTTGTCCATGAGTGTATCAAATTTGATTAAAATCGGACAACTCCTTCTATGACCCGATTTTTTCAATTATCGATTTTCGATATTTATCGACACAAAAGCTAGCTAACAGGTCAGATAGAGGGAAAAGGAGATAGGGAAAAGCAGCGGATAACATATTTGAAGGGTCTGAGCAGGTGGATGACAGAACCGGGGTTGCGTAGTGTAACAGGAGAAAGCGTGCTAAGAGCCACCAGGGATAGAGAGACGTGGAAAGCCATGATCGCCTACGTCCTGAAAGGACAAGGCACATAGAAAATGATATAAATGTAGGTAGAAAAAAGCAAATGTTGATAAGAGCGAGTGTTACAAAACACTGCCTGATCAGGCTTGGACCCTCTCCCCGGCTTGTTGTATGGATCATTTTTAACAAATTTAGTATAGCAAATTGAACATAGGATTGGCTGAGATAGTTTTTCCGAATACCGCAAGTTGATACAAAGTCTAAACATTACACGGGATATTCTTAAATAGCTTTGTCTGATCGAGAATTTCATATTGACCAAACTCGTTTATAAATATCTAAACTGTCGGCTATATACGACCACTTTCTCAGGTCAATGGTGAAAAGCGGCTTCGAGCGAGTAAAGCGTGTAGGCCTCTGCGATGGCCGTCCTTTATCGAACTTCATTGACTGGCGTTACAGATTCATAAAGGACTGTACTAGGTAAAAGAAACGGCATCGCTTGAGGACTTTCAACAAGAGTAACAGCTAAAAGGGATAGCACTTATAATTCGAAGAGAGAAGAACGACTTTACCGCAAAAGGCAAATAAGGAAGATCCCATCAATATCAACCAAAGAACTCGAGTCATGCTCTTTAATAGGTTAATCAGATCTAGACTATCATATTTAACTTATATCATGCATAACATCCAACCCGTTCAAAAATGTTTAAACTCCCAGCTGTATATCACATTTTTCTTGGGCCAGTGATAAAAGATAATAAATCCATTAGGTCTTAAAGAGGACAACACTTCATCAGGATCAGAAAAAGACTTTACCAAATAACAAAAACATATGGATTGAGGACTTCCAACAAAAGCAACAATTAAAATGGATAGCACGTTATTGTGGGGACCTACCTACAAATGGACTCGTCCACACTTTATAATTGGCTACAAACTCTGAGTGGGGAGTCACTGAGTAGTAGACTTGCCTCTGCTACTATTGACACTGTCAGCTCTCTGCCTTCAGGTAGAGGGCGCTCTCTGCTTCCGAGCAGAGAGCACAAACCCAGTCGTGGTTCCGCCGAAGGGTAGAACCGCGACTGGGCAAAAATAGACACATTTTTTTGGTCCGGCTATATGGCCGGGAATACCCACTATAAAATGACCATGTGTCACATCCAGCCTTGCGTGGGAAGGCTAGTAAATACAACTGAGTAGTAGACCTGCCTCTGCTACTATTGACACTGTCAGCACTCTGCCTTCGGGTAGACGGCGCTCTCTGCTTCCGAGCAGAGTGCAATAACCTCGTCGTGGTTCCGCCGAAGGGTAGAACCACGACTGGGCAAAAATAGACAGACATTTTTTGGCCCGGCTATATGGACGGGAATACCCACTATAAAATGACCATGTGTCACATCCAGCCTTGCGTGGGAAGGCTAGTAAATACAACTGAGTAGTAGACTTGGCTCTGCTACTATTGACACTGTCAGTTCTCTGCCTTCGGGTGGAGAGCTCTCTGCCTTCGGGCAGGGAGCACTAAACCAGTCGTGGTTCCGCCGAAGGGTAGAATCACGACTGGGGAAAGATAGACAAATATTTTTTACCGGGCTATACGTCCCGGAAGACCCTCATTAAAAAGACCTTGTGTCACATTTTGCCTTAAGTGGGGAGGTGACTAAATAGTGTCACTGAGTAGTAGCCACACAGTGAGTGAATGAGTGAGTCAGGACGCCTGTGAGAAAAAGTACTCTCCTGTGCACCTTTGTACTACGTTTCCCGAGAATATAGTTTTCGACTTTATATCCGAGTCCGTGTTATCTTTCTATGGCCCTTTAATCATAACACTGGCGACGAAGATGAGGTTCCAACCACAAAGAAAAACTTCTACCTTAAAAATTCCACAAAATAGGCTACGCCATAACACGCGAGTAACTAGAAGGGAAAATAATGATATCATCAAGATGTTGATTTTCCGTCCTCCTTTAAAAAGAACGTTAGGAACGAAAGTCCTGTCGTTTATAGAAAGAGCGTTAGTGGACACGATAAGCCTCTTTTAACTGTTTTAAGTATGTCAGTCAGTTAAGTGCGATACGTGATACACGCTTGGGCGATCATGTCTCGAAAGAGACATGACTGACTGGGCAGAAGATTATCCCGCAGTAGGTTGCCATTGCTTTCTGCGGTAGACTGGTTGCCAGCCAAGTCTCTTCTATTATTTGACTTATAGCTAGTTGGGGAAGAAATGTATTATATTATTACGTAGTAATTAGTGTGGGATCAGTTTATTACTTCATAACAATATAAAACTGATCCCCCACTTTATGACCAGTAGATGCCTTAATCATGATTCCAATTATTATATTTAGTCAGTCAGTTAAGTGCCATATGTGATACACGCTTGGGCGATCATGTTTCGAAAGAGACATGACTGACTGGGCAGAAGATTATCCTGCAGTAGGTTGCCATTGCTTTCTGCGGTAGACTGGTTGCCGACCAAAGCTATAGAACCCAATCTGTCCTGTTATTTAACCCATAACTGGAAGGAATAGACGGATTAATACCTTTCCCAAGGGTATTTGCGCGTAAGTGAATGCAATGCATTCGGCTGGAATTCGAACTCGGCTCCTCGATTTCTCGTTCTGAGCCGATATCCACTGCACCACAACGTACATCCTTTAAGTAGGCAACTCCACTAATTCTATGAAGAAAGAACATACATAATGAAATAAATGCTCCGAACAAGCAAAGTTTTACCATCAAAATCTCTATTTTTATATTAAGAGATAAAACCAAAGAATATTTTCATTATTAAATTATATTATTATTTTTTTTATAATCATTTTTTTATAATTAGAGGATTACAGTGAGAGAAAAAAAACAAAGTACAGGGGATGTCGAAGAAAGGATAAGAGATGGGTAGGAATCAAATACAAGATGGCAATTGACGTTGCATGTAAACTTTTGGGGATTGTAGCTATCAGAGAAGCAAGCAAACGGTAGGGAGTTTCACTAGCGCCAAACGCGAGAAAAGAAACTGTGATAGTAGAAGAGAATATATATTTAACTATTCTGACGGTAATAGAGTGGGACCTAGATGTCAATCTAGTAGCACGAGTCAATACATGAGGTCTGGGAACCAGCGAAAAAGCTCGTCAGAGCAGTTGTCATGAAAATACTTTTAAAAAAGACAGAAGGAAGTCACATCACGTCAGTGAGAAAGTGACTGAAGGTGAGCTGCTACGTTAAGATCGATTATATTGCAGACTCTCCTTTGGGTTTTGCCGATAACTTCAAGATGAATAGAAGAAACACCCGGCCAGATATGGTAACAGTATTCGATGCACGGACAAATAGTAGATTTATAAGTGTGCATAATGGATTCTGATAAGAAAGTCTTTCTGGCCCGACACAGTTACCCAACCTTCCTAGCAGTAGATGCAGCTATGGATTCGATGTAGTCATTTGAGAGAGTAAGTCCAATGAGGTGAAGTTGCTCTCTAGGAGATTCTCAGAACACTCTAATCTAACCAACCCTCATTCTCGGTATCCTTAGCGTCATCCATTCTGATGGTAAGCAAGAAAATTTCACTAAGGTGGTTAAAGGAGAGCTACTTTGTTTTGGAGGTATTAAAATTTACAGATTGTGTGTCCTTTTGAAGAGTAACAGCCATGCTTAATGTATTTTTTTTTAATCTAGTGAATACGTGTTGTATATCGACAAACAACAAACACGCATATATATAAAAATATAAGTTATATTTTTATTAATGACGATGAACCGTGTAGCCTAGGGAACAGAGAGTGAGAGAGCGCGCTTCAAAGGGGTTGACGGGAGTGTCGTCGTATCTGTTGTGCCTCTCTTCACCGGCCGATCTCTGTCGCTCCTCTACTGCTACTCTCTGGTCTGCTGTCTCTCTGTCTCGTGAAATCCGTGCGCCGAGGTCTTTTTATAATCTCCAAACCGGGACTTTTTCTTCCGGTTTTGCCTCGCCCACGCACGCCCACGTAATTCTCAGAGACACCTGTTCTGTTTGCCTCTGTAGCCATTTCCGCTACTACCGGAAATAAGGTCAAACAAACATCCGTTCCTTTCAACGACCGGAAACACCCCCGCTTGCATCAGCCTTCCTCGGGTGGGGCCAGATTGTTATATTACATACGATCAGCCTGTTTTTCTGAAAAGGAAAAAGATTTTATAAATTTTAACTAACAAGTAACACTAACTGTTCAACCAATAAATGCCTAATGTTTTCTGTATGGAAACGGCTTTTTCACTATTACTATTAATCATCATGATTATTATAGATGTTATTATAGACACGACGTTTTTGACCATTTTCAGGTGTTCATTGTTTTTTTCTGGAATTTCTGTTGATTATTGTGTTATATTTTTGATGCTATATTGTTTCACTACCTAATATAGAGATTGAACACACGATCATTAAACGACAGTAATACATTGCTTACAGCCATGACAAGCCACAAGGCATACTTGTTTTTTTTATAAGCGTTTCACCCCGAGCAAGGTATGTCACTGCCACTACTGCGCAGGGGGCTACATAGAGTGGAGAAAGGATGGTTAAATATAGGAAATGTCAGAGGGTGGGTGATAGGCGGGTAAGGATACCGAGAATGAGGGTTGTGTAGATGAGAGTGTTCTGAGAATAATTGGGAGTTAGTGTGATAGGAGGTGTCTATTGACCCTACATTTAAACACCTGGATATTGTAGCTGTCGGGAAAGCAGACTTGTGGGAGGGACTTCCACAGGCGGGAAGCGCGAGAAAAGAAGCTGTTGGAGTAGAATTTACGGTTACATCTTATTTGTTTAACTGTAAAAGGGTGGGACCTAGTTGCTAATCTAGTATCTCGTGTAAATTCGTGCTTAGGCGGCACCAGTGATCTAAGTTCATCGGAGCAGAAGCCATGAAAGTACTTGTAGAAGAAGCACAGGGAAGCCACATCACGCCGGTGAGAGAGTGGTTGCAGACATGCAAGATCGTTTCAATATTAAGGCCGGTTAGTAAGTTTCTTTTTCCTTTTCTTTTCATCTTTTGAATGTAGAATTGTAATGTTGGCTGTTTTGTTTTATGGCATATCAACCTCGGCGGGTCATTTACTGCCAAGTAAATTTTATTTATTGCTGGTAATACCTTTCAACAATTTATTGTTGTTTTTATATAAGTTTTGTGTCTAGTAATACTTTTTTTTCTTTTCGAGTACCAAGATTCATTGGGATTTGTTTTTTTTTAAGGAGAGGGTCCCTAAGTCCTACCCTGTTATTTAACCGATAACTGGAGGGAAGGGACGGATTAATACCTTTCCCAAGGGTACCAGTGCTTAAGTGAATGCAGGGTATTCAACTGGAATTCGAACTCGGCTCACCGATTTCTTTTTCCGAGCCGATATCCACTGCACCACAACGAACATCCGTCGCTAAACGGCACCTGGTATTCCCAAGCGGTCACCCCTCTAAGTACTGACCAGGCTCAACTTCGGTGATCGAACGAGACCCGGTGTATTCAACATGATATGGCCGTAAGCCAAAATTGTAATGTATTTTAATTTCTTTGAACTGTTGTTCTCATTTTAATGATTATAGATGTTATTATCAACAGTGTCAGATACTATTTAAATTGATTGGTTCACTCATAAAAAATAGGCACAAATTTCGAGGAGTTCAATTTTTGTAGATTAACAAGAGAGGCGTCTGAAAAACTAACACGTGAGAATTATCCGACGCATATTGGCAATCTCATTGCAAGACAAAGTGTCCAACACTGAGGTCCTGTCTCGCGCAGGTCTGCTTACCATGTTCATATTCCTTAAACAGCACAGACTCCGCTGGCTAGGCCATGTCCACCGCATGCCAGACGGTTGCATTCCAAAAGACCACCTGTATGGAGAGCTGGTCTCTGGAAGAAGACTCACTGGGCGGCCACAGCTGCGGTATCGTGACATGTGGGCATCAACACGGAGTTATGGGAGAGCGTAGCAGGTAACCAGAATAAATGGAGAGGAATCCTGGCCCAACAACTCAAATCAAGGGAGGAGCAACTGACACAAGTTGCCATGGAGAGGCGGGTTCGCAGAAAGCAAAATGACAGCTCCGACAGACCAGAAACAAAGCATAAATGCACCTTCTGCAACAAAGACTGTCACTCCCGCATCGGTTTCTACAGTCACAGACGCCGATACTCCAGCCAAGCAGACAACTAGGATGCTACCCATGGTCAACCCTGACCGATTGAGGCCTTGCTATTGATCTTCCTTGATCCACGACAGAATAACAAAATATTGATTTTTGTTTTTCAATATAAGGCAGCAAGGCATCTGATTAGAAGGAATGAAGAGTGTGGTACAACTTCTTAATTGCTGTTGTTCCCAGGTCCGCCCTGACACGGGGTAGTAGCACTTGTTAGGGTCCCAGCTATGGAAAAATAATGAATCTTCCAAATTGGGATCAAAACACGATAAAAGTATATCAATACACTTTTATAGTAAAAATACCCCTAATAGATTTTAATAGTAAAAAAAGTCCCCTCCCCACCCAAAAAATAAAAATAAAATAAAATAAAATAAAAACAAAAAAATAAAAAACAAAGGATGGTAGGATTTTAACTGCTTTAAATGGTAGGATATACTGTTTTCGAGGAAATGGACCCAAAAAGGCCACCCATACTTAACGCCAGAAAGAGACAGTAATACATTTTTTTAAGAGAAAATTACTCGCAATATATTTTTAAAAGTAGAAATTATTAATGCTCCTAGAAAAATTAAATTTCGGCATTAAATGACCCATAAGGAGTTGATATGCCGTTAAAGAAACCTACCAGCCAAAGCTGCCGTCAATCAGACTATCTCGATTGGGTATCCCGACGTGGTGTAATGGTTAGCAAGCGTGTCTCGCTAGAACCTGTTACAACTGAGTAGTGAAGAACCTGTTACAACTGAGTAGTGAGTTCGATCCTCACTGGGTATTCCAAACTTTCGGCTTTGTGCCACATTTAAGCTACGCTTGGAAAATCACCAGTCAAAGTAACTCGATAATTACCAATCTGCAGAATTCTATGTTTTATTCTGCTACGTTTAATTCTGGCTCAAGGATAAATATATGGAGCATCCCGTGAAGACCTCACTCACTACTTACTAATAATGACTTGCGAGATCGGCTCGTTAGCCACTACACCACATCAAGTCGCCATCCCAAATATTTACTTAGCTTGGCACTAGTCAATAAATATGAAACTTCAACTCAGAATCGAACTCACACCCAATGAATATTTAGGATGCCTTAGGGTGGGAGTGGAGTAATAGTTAAAGAACTTGTTTAAGTGACAATTACCATTAAAAATCAGCCAGGCTAACTTTCCAACCATTATCACCATTGATTAACTCTTACGACCAATAGTCAACTGGGCTAACCCTTTGACCATTACCTACCCAGCGCTTGTCGAATCTCATACCAATAGTCAACAGGACTAATTCACTAAATATTAACCGCACTTGTTGACCATAACCATCAATATTCAACCGGAATTGTATACTAACCATTACTGTCATTGCTATTAATAATCAGCCAGCCACACCCTTGGTTTTACATTTCAGTTAATAGTGAATCATGCTAACTCATTAACCATTACATCTTCTGCGAGGCGACCAAGAAATTCTGTTTGGAATCTGCAGTAATTACTTGATTCCTAGTGTTATCTTTGACCTTTACATGAGCCAGTTCAGGACAAAAATTGAGTACGACCCGGTCCACACTTTTTAACTTCGATAGAGTCCAAAAACGTCTCCGCGTCCTTGTAGATGATGAAATATTTTCTACCCTACAACCATTCTCTCACAGATGAAATGTCGTAAGCATCTCACTGCTCTATCGCTATATCTATGGAAGATGCTCAGAACCTTCAAGGCTCAGACCCCCATGCTAGGCACATTGCAGCAAACCACCCTCATTAACTTCGTAATCCACTAGTGAGATGTAAGTTCCACTCGAGCAGCTACTTCTCGCGAACCGCTGCACTGTGTAACCGACACCCAAGATAATTGTTTCTCTATCAATCTTAAACTATTCATGTCTACGGTTAAGCATTATCTTTCCCAGCTATCCATATAAACTGTGCGTCTTGGGTACCTCGAAGTGGTGTAATGGTTAGCAAACTGATTCGCTAGAACCCTTACAATTGAGTAGTCAGTTCAATCCTCACTGGGTGTCCCTTACTTTTGCTCTTGTGCCACATCTAAGCTACGCTTAGAAAATCATCATAAACTGTGCATTTTACTCTGTAACCCTCCCGGGCTTTATACGGGATGAATTTCACTTGAAAATATTTCCCCCCGTATTCCATAGGTAAGAAATTCTCAGACGACTATTAACTCAAAACTGTTATTTTCTGAAATAGGTTCCCGCGTGAACTCTTCCTTGGACACTAAAATTTTAACCTCTTCAGGTCAAAGGTCAGCCGCTATCTTCTTTATCCTAATAATTTTCCCTTCTTTCTACCTAAGTATTCTTCGCTTCGCATTCAGTTACTACCTTGAGTGTCTCTTGAGCCTTGTATTGAGTGATGTTTTAGTAGTAAAAATACAAGATTCTCTTTTCTCAAAGAAATGGCAAAGGTTTATGCAAAGTCTCCAATGTTTTCTTAATTCTTGTTTTTTTTTAAAGTACTGTCTCCTTAGTAGTGTTTTTCTCGTATTTTTAACGCAGTAATCCCTTTGCATATTAGTGGCTTTATTACCTTGCCTGGGGTGAAATAATAAAAAAAAATGGCGCTGTAACAAAATTAACTACAGAATTCCCAGTAAAAAAAAAACAAAAAAAAAAACGGTAAATTTATTATGACTGTTTTATCATTCAAGAATAATTGACTTTAAATAACCTTGAATAAATTTCTTGAATATTAATGACCTTGAATAATGTTTCGACTCTCGCGTGAATATTTAACTCTGGTTCATTTATGATTGATTAATTTGCTTCTCGGTCTTGTGACTCGTCATTTAAAAGTTATTTGCAGATAACTTTCGTCTTTCGTTCTGCCCTTTCCAAATTATTGTACTGTTCAAAGAACTTCCGATGTGGGGATTGACGAAATGTGCAGAATTCTTACTAAATTTTTAGTCACATCAGTCGTAACCAGTTGTCTCAATTCTTTCTGAATTTACCGCTTTTTTTACTGGGCAGCCTGTAGAACACAAGCACAAAAGTAGATTTAAAATAGAAGAAAACAAAAAAGCAAAAACAAGCAAAGAAAAAGCAAAAAAAAAAAAAAAAAAAAAAAAATTGTGGCATGTGATTTAAACCAGGAAATACCAAAGCTCTTGTTTGAAAACTTCAGAGTTATCTCCCGTAGACTTACGGACTGTTAATCCTATGTAAAAAGCCAGTGAAGAGACAATTCTCCCTCTTCTTCTTCGCTTCGCTAGGCTGTTAGCCCGAACCCTTAGACACCCCTCTTTCTTACTGAGAATGATCGTCCAGCAAGTAAGTCCGACTTTGCTTTAATGTAACTTGTATTCCTGAAGCAACATGTCCCCTTTCGCCTTATATTTTGGGACAATATATTCATTGCCTTGAGAGGGTAGTTCTGCTCTGGGCCAAGATGGTGACTACTTGAAGACACTATATCTGGCAACAGGATTCTGCACTATGCCTCACAAGCAGAAGAACACAGTCATGACAATCAAAAAATTTCTGTGACCACATCACACCTTACATCTGGCCACATAGCTCCCTAGACTGCAAACCACTTGATTATTATGTACGGGGCACAGTTGAACGAAGGTCAACAAAACTCCTTGTAACACGAAAGATGAACTGAAGGCAAGGATTATGGCAACATTCACTAACTTAAACGAAAATATCACCTAAAAGAGATGCAGCAGAACCCGAAGTTGTATGAAATCTGTGATTGAAGCCAATGACCACCTTATTGAATAAATTTATTCTTTAGTATTTCGAGATAGTTTTTTATAATTTTGGTAAATATATCCGTTAAGATGCCAGTATTATTTCCATTCTTGTATAATTTATACGACGGTTTATCCATCGCATCCCACATTTTCAAGTTATTTCGAATGATTATCATTTTGTATAATTGTTCTTTTGATTAATTTTCATTCAAGCAATTTATAATTCGAATAAATATTTTTCGAATAATTATTTTCGAACAATTTTCACTATACGGAATTTTCTATCTAAATTACCCAACGACGAGATTAACAGCATTGTTAGGTCCAAATAAAAGCTTCCTCTAATCGTCCACAAAATTATAGAAATATGTTAACTAATTACTAATCACTACTTCACTTTCAACAATGTTCTCTACAAGCAAAATTTCAGCTTACCTATGGGGTCACCTATCAGTGTTCTTGGTTGCCTTTTTCTAGAATTCTTAGAATCCGTTCCATTAGACATCCCTAATGCTAGGATAGTTACCACCACCTCCAAGACAATCGGAGAAATAATTAGGATGAAAAATAAACCCAACACCAATTCAAATGCCGGGATTTATCAAATAAATTGTTTACAATGCAAAAATGTTTATGTAGGAAGATATCAGGTAAACTAAAAGCCCACATCTATGAACATTAGAGAAATGTACTTCTAGACAAACAATTTAACTCTCTCAATGAGAAACAATGCTGGTCATCTAAGAATGTAAATCATATCCAGTACAAAAAATACATGCTTAAAAAGATTTAAATAAAATCAGGATGTTCTATTACCCCGCTGCATCGATCGATCCGCACAAAAGGGAAAGCATCAGATTAGGTGCCTCTACTCATTTTCGATACCTCATATGAAATTGAATTATTGAAAATAACAAGTTTTATTGAAGTTTTAATTTTAGCTTTAATTGAAAACTAAGAGATTAAACTTATTAATTCTAGTAAGCAAAATACTCATGTGCATTTCAAATCGAAATTATATTGATTGGAATCTAAAATTTTTCTGATTTAAAAAAATCAATTTTTCGGTCATTTTTGATCGATCGATTTTTTGGTTTAAAAAATTTTGCAAAAATAAAATATACCTCGCTGACACGTTATTTTATTCAAATTAGCATATTTAAACTTACCTTAATCTGATTTGAAACAAGTTATTACTTGTTTAGTTTCTGAAATGTACTATAAAAACCTTTCTTAATTGCGGTAACTTTGTTATCAGTGTTATCAGAAGCGATAATTGGTATGACGCACGGAAGCCGTCAAAAAACAAAAAACAAAAATAAAGCAAAAACAAAAACAACAAAAAAAAAACAACAAAAAAAAAACAAAAAACAAAAAGCTAAGTATGGTGGCCTAAATTTGATATAAAGTTTTGTAGCTTAATCATACCCTTCGTTTTTGGTTTTTAACTATATAGTAAAATTAAAAAATAGAAAATAATATTTTCATTAATTATCTAATATTTTATGTTTGAAGATGTATTATGAAAAATAACAATTAAAATAAAAGAAAACTTTCTTTTAAAATAATTTTACAATTCAATAACAGAGAATTAAATTGTATAACATGACAGAGGTAACTCCACAATTTATGAAATATTATGGCATTTATTGATTTTTATTTTTAATATCTATTTTTCATATTCTTTAATTTAGGCACCTCCACAAAAGAATTAAAATATAAAACTTGCTTTAAATTTTGAAAGGGTTATTTGCAAAGCTCATTGAATGTTGAAACGTAGTGCACAAACACGGAAGAGAGATGAAAGAATTGTACCCTGCCGAAAATGTTTATATAGTTTTTTTTTTTTCTGTAAGGTGCACAAACTTTGAAACACGTAACCTTTTAATGATATATACCACGTGCGGCCACCCGAAAAAAAAAAAAGTACGGGTCATCAGTATACACCCACAAAAATATTTTAATTATTTTAAAAATCTCATGGCTTGATTATTTGTATTAAGCTTTTCAATTTTCGATTTGTAAATATAGTCTTCACGTATTAACTTAACAACCTAAAGTGAACGATGAAGGAGGACATTTTAAAAGATTTTTTAAACCTTATAAACTATTATAATAAAAAATAATAAAATTGAAAACTATTCTTCAGACTATGATATCCTTAATGTATATTGTTTATAAAACCAATTAAAACTTAATCTAAATAAAAAAAAAGCCTAGATGGTTCAATCAAAGGTTTACATTTAAACTAGAAAACTTAAAATTTGTACAAAAGTGACAAACTACGGGTGGAAATTGAAATTAGAATATGGAAAAGACCCAGATTTAAAGTGAAAACAGCCAAGCCTTACAACAGTGATAAAATATGTAGACTATGCGAGGAAGAAAAGTGAGCTATTATGTTATCCCAAACAAAAATGAAAGAACAGAAACTATGACTAAGTGTAAACATACCATGAAATACCTATTAGGGTCATACAACCATGAACGAAAACGTTATAATTTTTTCTAATTTAAAAAATTGTGCATTCAAAAAAATCACCATTGCGTGAGCGTTCTTAAAAAAAAACAACAAAAACAAAAATAAAATAAAACAGTAAAAATCACCTGAAAACACCATATGTTCGAATTCCAGTTGAATTCATTGTATTCACTTACGCACAAATACCCTGGGGAAAGGTATTAATCCGTCTCTTCCCTCCAGTTATGGGTTAAATAACAGCACAGATTCGGTTCTATAGCCTTGGTTGGCAACCAGTCTACCGCAGAAAGTAATGGCTACCTACTGCGAGATAATCTTCTGCCCAGTCAGTCATATCTCGAAAGAGACATGATCGCCCAAATGTGTACCACGTATGGCACTTAACTGACTGATTGACATTATCTCTTCAAAGATGAAGAACAGAGTTGAAGCAACATAAATCTGGTTCTACAGAAAGATACTGAGGATACCATGGACCAAACACGTGAGCAACGACGAGATTTTGGAGAAAATGTAATAAAAAAAGGAAACTTTTAATTAATATCAGGTCGAGGCAGATGAAATTTCTGAGGTACTTAACAGACTGACTGACATAATAAATAATCTAAACTTATTTATAAATGGAAATTTGTCTCTGTGTGTGCATGTGTGTGTCTGTGTGTGTGTGTCCGTTACCTATAGACTCCGAAACGGCTGAACCGATTTTCTTGAAAATTTACACAGTTGTACTATAAGCGTCTGCGAATATTCTTAGCTAGTCTTTGTGGCGAGGTACCCCCGATAAATATCAAAAATCGATAATCGAAAAAAATCAGGTTATAGAAAGAGTGGTCCTATTTTCATCAAATTTTATACACTCATAGACAAAGACATAAGAAACGATATTCAGAAGTTTGAAGACTGCAGTTTTTAGAATAGTGCAGAAAATCGATAATATATATATATATATATATATATATATATATATATATATATATATGTAAAAGGCAAGATGTTTGTGTGTGTGTCTGTTTATCTGCCTGTATGTCTGTATTTTTTCAGCCCTTTTATTTTAGTTTTTGCTTCGGGTTTGGCTCTAAGTAGGTATAATTGTAGTTCTTAGTCTCAGCCATGATACCATTTACTCAGAGGACTTATTTAGCCTTCAAAATTCAGTTTACGACGAAAAAAACTTATTTGATATCGATACCAGGAAATCAAAATTTGACTTACATTCATTCGTTTTTCTTTTAAGTCTACGGTTTCGCTTTAACTGGAAACAACTATTGCTTTTTAGTCTTTCGTGCCAACGTCCAAAGAATCTGAGCTCCAGGAACATGGATTAGTTTTAAAGCTTTCATTACACCCGAGCAACGCCGGGCTATACTGCTAGTTTTAAATAAATCAACAATGTTTTTAACATCAACTTCAGACTTTTCTTTTTAAAAAATTGAATAATTTTAACAAACTCGGCATTATTGATAAAAATTAGTCAGACCTACCCACCTCAGAGGATGTGCGTCGTGGTGCAGTGGATATCGGCTCGGAACGAGAAATCGGGAAGCCGAGTTCGAATTCTAGTCGAATTCCTTGCATTCACTTACGCGCAAATACCCTTGGGAAAGGTATTAATCCGTCTCTTCCCTCCAGTTATGGGCTAAATAGGACAGATTGGGTTCTGTAGCCTTGGTCGGCAACCAGTCTACCGCAGAGAGCAATGACAACCTACTGCGGGATAATCTTCTGCCCAGTCAGTCATGTCTCTTTCGAGACATGATCGCCCAAGCGTGTATCACGTATGGCACTTAACTAACTGACTGACCCACCTCAGCTGGAGTGTTTAGCGGTTAGTGACTCTGAGTCTGTTCAATCACATGCATATTTACATGATAACACAAATTTGGACTCAGTAAACACGAATTCTCTTAATTTCTATTCAAACACTCCTTCTCTATTCGATATAAATATTATAAATATATTATTTATTTAAACAAACGTTCTCTATTCGATATAAATATATTTTGCCATAAAACCTGCTTGGTGACTAAATCAATGCTTATCTTTCTTGCAACTACTCTATGCCAGTGATATAAACACATTTATTCTTTTCAATTTTGAATTTTGGATTACGTGCTGTCGTCTCTTTTCATGGTAAAGTAAAAATATAAATATTTACCTTGTCTCTCTTACTGAGACGCGATGAGAAACAAAGTCTAGTTTATGGCGGGGAACATAAGCACGTACGCCCCGGTGAGAGCAAAAAATTGCCCAGCCTCCGCAACTGTCGGTTGCGCTGAACTCGGTGGCGACCACCGATCCATTCCTCTAATGCAATGGGATGGTGCAGCCCCAGGCGTTTATTCCTCGGGACCGGGCACCTCTCAGTGTTTTTCATATGTGACTCTGTTCGCAGGCAGAGACACAATTGAGAGATGATAATCCCTATCCGGCAGATGCCAGTTAAGTACATGATTTTCTAAGCGTAGCTTAGACATGGCACAAGGCAGAAAGTAGGGGGAGCTCAGTGATGATCGAACTTACTATTCTGTCATAATTGATCGAACGAGACAAAGCTTGTAAACTATTACACTACGTCGAAGGGCCCATAAAGTATATAAAACTACTTTCCTCTAACGACCATAGAGAAACTTTCCTACCAGCCATCAGCATGGCTGATGTAAGTCTCCTTGAGTGTAACACACTGCACCTCCTTGACTTCATATTTTCAGATGAGCTGAAGTGGAACCCATTTCCGAATAAGATCAGGCCATATATCGGTAGGATGAAGGCTTAGCAATGGGTTCACCATTATTTTTTTTATTTTTTTATTTTTTAATCATTTCACCCCGAGCAAGGCGGAAACGCCACTGATGTGCAGGGGGTTACATAAATGTAAAAAGATTAATTAGAAAAGAGTGAGGAGTACAAGCTAGTTAGAAAGGAACAATAGAAAGCTGAGAAAGCAGGTGCGATGACAGATACATAGGTGGAGAGAAAGTGAAGGTTATACAGGGGAGGGGAGAGAGCTAGAGTCCAGTGGTTAGTAGGTGAGTATTGACTTTGCATTTAAATTTCTGGAGGTTGTAGCCGTCAGGAAAGCAAGAATATGGGAGTGAGTTCCACAGGCGGGAAGTGCGAGAGAGGAAGCTGCAGGAGTAGAATTGTCGTCTGCATTTGGCTAACCTGACTGTGAATGGGTGGGACCCAGTTGCTAGTCTGGTTGCACGGGTAAACACCTGTTGAGGAGGCATCAGTGACTTAAGCTCATCCGAGCAGAAGCCATGAAAGTATTTATAGAAGAGACAGAGGGAGGCCACATTTCGACGATGGGAAAGTGGCTGCAGTCGAGTCGCCAGATCAGTACCTATCACATTACAGACTCTCCTTTGGAGCTTGTCAAGAACACTGAGGAGAACGGCAGGGGCACCTGACCATAAATGGCAGCAGTACTCCATGCACGGACGGATGGTTGACTTGTATATATGCAGGATGGATTCAGGTGGAAAAAACATCCTGGATCAACATAGTGACCCAATCTTCTTAGCAGTAGATTTCGCTATGGATTCAATATAGTGGTTCCATTTGAGGTCTGAGGACAGGGTAAGTCCGAGGAGGCGTAGTGTATTACTCTCCGGGAGAATCATCTGGTCCATGCTTATGGGAGGCAGAAGAGGTTGCCTGTAATGGTTGACAGACAACAGCTTGGTCTTAGAGGAATTGAAGTTGACAAGCCACTTCTTGCCCCAGTTCACCACAGAGTGCAGATCCCGCTCAAGGTCAGCAGCGAGATTATGTCTGTCCGCCACGACAGGTTTCTTACTGGAGCGGGAGTATATTGTAGTGTCATCTGCGTAGATGCCTACTTGGGACTTGATCTCATCTGGGAGGTCGTTGATGAAAATAAGGAAGAGCGTCGGGCCCAGGATAGAGCCTTGTGGGACACCAGCATTCGTGCTGTAGGACGAAGAGGCACGCCCATTCAGAACGACCTTCATTTTGCGGTTATTTAAGAAAGATTGGATTAGGTCAAGCAGGCGACCGGTAATACCATAACCGCGTAGTTTGCATAGGAGGCCAGGGTGCCAAACCCTGTCGAAAGCCTTGGAGATGTCCAGAGCAACCGCGCGAGCCTCGTCAGACTCATCAAGGGCCTGTAGCATGTACTCCGTTACAGTTGTTAGCAGGTCGGCTGTGGACCTGTCAAAGCGGAATCCATATTGCCTGTCGGAGAACAGTTTGTGGGCGGTGAGATGATGAACTATTTCAGCATTGATTACAGCCTCGAATACTTTCCCGAATATCGGTAGAAGACTGATAGGGCGATAGTTGGATGGGTCCGAGGGTTCACCACAAGTCTTAAAGACAGGAACGACTGAGGAGAATTTCCAGCATGCAGGAAAGCAGGAAGCAGAAAGGCAGTAGTTAAACAGTTTAGAGAGGACAGGGGAAAGTTCAGGGGCACACCTCTTAAGGACTATCACCGGGATTCCATCGTCTCCACACGCCTTATGGGGGTCGAGTTTTGAAATTACTCTGGATACTACTGTCGGGGTAATATATACGTCGTGCAGTTTGGCCTCAGTTCTAATAGGGAAGTCGGGTGGGTGCACTCCGGACGAGTCGAATGTGGAGTTGGATGAGAATCTGCGGGCAAACCAATCAGCTTTGTCCGCAGATGACGTGAGAACATCAAATCCTTGGATTAAAGGAGGTATTGAGGATTTCCTATTGTTGAGCACTCGTTTACAAATCCTCCAATAGTCCTTGGAGCCGAACCTGCGGTCAGCTATGTGCTGTCGCATTCTCTCAGCAAACAACTGTTTGGCGTCATTTAGGGTTCACTTGCAGTCACTGCGAGCAGATGTGAACAGGCGCCTATTGTGATCAGTTGGCTGTCTCCGGAATAGACGGAAGTAATGGTTCCTGTGGGCAATGGCGGCTGAGCAGGCCGGAGAGAACCACGGAGAGGAATGAGGTTTTAAGCAATACTTCCTGGTGGGTATGAAGGCATCAATGCCAGCTTTCACCCATGACGAGACCTCAGAGGCACAGTCATCAACTGATAGGTCAAACACTTTTCCCCAAGGGACGTCGCAGAGGAAATCGCGAAAGGCATCCCAGTCAGCTTTTTGGTAGAGGTAGGAGGTTCTATAAGTAGGGGGCTCCTGGGGGGAGTGAGATTGGAAAGAAATACTGAGGGAGACTACAGCGTGGTCGGAGTTGCCGAGAGGGCAAAGCTGCGAGACTTGACAGGCGTCAGGCGCAGAGGTGAAACATATATCTAGCAGTGAGGAATGACCCGAGGGAGGGCTTGGGAAGCGAGTGGGGAAGTCCACCACTTGCGTAAGGGATTGGGAAATAGCAAAGTTCATGGCGTGAATGCCCGCCGAATCAGTAACGGCGGTTTCAAGCCACTCGGTGTGATGGGCATTGAGGTCTCCAAATACAAATATGTGGGCGAATGGGTGATAGGAAATAGCCTTATCTATGTCGTCAGCAATGCTATCTAAAAGGGTGGGACCTAGTTGCTAATCTAGTATCTCGTGTAAATTCGTGCTTAGGCGGCACCAGTGATCTTTTATTAATTTGTGCAAAATTTTGTTCTTTAATTACAAAGATAACAGTTTGTTCTTTATTTAAAAGACTGCCATCCGCCCGTGCATTGAATACTGCTGCCATATCTGGTCGGGTGCCCCTGCTATCCACCTCGGTGTCCTTGACAAAAGCCAACGGAAAATCTGTAATGTGATCGATCCTGACTTGGCAGGCACGGATACAGTCACTTTCTCACCGGCGCAATGTTGTGGCTTTTTTGTGTGTGTCTCTTCTACAAATACTTTCACGGCTTCTGCTCCTATTAACTTAGCTCACTGGTGCCTCCTATGTATGGATTTACTCGATCCACGAGATTAGCAACTAGGTCCCACTTTTACTGTGAAACCATTAAAATGTAAACGCAAATTCTACTCAAGTAGCTTCTTTTCTCGCACTTTCCGCCTGTGGAATTCCCTTTCGTTTACTTGCTTCCCCGACAGCTATAATCTCCAATAATTTAAATGTAAAATCAATAGTCATCTCCTATCTCACTAACTTGCATCCTCTCTCTCATGCTCCTTTCTCTGTCCACTCCACTCTCATCAGTATTCTCATCCTTCTCTTACCCACTTCCTGACACCCCCTATAACTTGTTACTTTTTCTCATAACTTTCCTCCTATGTAACCCCCTGCGCACTAGTGGTAGTAAACTACCTTGATTGGGGCGATATGATTATATATATATATATATATATATATATATATATATATAAAACTCGGTTTGTACAAAAAAAAAACAAACCACAAACAAAGACAACAAAAAACAAAAAAGCAAAACAAAACAAAAACAAATCTGTTTTCGTACGCAAAGAAACTAAATCCAATAACTGTACAGGCTCGATTTGATAAAATTTTGAAAGTATAAACAATCTTCCCCCGCTTGTAAATCGATAAAAAAATAATACTTTTAGATACTGGCAAGTGTTGTAGCCCAAGGAAGGTCTTTTTCTCTTTATTTTCTTATATAAGTGGGTTAATCTATTTAAGTCAATATATATATATATATATATATATATATATATATATATATATATATATATATATATATATATAAAACTCGGTTTGTACAAAAAAAACAAAACAAAAAAACACAAACAAAGACAACAAAAAACAAAAAGCAAAACAAGACAAAAACAAATCTGTTTTCGTACGCAAAGAAACTAAATCCAATAACTGTACGGACACGATTTGATAAAATTTTGAGATTAAAAACAATCTTCCCCCGCTTGTAAATCGATAAAAAAAAAAAAATACTTTTAGATACTGGCAAGTGTTGTAGCCTAAGGAAGGTCTACAGAATGCTTACGTACAAAAATCTTTTTCTCTTTATTTTCTTATGTAAGTGGGTTAATCTATTTAAGTAGCGTCCCAGCTGCAACAGATTATATTCAGTCATGACAATATAATACTGTGTCATTCGAAATGATTTATTACAAAATATCTCCTTTGTCGCTCCATAGGTTTCTTTTCGATTAATTTCATCGTCTTTGTTGCTTTTTTTATTAAATAACAACTCAACCATATGTAAAGGTAGATGCCTCAACGAGCTTATTTGGTTGTCCATTACTTCTGAGTAGTGAGTTCAATACCCACTATAATTGCTGCCTTGTGTCAAACTAAAATAAAACTTACCAGCAGGACTCATCAACTTCGGTAATAGTTAGGAAACTCGTCTGGTTGAACATTACGGTTGAGTAATGACTTCGAATGGATGTGCGTTGTGATGCAGTGGATATCGGCTCGGAACGAGAAATCGGAGAGTCTAGTTCGAATTCCAGTTGAATTCATTGCATTCACTTATGCGCAAATACCCTTGGGAAAGGTTTTTATCCGTCTCTTCCTTCCAGTTATGGGTTAAATAACAGGACAGATTGGGTTCTATAGCCTTGGCTGGCAACCAGTCTACAGCAGAAAGCAATGGCAACCTACTGCGGGATAATCTTCTGCCCAGTCAGTCATGTTTCTTTCGAGACATGATCGCCCAAGCGTGTTTCACGTATGGCACTTAACTGACTGAATGACTTAGATCCCCACTGGGTGCTCCATACTTTTAACCTTGTTCCAGATTAAGATAAACGTGTAAACAGAGCAGCTTGGGCTGAGTAATGATTAGGGAGCTAGTCTGGTTGACTAATACTAATTAAATTAATTCAATCCTCATTGGATGCCTCATAATGATGACCTTGTGCCAAATTAACCTTAGTTTAGGAAATGATTGAAGAGTTGCATTTGCGAGTTGGTGTATTTCTTTATTTAAGTTCTTGTCATTATACGTCTCCCGTGATATCCCTGTTTTTATTTTGAAATATTACATCGCATGTGGTACAAAGGGGAGGTTAGTCGTGCCTGACCATCTTACTCCTAATTAATCTGGTTCATTACTGATTCATTCATTCACACTCCACCCACGTCTATTGAACAGGTGTAGAGGCTCATCCCTTGTTCCCTGTTTAGGATGTGGTTTCCGGTTTTCTCTTTTCCAATCTTTTTACTCTTTTTTCTTTTCCAATTGGAGTAGATAGACTAAACTATCGCCCGGTTCACACTCCACCCACGTCTATTGAACAGGGGAAGAGGCTCATCCCTTGTTCCCTGTTTAGGATGTGGTTTCCGGTTTTCTCTTTTCCAATCTTTTTACTCTTTTTTTCTTTTCCAATTGGAGTAGATAGACTAAACTATCGCCCGGTTCACACTCCACCCACGTCTATTGAACAGGGGAAGAGGCTCATCCCTTGTTCCCTGTTTAGGATGTGGTTTCCGGTTTTCTCTTTTCCAATCTTTTTACTCTTTTTTTCTTTTCCAATTGGAGTAGATAGACTAAACTATCGCCCGGTTCACACTCCACCCACATCTATTGAACAGGGGAAGAGGCTCATCCCTTGTTCCCTGTTTAGGATGTGGTTTCCGGTTTTCTCTTTTCCAATCTTTTTACTCTTTTTTTCTTTTCCAATTGGAGTAGATAGACTAAACTATCGCCCGGTTCACACTCCACCCACGTCTATTGAACAGGGGAAGAGGCTCATCCCTTGTTCCCTGTTTAAGATGTGGTTTCTGGTTTTCTCTTTTCCAATCTTCTTACTATTACGTAGCCCCCTGCGCATCATTTACATTAACTAAGCAAACAAAAGAGTCTAGCTTATCCAGAAGATGGGAGGGATTTCAAAAGGAAACTGCCCCCTTTTATTAAAAGGCGACTAAAAAAGATAATCAAGTCTTGCCCCGTTTACACAAATAAAGATGGACGCTTTTACCCATATTTCGCTGAAATCTGCCGATAACAAACGCTGTCAGTTGTGATCTTCATCTTGGTCTGATGCCGAAAGAACCTAGCCAGATCCTAATGAGAATAACGTTCGTATCGTAAAATTCCTTCCACCCACGTCGTTCACACCACTATCCTTGCACAGGTAGCAGAGTTAGAAATGCCATTCGTTTTACCCCAAAACACACACATGCGGCGAGATCAATAAACACAAGATGTTTAGGATCGATACGAGCCATCAACTCGCCGGCATGACCCCAAAACAGACGCACCCAAGGAGTGTGATATTTCTGTTTATGACGTAATAATAAATATGATGATGATCATGATAACAACAACAGCAGCATTAATTCTTTTTTCAGGCATACATGACTTAATGGAATACTTTGTGTCGGGAATATGCTTTAAGGAAGGACAGGCGATACGAATTTATCAGCAACTTTTTCACTGCTTTAAAGAATGTTTTAGAGCTGGTATTGTAGAGACCCGCCTATTTTTTAAAATTTAAAATGACAGATTTTCTTTTACAATACGATACAATACAATACAATAGAAATAATAATAATAATAAGCATAATATTACAAACAAAGAAACAAATGACAAAAAATATAAGTCGAAAGAGGAAGGAAAGAAGAGAGATAGAGTCCAGTTTCAATTTATTTATTTGTTTGTAATCTTATGTTTATTATTATTATTTCTATTATGTTCCCTCTTCATTTTAAGAAAACGTTCATTCCGGCAGAAATTTTATGCCAGATGGAGGAAATATTGTAAAAGAGTCTGATGATATGAGTTAATTAAGCTCATTGAAATGAACTATAGTTTATAACTAATATGACGTGTTGAGTTTTCCTTTACAAACTATATATATATATATATATATATATATATATATATATATGTGTGTGTGTGTGTGTGTGTGTGTGTGTGTGTGTGTGTGTGTACTTAGGCAGAACATCTTTATTCAAGCATGTTTCACTGGATAATATATACTTATTATATCTGTTTATTTTTTTTAAATTATCGTTTCCAGTTCTTTAATCAGTTTCTTGGTGTTAAGATGAAATTAATCAAGGAAGACGGAGATGTTTTTTCTACCCAAGTACTTTCCATCTCCTCCAAGATCATCTTCAGGAGTGAATTACAAATCCAAACTTATTGTAACTGTGATAAAAATCTTGTGATGGTGATTAAAAAAAAAAAACGTGCGTGAAAGCACACTGTTATAATTAATTTGAAATGTAAAATTTATCCGTTGTAGCTATCGAATTTTTGACAAAACAAGCGTCCCAGTTAGAGAAATGGTAAGGACCATTATAAAAATAAATGGACATCAGTCAGTCAGTCAGTCAGTTAGTCAGTCAGTCAGTCAGTCAGTCAAATGCCATACGTGATACATGCTTAGGGGATCGTGTTTCGAAAGAGACATGACTGACTGGGCAGAAGATTATCCCGCAGTAGGATATATAACCCAATGTGTGCTGTTATTTAACACATAGCAAGAGGGAAGAAGAGACAGATTAATACTTTTCCCAAGGGTATTTGTGCGTAAGTGAATGCATCAAATTCAACTGGAATTCGAACCCTGCTTCCCAATTTCTCGATATCCATTACACCACAACGCACATATCTCCCAAATTGACATAATATGTCTATATTATTCAATGTAACACATACACACACGCGCGCGCACACACACACGCATATATATATATATATATATTAGATGCTTATGATATTGCTGTCACGTATGGTCCGGTGCCCCTGATAGTTACCTTGACCTCTTTGATAAAATACAAAGAAGAATCAGCAATATTGTTTGTCCTGATTTGGCCGTTCGGCTTCAGTCATTTTTCTACCGCTGTAAGGTGGCCTCCTTGTGCCTTTTCTGTAAATATTTTCTTGGTATTTAATTTCATTTACTTTCGCAGAAATACCCATGGGATAAGCTCATCACTATGGTACCTAGACTTCTTGAAGTTAAGCGGATTTCCAGACTGGCGTCGAGATCTCATCATGAGTTGGCTAGATGTAACTGTCAATTCTAAGCTAACAGTTTCTTTTTTCGCACTTCTCACTTGTGGATCTCCTTTAACGAAGGCAAACAGTATGGACTTTTAAGAGATTGATATGTTCATTATTGATGTATTTATCATTGATATGTTTGTATCATCAATACAATACGTTTTGTGTCCACGTTTAGTTTTTCATTAATGTATATCTACTTTTGCCTCCTTTGTTTTGCTGGCAAGTTTGACATTAACCTCTCTCTCATAATAAAAATTACGAAGCAAGGGACATGGCAACTGATATACACAAATAGTTCCAAGTCATGATAGCTGGTTGGCCAACAAGCTATCAATGTTCATTGATGCGTATCTGTATTTCTGTGTTTTTCAATAGGACAGTGTTCTAGTTGCACGTCAAACCAAAAATATCAATTTCTCTCCGTATTCAATGCAGTATAACTGGAAGTCGTTAGTATTTTTAAAAATCATTTCACACCAAAGCAATACTACTAATACGCAGCGAGCTACAGAGAGAGAAACTGAGAGTAAAGATTGATTATAGAGAGGGTTAAGGAAAGGACAAAAATGAACGGGCTTCAAGAAGATAGAAGCGATTAAGACTGCATTTACAATTTTGAACGTTGTAGCTGTCAGGGAAGCAATTAAACGGAAAGGAGTCCCACTGGCGGGAAGTGCGAGAAAATTAACTGTTGGAGTAGAAGTGGCAGTTTTATTTAACTATTTCAACAGTAAAATTTTGGGACCTAGATGCCAATCTAGTAACACGCTTAAAATCATGTAGTCGGGCTACTAGGAAAAAAAGCTCTTCAGAGGAGTTGCCGTGAAAATATTTGTAGAAAAGACAAAGGGAAGCCACATCAGTGAGAAAGTGATTGAAGTCGAGATGCCAAGTCAGGATCTATTATATTGCAGATTTTTCTTTTGGATCTTGTCAAGAACCTCGAGATGAAAAGCAGGAGCACCTAACCGAATATTGCAGCAGTATTTAATGCCCGTGCGTTTGTAGTGCAGTGGATATCGGCTCGGAACGAGAAATCGGAGAGCTGAGTTCGAATTCCACTTGAATTCGTTACATTCACTTAAGTATTCATTTGAGATAAGTGTTGATGACGATCTCGTTCATTTACGACCAAACCCTAACTCCAACCGTCAAGGCTATCAAGTGTTGCAGGGCTTACATCTGTGAACAGAACTTTCGAGAAATCACCCTTCATGTTCTCCTTTGTCCATTTTTAAACGCATTTGTTTGTGTACTTTTGTCAATCGAGGCTTTGCATTGGTATCACTGATGTCCAGATCTTTTTCAGAAGACGATAAGAAGTACTTCTGAACACTGTTGCTTCACCACTGCTCCTGAAAAGTGTTCCACTGGTCATGCCTGTGTTATTTACAGCTTCACATTTCATTCACGACAAAGAACGTCGCAAAACAACCCTCGAGTGACCCTTATCGGCTCTTTGACTGAGCTTCGCGGGAGCTGCAACAAGTTCTTTCATGTGCGTAGATATCGGCTCGAAACGAGAAATCGGAGAGCCGAGTTCAAATTCCAGTTGAATTCATTGCATTCACTTACGCGCAAATACCCTTGGGAAAGGTATTAATCTGTCTCTTCCTTCCAGTTATGAGTTAAATAACAGGACAGATTGGTTTCTGTCGCCTTGGTCGGCAACCAGTCTACCGCAGAAAGCAATGGCAACCTACTGCGGGATAATCTTCTGCCCAGTCAGTCATATCTCTTTTGAGACATGATCGCCCAAGCGTTTACCACGTATGGCACTTAACTGACTGAATGTAGATTTGCCTTTAGAAAGTTCAGATATCTTTCTCAGTAAGGGTCAAGTCAAGTCACATCTAGCCAGTTCAACTGTAAAATGATGAGACCTTGCCGCCAATCTAGTACTGCGCTTAAATTCATGAAGTCGAGACACCAAAGAAGAAAGCTCATCAGAACACTTACCCTGAAAATAATTATAGGAAAGGCACAGAGAGAAACTGTTATGTTTTTTTATTTGTTTAGAAATTACAAAGTGATTTTGTAATATTTTTCACAACATTGCAAGATTCCGTAATGTTTCTGCTGTTTGATCAGGGTGCTTCTGCTTTTCACCTCGATGTTCTCCAAAGAAGGATCTGCAATGTAATAGATCCTGACTTGGCATCTCGGCTTAAGTCACTTTCTCACCGACGTGATGTGGCTTCCTTCTGTCTTTTCTACAAACATTTTCATAGCAACTGCACTGACGAGCTTGTTTTCCTGGTTTCCAGACCACATGTATTAGGCTAAATTGGCATCAAGACCCCACCCTTTTACCGTCGAAATAGTCAAACATAACCATCTCTTCTACTGTAACTGTTTATTTTCTCGCATTTCCCGTTTGTGGGACTCCCTTTTCATATATGGTGATTTTCTAAGCATAGCTTAGATGTGGTAAAAAGCCAAAAGTATGAGACATCCAGTGAGGATCGAACTCACTACTCAATCGTAATTGTTCTAGCGAGAAAATCTTGCTAACCATTACACCACGTCGGGGTGTCCGATATACCCCGTATATGTACGTTTAAGAAAATTAATTTTTGGACAAAATTTGTATGATGCATGTGAACTTAAGCGAAGGAATACCAGTTGGCCATCCGTAACTTAATTCCAAAATCAAGATCATGATCACGAGTTTTATAGCCCCTGACGGTCGTACGGGCACCACATATATTAGCAACAGTAGTGTGTCTTGGGGATGGTAGCTTTAGGGAACCGAATTTTAATTCAGTTTTTTTCCTTCTTAGATTCGAGAACCCAACAAATGTTCGGTCTGTCCTGCTATTCAAACCATAGCTGGGAGGAGAAAAGATAGACTCATCCCTTTTCCAAGGGTATTTGTGCGTAAGTAAATGCAACGAGCACGACTGGCATTCGAACTCGGATCCTCCATTCCAAAACGTTATCCATTACGCCATCCAGTATTCAACCATCCCAAAAATAAAACAAATCCCGAATACTGCGCGTTACTTATTTCAAACAAAAACATTCACACAAGGTAACATGATTTTTAGTCTCACGTTGACTGTAGTGACAGAAAACAATGGCGGCAGCAGCAGATGCAGCAGTAGCAGAAGAAGAAAAACAAAAAGAAGACAGAGAAGTATGAGAAGAAGAAAACGTAAGAAAAAAAAAAAGAAGAGAGAAAAGCAAAAAGCGGAAGAGGAAATTAGTTTTAAGTGAAAGGATGGGTCTTAGGCAAAAAGAAAAAAAAACAAAGAAAAATATCATGATTGACTGATAAAACAAGAATAACATAAAAAAGGAAAAGAAAACAGATACAGTCATGTTGATGTAAAAAAAAAATGTTGTTTACAGGGCTGGGTCTTTATAACCTGAATTTGAATAACCTCTACCGAGAAATGACAGTGTTAGAACGAATGTTTGGTACAGAAAGACTTTTGTCCCTACCTGACCTCATTTGCATCTTGTCATCAATGATAATGTGTCTACTGATTTACTGAGAGTTTTTAAACATTTTCTTCGACTTCGAGAGGTCGTTGAAACATTCTCAGACCGATTCACTTGCCAGAAATCTTTCCAAATGATCAAACATTAAGTTTGTTTTTGAAGGGCATTTTAGCTTTTTGTTCGACATTTTAGCATTTTTCACGGAAACAGATGAAATTGCAGAAGTGACAATAGTTAAGATATTTAAAGAAACAATGGGCAGTTTTGTTACTATTGTATTACTATTTTTGTTACAGATATTTTTCATTGTTGTGTATCATTACAGTTTACAATTGATTTATCTTACATCTATTGTACATACCTGGGCAGTTAGAAGCCGAGCTTTGTTAAAAACAGCTTTAAAGGCAAATATTAGAAGTTAACTTTTCTGGAAGAGTCCGTAAGCATAAAGTCTCTTTAAGCAAGAATGCACGTGTATAAGAGAATTTTTGCTGTTGTTATTACTACCCTCTCTGTCTAAACTTTGAACTTTTTACTATTTATTTATTTTTCCTTAATAGGAGTTAGGTGCCTCCACTCATTTTCGATAACTAACTTTTAAATTGAATTGTTACAAATAAAAAAAAAGTTTTCTTGAACCCCTTATTTCAGTTTTAATTGAAATTATTAAATTTACTATTTCCAGTAAGCAAAATACTCTAGTATATTTCTGTTGTATCGTGAAATAAAAAGATACACAGTGAAATGTAGATAAACTATTTTATTACCAGAGTGGTACAACCAAGGGGTGTATACAATATTTACAGTCTCCCGCAGTAGTAGGTGTTACTTCACGAAGTCCGTGATAATGTATAGTGGGTTGCTTATCTATTCTTTTCTAGTTGTAGTGGGAGTTCGTTCAAGAGAAGGGTAATTGTATACCGTTGCAGGTTAACGGAATTTGGCCTTGTGGTAGATAGCCCACTATAAGTCATAAAATGATTATAAAATCAAGAAAAACAAATTGAGTTGAAAATAACACACACACACACACACACACACACACACACACACACACATATATATATATATATATATATATATATATATATATATCAATTAATGTTTTACAAATAAAGTGATACTTGAATATAGGTCCAACGGAGGTTAAAGTGTTCATGAAAAATAATAATGCTGAAAAAGATAATTAGTGCTTAAGAATGTTGGAAGCGGAGGTATGTGAGGAATGTCTTTGAAGTAGTTGCTCCTTAGGTCAGTAAGTACTTTTGAAACAGGGAAGAAGTGATGAGAGGTGAAGGGAGGCGAACGTAGTAGCCGCTTGACTTAGGTCAAGGGGATTGGTTACACTCTTCTCCTTGATCTCTGCGTGTCTGCTGGGGTCTTGTCTGTGTCCGCTTTTTATATCTGCTTTTTTAATCAAAAGCAGCTCGTTTTGGGATTTCACACTTGTATTTTATTCTGGGCTTCACATTGGCTGGTAAATAAAATTCGCGTAGGTTCGCGAAATGGAAATTTGATATTTGATTAATTTTTATTTTTCAACCGGAAAATCTGCGCGAATTCGGATGCGCAACGGCGACTTTTGTTCATTTGCTTTTTGGTCGGTATAGAGCAAACATCCGGTTCCTCGCTTTTGCTCGGTCTGTTTCACCACAAATGACAACTCTTCGTGCTAAACGCATATTGTCTTCTATACATCCGGGTGACCTGATGTCACATGGTACGAGCCACGATACAACAATTTCAAAAAGAAATTATATTGATTGGATTCTAAAAGTTTTCAATATTTTTTTAATCTTTCAATTTTTCGGCCATTTTTTAGCGATCGATATATTTATAAACAAAAGTTAATTTTCGGTTTGAAAAATGTTGCAAAAATAAAATATACATATGTAACTCATAATTTTTAGAAAATTAGCAAATTTAATATTAAATCAATCTGATTTACACAAGTATTACTTATTAATACATGAAATTTAGAATAAAACTATTTCTTAAATACATTGTTGACCTTTCTAACCCTTTTACCGTATTTGAAATGTGTTGACAGATTGACAGATGCGAGATAAGATATGGCGATCACAAGTGACATAACCGTACAATATTTTTTCTTGTAAGGGGAAGAAACCCTGAAATACATGACCTTTTAATAAAAATTTGTATACAAAAACACAAAAACAAAAAAAAACACAAAAATTTAAAAATACGAAGGAATGACGATTTGTATTCATTTTTTCAGCTTTCGTTTAGTAAATATAATCTTTATTTAATAAGCTTACAAACTAACCCCAACAAATTTTTGAAGTATTAAGAAAATATTTTTGAAACTTTATAAACTATTATAATTAGAAAAATGAAAACAATTCTTTTAAAATTTCATTATCAATCAAATTTTTTTTCTTCAGACGATATGTCCTTAATACATTATTTATGAAAGCAATTTAAAGCTTATGAAATTAAATAATGCATTTTTCATTTTATTATTGCAAGCAGATTTTCTGAAATAAAGGCAAAATGTTTAAAAAATGAATAGGTGATTTATATTCCTCAATGAGTCCTTCGTTTAATTAATAAAACCAATTTTCCCAACAAAATTTAATTTCTTAAAATTTCATGAATTTACGTGAAATGGGGTAACAGATGTAAAAAAAAAAGTATTTTTACCGAGGTTTTTCAAAATTAATAATTTTTCAAAAATAATTTCATTCATTTGTGAATAAGTCCTATAAGTTTAATTAAAATCCAACAATTATTTGAATTTTGCAAAAATTTCAAAATTAATGTGCTTGTCACACGAAATTAAACTGAGTTATGTAATAATACGTTTCCCACAGTAAACTCTCGTAACGATTTGGTTAAATGCTAACTCAAATCAAAGCAAGATTTTCTATCAAAATTTTGAACCTGTTAGAAGGGATTAAAAAATTTGAAAAAATAATTTGAAGTTTCCTCTTAATAATAACAGAAACATTTTGAGGGTGAAAAATTCGTTTTTATTAAGTTTGGGGTCTTTTTTTATACTATGCTGTTTTTTCAGCTATTTAGTGGGGTTACCTAGAGTTGATAGGTTCATCTATCATACGCCTCTTCGATCCTTTGAACAAGAGTAGAGATTTATTCATTGATTTCTGTTTAGGAGTGGGTTTTCGGTTTTTTCTAAAGTATTTTTCATTCTCTTTCATTCCAAACCATCATCGACAATCTCACCTACCTCCCATTAGCATGGACCAGGCTTGCCTCCCAGAGAGTAAAACACTACGCCTCCTTGGTCTCACACTTTCAGCAGACCTCAAATGGAATGACTATATCGAATCCATTGCTAAATCCGCTGCTATGAAAGTCGGTTCTCTGTGTAGGGCCCGGAAGTTTTTTCCGTCTAAATCTATCCTGCACATTTACAAATCTACCATCCGCCCGTGCATTGAATACTGCTGCCATATCTGGTCGGGTGCCCCTGCTGTTCTCCTCGGGCTTCTCGATAAGGTTCAGAGGAGGGTCTGTAATGTGATAGATACCGACTTGGCAGACCGCCTGCAGTCTCTCTCCCACCGGCGAGACGTGGCTTCCCTGTGTCTCTTCTATAAATACTTTCACGGCTTCTGCTCCGATGAACTTAGATCACTGGTGCCCCCTAAATACGAATTTGCACGAGATACTAGATTAGCAACTAGATCCCACCCTTTTACAGTGAAACCGATAAAATGCAGCCGTAACTTCTACTCCAACAGTTTCTTTCCTCGCACTTCCCGACTGTGGAATTCTCTTCCAAACGATTGCTTCCCCGACGGCTACAATCTCCAGGAGTTTAAATGTAAGGTCAATACACACCTCCTAACACACTAACCTGCTCCCATTCTATCAAGCACTCTTCCCATCTGCCCGACCCTCATCCTCGCTATCCTTACTCATCTGTCACCTTTCTCCTGACATTCCCTATGTCTATCCACTCCTTCTCTTTACCTTCCCCTATGTAGCCCCATGCGCAATAGTGGCAGTGGAATGCCTTGCTTGGGGTGAGATGATTAAAAAAAAAAAAAAAAAAATTTCTTCCTTGCTTGGACTGAATTGATAAAAACAATAAAAAAATGGAAACATTCCGCATGTAAATAAAAATAATTATTCGTCACAGAAAATCTGATAATCATTACCGAATCGGTACGAAATCGAAATGATGCACCAATGCAAGTAATCGGAAAAAAACTCCATAAAAAATTCGTCAAACCACCTGACATTCTTGTGCAGATGCAGAGGGCTAAAGATCAATCTAGGCAGTTCCAGGAGAACAAAGAGTATAAAAAAAAGTTTGTCAATCAAAACAATTCCGACAGAACAAAGGGTGTAAAGAAAAGTTGTCAATCAAGTCATTTTCAGGAGAACAAAGTGTGTTAAAAAAAAAAAACAACAACAAAAAAAACAAAAAAAAAGACGTTTGTCAATCAAAACATTTCTAAGAGAACAAAGAAGAAAAACTTGTCATTTTAACCATATTTAGTGGCATTTCTTCCTTGCTTGGACTGAATTGATAAAAAAATAAAAAATAAAAACATTCCGCATGTAAATAAAAATAATTATTCGTCACAGAAAATCTGATAATCATTACCGAATCGGTAAAACATTTCTAAGAGAACAAAGAAGAAAAATGACGTTTGTCAATCAAAACATTTCTAAGAGAACAAAGAAGAAAAACTTGTCATTTTAACCATATGAATAATCCTAATTTAATTACCAAAAAAAAGCTATTTGATGACCACATGCTGCCATGATTAAATAGTTAAATTCTTAGACTCTGATTGATATAGATTCTTATAGACGTTTGCTTTTTTCTTTCTAACACCCTTACTTTCCACCTTTCTTTCTTTCTCCTGAAAATATTCCTATTAATTATGAATTACGCCCTTTTATTTAATCTCTCTCCATTTTAATAACTATTTTTAATTTAAAATTTTAATTTTATTATTTTGATTATAAAATTTTAATTCTAATTTTTATATCTCCATGTACCCTTTGTCTATTTAAAATTTACTCTTGTTCTCAAAAAGCGGTAACCTAATGTTATGCGATTTAACTCCCATGAACATCAAATGAACTTAAATTGAAATCTATATATAAGTTTCAAGTTAGTTCTAATTTTATCTTTAATTCAAAGTCACTTCTTACATGAACCTTTTGGAGTTATTAGTTAGAGAGGAATATTTTTGACTCACCGATCAGTTTTGACCAGAGCCCCAAGATTTTATGGCTGATAATCAGAAAATTGATTTTAAAGATAAAAAATGTATAGTTTATTTATTTTTCTTAACTCTTACTGCCTATCGGTAGGTGTGTGGTGGTGGTGGTGGTGGTGGTGGGAGTCATATCGGTAAATGTAAACTTTTTTTATAAAACGTGTCGATATGAAGTTACTTCTAAACAAAATATCCTATTTTAATTGTGCCAATCTTTCCTTTCCTTAGTTTGCACGACCGCTACGCCCTGTCAGTACCTTATAAATAATAGACTATTTCGTTTTTGATCGCTTTGAAAGAGGGGTAAAGATACTACTTGGAATCAGTGAGAAAATGAATGAATGAAAGAAAGAAAAAGGGATGATAGAAGAGTTTAGCGACTGTTTCAGTGAAATGGAAAAATTACGTTCTTTTCAAAGCTTTTCATTTGTACCCACTTCTTAAATTAATAACCAGCAGTCATATTTATGCTTGTTATTGCAATATTTTGTTAAAGTTGTTAAGTTCAAAAGTTTAACTATGCGATACGAGAATTTCTAGGGATAACACGCCATCAACTTATTCAATCATTAACTGAAGAATTTTAGGTACCTCCACTCGGATCGATAACAAAAGCAGATTAACAAAATTAGATTAAAATCAATATAATTTCGGGTTAAATAATACTAGTGTATTTTTCTTTCGGGAATTAAAATTTAATCTTATGGCTTTCAATTAAAGCTAATTTTAAAGTTGAAGATTACTTATTTATTTTTAAAATTTCAATTTAAATTTAGGTATCGAAAAATCAGTGGAGGTACCTAATTAAGATTCATAAGAATATTAAAATACGCAAATATATAATTATAATTATTACTTTTTTTTTTTTAAATTCAAAGTAACATTGTGAGAATGAAAACAAAAAATTATCTGAAACAGGAAAACTTCGTTAGAAACAAAGAAAAGAATACAGAACTGTCACGTGATATATATCCTTCTGTATGGCAGTGAATGCTGGACAAATCTTCTCAAAGATAAAAAAGAGACTTGAGGCAACAGAAATTTGGTTTTACAGAAAGATACTGTGGATACTATGGACAGAATCTGTGAGCGACGACAGAACTTTAGAGGAAATGGAAACAAAAAGGAAACTTATAACCAGGAAGAGACAGCCGAAATTTCAAGACAAAAGTTATTAAGAGCTACAAAGGAAAAGAAACTGTAGAGAGCCATGATCGTCTACGTCTTGTGGGGACATGGTACATAAAGTAAAAGTGTTCAAATTCAAAGTGTCAAATATGTTTATGGATTAATTAGAAACTGATGTAATGAATATGTAATAAATATGCATACACCTTGGTTCCCCCTTACAGTAATTTGATTGGCTGGTGTCAGCCATAAATAGAGACGAAGGCGAGGAGATCTAGAGGTCTACAGTTCTACGACTATTGGTCTACGTCTTTTGACTACGTCTACGTCTCAGGATACTGCATACGACAAGTACCGTCTATTACGTCTACAAACTAGATTGTCCTATCCGTTTCATTTACCTAAACCGCTTATCTACCTCGAATGACGTATATCCCTTTCCGGGACATATTAGAAACTTATTTTAAAAATAAAACTGTTTTCTTGGCTGAAGCATTCAAAGTTAGATCAGCTGAAATATTTTAGCATGCGACAATTTCAGGGTTGGCTGCGCAAAGTATTATCAAGAATATTAAACGCAGCAATTCAAATTCCGCTTTGTTGAATTTAAGATAAAATAAACATTACCCAATAGTATAAGGTGTTTGAGCATGGTAGTTCATAAACTTTCGATAACAACAATATATATTTTACAAGCTAGGACAGTTGATTCACTGTGACGAGCTAGACAATTTTTCTCACCAGAAGCTATCTTATATATTGATAAACCCACTATTCGCCATTGGTTTGATTATTGTTGCCTCATCTGGCGTGGTGCTCCTGTTATATATTTAGAGATTCTTGATAAAATCCAAAGACTCTTGATCTGGCATCTCAGCTTTAGTCATTTTCCCACTGCTGTAATATAGCTTCCCTGTGTGTTTTTTATAAATATTTTCATAGTAATTGTTTTTTTTTAACTTTTCTCTATGGTAACTAGACTTTATGAATTTAAGTGAAGTACTAGATTGGCAGCATGGTCTCAACATTTTACAGTGTAATTTTAAGTTCTATGCTGTTTCTTCTATCGCCCTTCTCACTTGTGAAACTCTTTTCTGGCTTCTTGCTCTTCTGTTAACTTTGATATTCAAAAATTTAAATACCATGCCAATTGTTATCTTCTGTATTAGTTCTTGTTTTATTGTCTTCTCACCTTAATGGTATATTTTTCTCATATTCTCTAACATTCAATAATCACTTGCATCTTAGTGGCTTTATTGCATTGCTTCGGATGAAATGATTAAAAATATACATGGCTGTGCTTTACAACAATTTCACATAATGTATATGCATTATGTATGCATGTCATTATGTCAGATAAACATTGTTAAAAATGTTTGAATGATAAATGATAGGAATAAAAATGGACAATACTGAACCAAGACAAAGATATACAAAACAAGACTCAAAAGGATTTTCCTACAATTTGGAAAATACACATTACATAAGTATTTAGTTATGTTAGGCAAATGTGGTTAAAAATGTTTGAATAATAAATTATAAGAATAAAAATCGACAATACTTAACCAAGTTAAAGATATATAAAACGAACATAACCCAAAATGTTTTCCTACAATTTGAAAAAATAAGTCCAAGTTCATAAAAAAGAGAAATGTTACACTATGTTAGTTATTATATAGTAGTTGTATATATATTATAAATAAAGTAGAATTATTCATTTAGATATAGCTTTAACTTTTATTCTAATAGTTTCTTCTATCGCATTTGTTGCTGGTGGAACTCTCTTCTGGCTTCTTGCTTTCCTGTTAACATTGATCTTAAACATTTAAATACAACGTCAATTGTTATCATCTATCTTAATTCTTGTTTTATTGTTTTCTCGCCTTAATAGTATATTGTTCTCTGGCGCATTAACACTCAGTAACCTCTTGCGTTTCACGGCTTTATTGTCATGTTTCGTGTTATACAATTAACGTTTTAATTTTCTTGGACAGTTATATCAATCCTCCGATATATATATATATATATATATATATATATATATATATATACTACCGGTCATAATTATTAGGCTACCCCTGTTTTTCTTTTAAAGAAATGATGTATTTCATACTACTTTTAGTAGTTTTTGCCAAGTGGGTAATTCTAAATGAAAATAGAATGGTTCTTTTGTTAATACTGCATAATAACATGTGCATGAAATGAACTGTTCTGGTGTTCAGTTTTTGTGCTCTCTTCCCTATGCCAGTCTCTTCTTATTGGCTGACCGAAGCAAAGGCTTCCTGACTGCCTTGTAAAATTTTGCAAAGTAAAAATAACAAAAGAACCATTCTATTTTCACTTAGAATAAGCCACTTGGCAATAAATACTAAAATAGTATGAAATACATCATTAAAAAAATGGAGTGACCTAATAATTATAACCGTTATTGTATATATAATCATTTCACCCTAAGCAAGGCGGTACCGCCACTGATGTGCAGAGAGCTACATAAGAGTTAAAGTTTTAGGCAGGAGGAGAGTGAAGAGAAAGACAAACCAGCTACAGGGGGTGAAAGAGAAAGGGCAAGAGAAGGATGTGAACACAGGTGTGAAAACAGTTGTGAAGGTAGAGAGAAAGGAAAAGAACAAGATACACAGGGTGATGTAGAAAGAGCTGGAGTTAAGTGGATAAGAGATGGGAACTGACTTGCATTTAAATTCTTGGAGGTTGTAGCTGTCAGGAAAGAAAATATATGGAAGGGAGTTCCACAGGCGGGAAGCGCGAGAAAAGAAGCTGATGGAGTAGAATTGTCGGCTGCGTTTGGTTGATTTAACTGTAAAAGGGTGGGACCTTGTTGCCAGTCTGGTTGCCCGAGTAAAGTCTTGTGGAGGGGGTACCAGTGACTTAAGTTCGTCAGAGCAGAAGCTTAAACAAGCAAGAACAGCTAAATCTATAAAGGAACCATGTTTACTTTGTCTTCAAGAAAAAATTGAAATCATTAAATATATGAATAGCAACAAGCTTTTAAACCAGAAGCATGAAACTACATCAAACTGCAAGCACATTAAAGTACAATCATGCTAAAAAATACTTCAAAAGTCAGAGCTTGGACCTCCTAGAAATGACACACCTTCACTGTACTAACAACACTCCTACATACACCACAAACTGTGATCTAATTAAAAAAGAATTTTTTTAAATTAAAAATTCTATAGAAAAAATCGATTTACTAAATTCTAAAGTAATGTTTAATATACATAATTAGATTAATTATAAAAACTGTCCTTAATGCACATTAAACTTCACCTATTACCTTAAATACAAACACACCTATTACCTATTCACCTATTACCTTAAGTACAAACATTTAATCTTTCCTCTTACATAAAATTCGCACCTATTACCTACTTACCTATTACCTTAAATTTTTAACATTAAATTTTACCTCTTCCATTAAATCTTACCGCAAACGCTGTTCTAATTAAAATTTGAAATTTAATAGAAAAAATCGGTTTCCAAACTGTGATCTAATTAAAATTTAAAATTTGATAGAAAAAATCGATTTCCTAAATCCAAAATTAAGATTATATATACAAAATTAGATAATTATAAAAACTCTGCTTAAATACAAAAATATTCTGTACTGAATAAGCATCCCACCCCTTACCTGTTTCTCTAAGAAATCCAAATGATATAGTCTAATCGCAAGATAATAAAACCTTACATTCTAACTGCTAATGTTAAATCTGTCTACACACCTCACAGACAATCATTAATCAACCATATTCACTACCCACACCACTTTCTTCAAAATTCTAACGGTCAATCCACAAGACTTATTCCCTTATCACTAACCTCCACCAACATCCCACACACAACTGACCAAATTTAAGAAAAGAGGCTTTCCATTCCTGTCCACACCGCCTGATGAGACATTGTAGTTTCAATGTCGAAACAAATGTACTATTTGTAGTGGATATATAAAAGAAAATTCTGTACATGTTCTAGAATATAATTTATTATATATATATATATATATATATATATATATATATATTATGGCGTTGAAAGCAATAATTTTTTTACTATGGGCCATGATGAATTTTAAAACAAAAACACTAGTCGACCGGTTTCGTTTCCTCTCGTCAGAACTTTAAACGGGGAAACAAATTATGAGAAGAAAGTCTGTCGTGGATGTCGTGAATGAATGGACAGGGAAAAAAGTTATTACATCTAAAGATGCTAGAGATACAGCAAAACAAGCCCAATCCCAAGCAAACAGTCTCTTTGTTTACAAAGAGAGGGTCGCCTGGACCTGATTAATAGCGTCTTCAACACTTTGGTTTGGTTTACTTATTAGATTTTACGGCATGTCAACTCCTATTTGGGTCATTTTATGCCGAATCCTCGTTTATTCATGTATACAGGGTAATTATTCCGTATAAAAAGTTGGGAGGTTGTTGGGTTTTATGATCTGTTGTTTTTTTTTTATAAATTGCTTCATCTTGTGATTGTTTCTGATTATATATCTACATACCTACATGTATGCGTGTGCATATATATATATGTACATACATATGTATACATTTACATATACATACATATACAATATTTGAAAGTATTATATTTTGTTGAGAATCTTGATTTCTTTGAAAAAGTTGTATATTTCATCTGTGTCTGTAGTTTTAAAAATTTCTTTTAAGCTTTTTCCATTGAAATATTTTTGTCTTATTTTAGTTATGGTTTTACATTCCAGTAGGATATGTTTTATTG
The DNA here is from genome assembly GCA_037127315.1 of Ascarosepion bandense. Classification (NCBI taxonomy): domain Eukaryota; kingdom Metazoa; phylum Mollusca; class Cephalopoda; order Sepiida; family Sepiidae; genus Ascarosepion; species Ascarosepion bandense. Next base: position 3,215,243 of record JBBBDQ010001640.1, on the reverse strand, counting down.
TAATTAGGCATCCGCAACTGTATTTTGGAGGATTTGTCTTTTTTAATATATAAGAGTGAGTTAAGTATGTGTGTTCTATATGTATTCTAGTTACGAAGGCTTGTTTTTTCCGAGTGTTTCCAAGATTTTTCCCCATTTTCCTATTTTAGGTTTGATTTGAAATCGTTTATTTCCGGTTTGGTTTTTCCATGATTCTTGCCATTTATCTTTTATTTATTTATTTATTTTTAGTTTAAAGTCCGTATATGGAATTTGAAGATTTTCATCTATTATTATTATTTTTTTTTAATCATCTCACCCCAAGCAAGGCATTCCACTGCCACTATTGCGCATGGGGCTACATAGGGGAAGGTAAAGAGATGGAGTGGTTAGACAGAGGGAATGTCAGGAGGAAGGTGACAGATGAGTAAGGATACCGAGGATGAGGGTTGGGCAGATGGGAAGAGTGTTTGATAGAATGGGAGCAGGTTAGTGTGTTAGGAGGTGTCTATTGACCTTACATTTAAACTCCTGGAGATTGTAGCCGTCGGGGAAGCAAATCATTTTTAAAGATGATTTAGCATCAATATTTGCCTTGCCTCCTTCTTGGATCCCAACATGGCTTGGAATGCAGCAGTGAGAAAACGAGTGTGTACTGGCTAAAACAGAAAACCAGTTAACATTAAAATCAGCAGCACAACTCGGATTATTTATTAAGTGATTCGCAATGGAAGACCTGTAACTTTTTCGAATTGTATCACCAGACGAAAAGTTTTTATTGAGTATTTTAGCAGGTACATGCTGTTTAATCCTAACATCCAAACTCTGCGTCGTTCTACCTATGTAGTTGAGTCCACAACTACATTTAAAATAATAAATAACACAATTAATATGGGCGGGGGATAGAACGTCTTTACGCATAGATGGAAGAACAGACATGGTTTGAAAAACAACACCAACGTTAGCTGCATAATAATACTCACGTGAACTAGATGAAATCAGCTTAACTAACCCTACCCAACCATGATACACGGAGATAGACCGGACATTTACTAACCGTTGTAGGTTTAATTTTATTAAACCTAGCAGTCTTATCCCGAATAACCGATTGAACAATCTGTAACGGATAACCATTTTTCACAAAGCTACTAGTTAAACAACTAATTTCCTCTTTCAAGGTGTCATCTGAACAAATCATTAGTGTCCTATATATCATTTCAGCCCATGCAAGGAAGTAACGCTTCTAAGACACAAGGGGATTACTGAGTATGAAAGAATAAGGAAAAAGACAAGCAATATTAAAGAGCGAGAACACTTTTAGTGTAACAAAACCAGTACATAAGAATTGTATTTGCATGCATCTTATTATTGTAAGCATTATTTTAGTGGTTACTCTTGTTTGAGCAGACGTCCTGTTTTTTTAACAGTGTGACTTACATCTACCGGCTCGCGCATTCGAGAGACTTAATAAAGTGATCGTGCTTTCCAGCAGGGTTCTAAACAGCCAATCTCTTTGAAAACGGTACCTCGACGTGGTGTAATGGTTAGCAAGTTTGTCTCGCAAGAATCTGTTACAGTTAAATAGTGAGTTCGATCATCAATGACTAAAGAGTTAAAGAATGGCCCCCTTTTTTTGGGTGGGGAAGGGATGTAGATTATAAGGATGTGTAGAAAAGATAACAGTTGACCCTATAATTGAAGAGGTTAAGATTAAACTGATCGCGAAAAAATCCTCCCGGGAGTCTGTACTACAAAGCATTTGTTCTTAGTCTTGATGGAACTTTCTTCTTACCATCTCGCAAGAACCTCTTACAACTAAATAGTGAGTTCGATCCTCACTGGGTACCCCATACTTTCGGACTTGTGACACATCTAAGCGACCCTCAGAAAATCAACTCTTTGTAAAGGACCCTGTCCTCAGACCTCAAATGAAACCACTTACTTTGTGAAGTAACACCTACTACTGCAAGAGACTGTAAATATTGTACATACCTCTTGGTTGTACCACTCTGGTAATAAAGTAGTTTATCTACATTTCACTGTAAATCTCTTCATTCCACGATACAACAAAATATTTATCAAAAAGTGCACATGGAAAATATATACTTTAGGTGGACAAAATAATAGATAAACTTTGAAATTTCAAGCAAATTTATATGAATATGGGATAAGACCGCCTTTGGCAGTAATTACTGTTTGAATTCTGGAGGAATTTTTATCTATTCTTCAGATAGAACAGTTTCTAATTCTTTCAATGATGATGGTGGAGGATATCGACTCCTCGTTTGTTTTTCTAAAATGAACCATAAATGTTCAATGATGTTGAGATCTGGCGACTGTAGTGGCCAGATAAGATGTTCCACTTGATTAAAGTGTTTCTCGTGGCATTCAGCTACAACTTTAACGGTATGAATAGGCGTATTATCGTCTTGAAAGAAGGCATTTTCCTAAGGAAACAGTTCCTGAAACATAGGAAAATTCTTATATCATTCTGACTGTTGATTTTAATAAACCTATTTCTATAATATCTGTAAAAAACGATGAATTTAGCCAAAAAGTGAAGTACTACTAATATTAGATTAACAAACATAAAAATAGAAACGCTTTTGACGGTTTAATGAGATTTTCCAAATGATGCTATTATAGCACGAGGCGTTTCCATTATTTTGACCAACCCCTGTATATATACAGGGTGTTTAAAAAACAGCTTCGTATTTTGAAGTAATTATAAATTATTTATTTATTGTAATTTTTGTCTTAATTTTTTTGTATTTGATTTTATGTATGACTAGCAGTATAGCAGGGCGTTGCTCAGGTGTAATGAAAGCTTTAAAACTAATCCATGGTCCTGGAGTTTGGACGTGGGCACGAAAGACTAAAAAGCAATAGTTGTTTCCAGTTAAAGCGAAACCGTAGACTGAAAGAAAAATGAATGAATGTAAGTCAAATTTTGATTTCCTGGTATCGATATCAAATAAGTTTTTTTCGTCGTAAACGGAAATTTAAAGGCTAAATAAGTCCTCTGAGTAAATGGTATCATGGCTGAGACTAAGAACTACAATTATACCTACTTAGAGCCAAACCCGAAGCAAAAACTAATACAAAAGAGCTGAAAAAATACAGACATACAGGCAGATAAACAGACACACACACAAACATCTTGCCTTTAATATATATATATATATATATATATATATATATATATATATATATATATATATTATCGATTTTCTGCACTATTGTAAAAACTGCAACCTTGAAACTTCTGAATATTGTTTCTTATGTCTTTGTCTGTGAGTGTATCAAATTTGATTAATATCGGACCACTCCTTCTATAACCCAATTTTTTCGATTATCGATTTTCAATATTTATCGGCGGTACCTCGACACAAAACCTAGCTAAGAACACTCGCAGACACTTATAGTACAACTGTATAAATTTTCAAGAAAGTCGGTTCAGCCGTTTTGGAGTCTATAGGTAACGGATACACACGCACACAGACACACACACAGACACACAGACACACACACACACACACATGCAGAGGCAAAGTTTCATTTATAAATAAGTTTAGATAACTTAGTCTGTTTTTACTTGTCTTTTCAGATTGATTTGTTTGAAATTTGGAAGCCCTACAAACATGGCTGAACGTCTTACCCAGCGACTACATGCCCAGCTAGCGGCATGTTATGAAGTTTGTAAATCTGTTGTTCGATTGCAAAGCTGATAGAGGACCATTCGAACAATACATGCTCATCATTATAAAAGTTCTTTTTTTATGCTTGAAAATATGCCTACAGAGAAATCATGGCTATTTTACAAAACGACTAGGATTCATACATATAATTGTTATTGCAAAATTTAGTTGAAGTTCTTAAGCTGAAATATTTAACGATGCAATATGGGAATTTCCATGCGTATTTTATGGTCATAGAACGTGGAAGGACTTTAGTTAATCATTAACTTAAGAAATAAGATTTGTAAAGAAATGAAATTAGTAAAACTGTGAAATTTACATGGGTACGGCTAGTTAATTTAAATCATGATTTCCCTGTAGGTTACCCGGAATGACATACATCCGTTCAAGGCCGAAGGGCATAACGGCCGAATAATGCACGTAAAGTACGAAAAAAAAATACCTGTTTACTATTTAGATAAATAAATGCTTACGGGCGAATAATACAAAGATGGTTTCAGAGATTTTGCTACAGAAATGAGAATATTTAAAATGAGCCTCAGGAGAAATCGACAAACGTCATCAACCGATTAAGAATATTTACGTAAAATAAGCCTATAATAAAAATAGATTAAAATGTTTGTTAAAATGTACATCTTTTTTTTTATAATCATATCGCTCCAAGAAAGGCATTTTACTGCCACTGTTTTGCAGGGCGTTACATAGGAGGAAAGTTATGAGAAAGAGTGACAGGTTATAGGGGGTGTCAGGAAGCGGGTAAGAGAAGGATGAGAATACTGATGAGAGTGGAGTGGACGGAGAAGGGAACATGAGAGAGAGAGAGAGAGAGAGAGAGGTTGCGGTTTAGTGAGATAGGAGATGACTATTGACTTTACATTTAAATTCTTGGAGATTGTAGTTATCGGGAATGCAAGTAAATGGAAGGGAATTCCACAGGCGGAAAGTGCGAGAAAAGAAGCTGCTGGAGTAGAATTTGCATTTACAATTTATTGGTTTCATAGTAAAAGGGTGGGACCTAGTTGCTAATCTTGTGGCTCGAGTAAATTCATATATATGAGGCACCAGTGAGCTAAGTTCATCGGAACAGAAGCCGTGGAAGTATTTGTAGAAGAGACACAGGGAAACCACATTGCGCCGGTGAGAAAGTGACATGGTTCGCTTGTTGTTACGTGTTCACTCTCTGGGTTTCACAAAGGTGAATACGAATATTACCATTAGAAGCCGGATATGTATCCATGAATCGAACAGAGGGCCCAGAAAAAATCTAAATGCAACGCTAGTCGATCGCCATCTTTGAAATTCCTCTTCTCTTATTATCCTTTCTCCTCACTGTTTTCTCATTTTCTTTCGGTTCCAGTAACAACTTCCGTCTTAGTGACATTATCGCCTTGTTTAGGGTGGTATGATTAAAACAAAACGTTTAAAATTTTGAGAAAGTTACTGAGTACGAGATTTAGTCAGTTAAGTGCCATACGTGATACACGCTTGGGCGATCATGTCTCGAAAGAGACATGACTGACTGCACAGTTGTTGATCTCTGGTTGCCACAGCCCTACCCAGGGAATTAATTCACAACCACTATGTCCCCAAAGTCACAGTCTAACGTTTTTACCCACTAGACCATTGTTCTGAATATAAATAGTGTAGATAAAAAAAACTTTACTTTACTGATTATCGTAAGGATTCATGTTTATTTCTCTACATTATGGCAAGGATGTGCGTTGTGGTGCAGTGGATATCGGCTCGGAACGAGAAATCAGGAAGCCGAATTGAAGTTGAATTCCTTGCATTCACTTAAGCGCAAATACCCTTGGGAAAGGTACTAATCGGTCTCTTCACTCCATTTATGAGTTAAATAACAGAACAGATTATGTTCTATAGCCCATGCTGGCAACCAGTCTACCCCAGAAAGTAATGGCAACCTACTGCGGGATAATCTTCTGCCAAGTCATGAAAGAAATATAATCGCCAAAGCATGTATCACGTATGGCACTTAACTGACTGACTGACATTATCTCTTCAAGCATGAAGAACAGACTTGAAGCAACAGAAATCTACAGAAAGATACTGAGGATACCATGGACCAAACATGTGAGCAACGACGAGATTTTCGAAAAAATGTATTAAAAAAAGAAAATTTTTAATTAATATCAGGTAGAGGCAGATGAAATTTCTGGGGTACTTAACGAGGAAGGAAGGTTTGAAAAATCTGATACTCACAGGAAAGATTGAGGCAAGGAGTGATATAGGAAGGCAAAGCGTAACACACTTGATGGGCTTGGGTAAATGGATGGTAGAACAGGATTTTGGCGGAAATAACAGAATGACAAAACTTATTCAGAACCACAAGAGACAGGAAAATGTGGAGGGACATGATCGCTTACGTCGTAAGGGACACGGCACATACAATTTATGTAGACTCTTCATCTGTTGCTGCCAAATGATTGGGAAACTGTCAGAGAAGAAATTCTAGTTATTTCACAAAAAATATTCTTATTGTAGATAACATTTGTAGGACTTCCCTGCGGCTTATTTGAAATATTCTCACCTCCAAAACAAAGTCTTTCAAGCCATCGTTACGATTTGTTTCTGTAAACACACACACACACACACACACACACATATATATATATATATATATATATATATATATATATATATATATATATATATATATTTCTCTCTGGTACAATAAGTACATTGCGTTCTAATTTAAACTCGTAAAAATAGATATTCATGATTTTTCTGCAGGCATATTTTCAAGAGTGCAAAATAAAAAAAATGTAATGAGCGGACTATCTGAAAAGTGACGTGCAAGAGAAAAAAATGGCCAGATTTATAATACCAACTGATTTAGTATATAAAAATAAGGTAGTTTAATAGTTTTGGCCACGTAATTAAATGTCAGATCACATAAACTATTTATAAGACTTATGATGACATTACTTAGACATTACGATGTGTCGCATATATAAAGTAAAGAGCTAGAGTGTTGTTGAATGATTTAAACTCAGTGAAAACTTGAAATTCTCTTCATAATTTTTGTAGCTAAAACAACATCTGTCCCCTTACTTCCCCCAGTATTTGTTCTGACAGCCATTCTTCAAAATTCGTTAAGCAAAGAGTGCTAGATTGCTTTGTGATATCTGTCCTTCAGTATGGAAGTGAATGTTAGACGATCTCATCAAAGGATGAAGAACTGGCTTGAGGCAGTAGAAATGTAGTTTTACAGAAGAATGCTGAGGGTACCATGGACGGAGCACGTGTGCAACAATGAGGTGTTGGTTTGGTGAGAAAGGAAAACCTCCCGCCCCCTAAAAATAGATAAAATAAACAGGCGAGAGTCGTCACATTTGTCGTGTTCTGCTTCGTCGTCTTCTTGTTCTTCGTCTTCGTCTCCGTCTTCTAACAATCTGAGCACCGTCAGCAAGAAGCAGAAAAAAACACTCTGTCGTTCTAAAAAAAAACGGCTTGCTTTAAACAGCCGAAAACCGACCATAATTTGCATGCGAAATACGAGACAACGAGATTTCGCGTTAACTGTCTGAGACTGCCTGGCATAAAACATGGGCGCCACCATTTTGGTTCTTTTTATCTCGGAGAAGCTGGATTCTACACAACGCACAGACTTGTTGGTGTTTCCAAGGTAAGCCGTTTTCACAATTTTCCCCACAAAGGATGCAAACGAGAAGAACTCATACTTAACATCAAGAAGAGAAAAATGTGGTTTATGGGACACGTAATGAGGAAGAAGGGCCTGGAGAATTTGATACTCACAGGACGGACAGAAGAAAAGAGAGAAAGGGAAAAGCAGCATGAGATTTATTTGATGGGCTTGAGCAAATGGATGTTGGGGCAAGGTTTGGGAGAGATACCAAGAGGAAAAATATTGAGAGCAACAAGAGACAGAGCCAAGTGGAAGTCCATGATCGCCTACATCCTGAAGGGACACGGCACATGAAGAAGAAGAGATTAATCGACGTTTTTCGCATATCTGAAACATACAATATTAAGGTCCTGGGTATGACGGTAAACTGCGTCCGGCAGCAAGGCCTCTGGTTCGGGGGTTGTGAAAAGCATGGAACAACCTCTTAATATGTTTTGAGTGTTATTTTCCTTTTGAAGAAGAAGTTTGTTATCTTCTTCTTTGTCTTCTTTCAAGGCTTGTTTTCATACTGTATCAAATATGATACGAATGGCCCTAGAGGGTTAATAATATAATATGATTAAGGCTTCTACTTGTCATTAAGTGGGGGATCAGTTCTATATTGTTATGAAGTAATAAACAGATCCCCCACTAATTACTACTTAATAATATAATATGATTAAGGCTTCTACTTGTCATAAAGTGGGGGATCAGTTCTATATTGTTATGAAGTAATAAACAGATCCCCCACTAATTACTACTTAATAATATAATATGATTAAGGCTTCTACTTGTCATAAAGTGGGGGATCAGTTCTATATTGTTATGAAGTAATAAACAGATCCCCCACTAATTACTACTTAATAATATAATATGATTAATGCTTCTACTTGTCATAAAGTGGGGGATCAGTTCTATATTGTTATGAAGTAATAAACAGATCCCCCACTAATTACTACTTAATAATATAATATGATTAAGGCTTCTACTTGTCATAAAGTGGGGGATCAGTTCTATATTGTTATGAAGTAATAAACAGATCCCCCACTAATTACTACTTAATAATATAATATGATTAAGGCTTCTACTTGTCATAAAGTGGGGGATCAGTTCTATATTGTTATGAAGTAATAAACAGATCCCCCACTAATTACTACTTATCAAATATGATACGAATGGCCCTAGAGGGTTAAATGAAAACTGATGACTACTTTTTCTTTATTAAGATTTCAAGTCAGTCATAGAGCTTTAGTTATTATATAAATTCGCCCTGAAGTAAAAAAAAAGTTCGAGAAACACTTCTATCATCTATATTCGATTAGTCGCAACCAAAATATTTTGCTCTGGGACAAGGTTAGGGTACCGTTAGAAACTGTAATGTGATCGATACCGACTTGTCAGCTCTGCTGCAGTCACTCTCTCACCGGCGTGACGTGGCTTCCCTGTGCCTCTTCTACAAATACTTTCACGGTTTTTGTGCCAATGAACTTGGTTCACTGGTGCTCCTTAGGTATGAATTTACAATAGCTACTAGATTAGCAAATAGGTCCCACCCTTTTACAGTGAAACCGATAAAATGTAACCGCAATTTCTACTCTAACATCTTTTTTCTCGCACTTCCCGCCTGTGGAATTCCCGTCCATATACTTACTTCCCCGACAGCTACAATCTCCAGGAATTTAAATGTAAGGCCAATAGACATCCCCTATCTCACTAACTCGAATCCATTCTCTCAAGCTCTTTTTCCCATCCACTCGACCCCCATTAAACCGGTATTCTCATCCGTCTATTACCCTCCTCTTGATATCCCCTATAACTAACGCCTCTTTCGCCTTTCACTTTCGCCTATGTAACCCCCTGCATAGCAGTGGCAGTAAAACTGCCTTGCTTGGGGTGTAATGATTATAAAAAACAAAACAAAAAAAACAAAACACAGAAATAATTAATGTAAAAATTTGAAAAATACTCTTAGATATTTGTTAATCGTTATTATAGGCTGGTAGTTGGGATTTATGATCAATTGGAGGAAATCAATTCCCATAAAACAGGGACCACTTTACCATCGAGCAGTATACCGCCCTAGTGGACAACTAAAGCAACTGTCCCGTTTCGTTGTTGAAGCACATTAATGAACTTTCTTTAATTTCTTTTCGGCGTCAGTTTTTTTTCGACAACGGTGATACATTTTAAGCTTACCACTTTTTCTGCATCCAGCCACAGTGATTAGCCAAGTATCGGCCATCCAGAACACAACCGGACGCTGGTCGGAGGCAACACAACCAAATGACAGTCGAAGGCAAAACGCTACAATTTGCCCTTCATATAGCATCAACCCAGTAGTTGCAAAGCAAGTCTACACTTCAGGATACTTTAACAATCAAAAACTAGAAAAAAATGGCCAAGAACTGTGTCGACCATTCCATACAGCTATGGTATGAAGTATAGAGGCGACACCAGCCGTGGGATACAAAAACGAAACCAACCGTCCCCTAAAAGTAAAACATGAAGGAAATGGAAATATTACAATTGGCGAAGAGACTATATAAGGGAGAATAAAGGAGATGCTTACCAATCATTTTAAAACAAAGTTAGGATAAGCGAAAGAAACACTGGGAAATAAGATGATTAAAAGAATCACTAAACTATTTTTTAAAAACATGCTCAGTAGACCTAGCATAAAAATAAACATTATATTAAAGTCATTGGTTATGAAAGAATATATATTAATTCTAAGGCTCGAAATATTTCACCATTACGGTTGCGTGGATAAAAGCCTCGGCTAAGTGCGTCTTTTTTTTATCAGTTTACCCCAAGGTTGTGCGTTGTGGTGCATTCCAGCTGAATTCATTGCGTTTCACTTACGCACAAATACCCTTGGGAAAGGTATTAATCCGTATCTTCCTTCCAGTTATGGGTTAAATAACAGGACAGATTGGGTTCTATAGCCTTGGTCGGCAACCAATCTACCGCAGAAAGCAATGGCAACCTACTGCGGGATAATATTCTGCCCAGTCAGTAGTCAGTCATGTCTCTTTCGAGACATGATCGCCCAAACGTGTATCACGTATGGCACTTAACTGACTGACCCTAAGAAAAACGATAATACCACTAACACGCTAGGGGCTGCTAGGAGTGAAATCTAATGAGAAAACTTTAGAGGGAATCGTAAATCCAATCCTAAATCGGAAACAAGGAATAAACCACTACTTTAGTTAAAAAACCGTAGAGGGCCGTGAACCGAGCCAGAAGCAGATCTATCTATTCCTTATTCAGGAATAAAAAGATGAAGAATAAATAGTAAACAAATTTCAGAGTTTAAGCAGAGACGTTAATAGTATAGAGTAAGTACCTTCATTAAATCGCACCCCCCAAAACCGCATAGTATGAATAAAAAACGCTCCAAACTTAATAAAACAAACTTTTCCCATCAAAATGTTTATATTATCATTAAGAGCAAAGATCAAAGTAATTTTTAATTATTTTTAAATCTTTTTTTTTTAATTTCTTCTAACATATTCGAAATTTTGGCAGAAAATCTTGTTTTGATTTAAGTTAGCAGGTTAGAAAAACGTTACAACTATTTACAATGGAAAACGTAAAAATTATATCAACCACTTTTTTTCCGTTGACAAACACATTAATTTGGAAATTCTCTCAAAAATCACATAATTGTTGGATTTTAATGAAACTTTAGGTACTCATTCACAAATGAATTAAATTATTTTTGAATTATTATTTTTTTGAAAATATTGGTAAAAATATACATTTTACCTCTGTTACCCTCCCCTCCACGTAAATCCATGAAATTTTAATAAACTTCAGTGTTGCGGTTTATAATTTTGTTAGTTAACGCAGGACTCCTTGGGGAATATAAATAATCTATTTTTTTTAATTTTAAATTTTCGAATCGTATTTGAAAGTCTGCTCCGAAGAGTAAAATAAAAAATGCAATAAAACTCTGATATTATTTAATTTTATAAGCTTTTAATTGCTTGAATAAATAATAAAAATTAAGGACATTGTAGTCTGAAGAAAAAACATTTTTTGATAACTAATAAATTTTTTAAAGAATTGTTTTCATGGTTTTTTTTTGTTATTATAATAATTTATAAAGTTTCAAAAATATTTTAAAAATCTTTAAAGAACTGTTGCGGTTAGATTTTTTAGTTAAGAATTGATCATTATATTACCTAGCGAAAATTTAAAAGTTTAACAAAAATCATTCTGCACCCATATTTTAAAAATTTTAAAATCTTTTTTTGTGCATTTGATGTTTTTTTTTATATGGTAATTTCTGTGTAAATTAAAAGGTCAGAGTTTCCTCCCTTACCCGAAAAAATTAGTGCAATTTGTCTCTTATAAACGCCATACACTTTTATCTCTAATCAAGAACCTGTCAAGGAAATCTTGTACAGGTCAAAAAGTTCAAATTTGTGATTAAGAAATAGTTTTATTGTAAATTTCACGCTATAAATAAGTAATACTTGTGTAAATCAGATTAATTTAACATAAAATCTGCTAATTTTTCAAAAATAATTTTTCGCAGATGTATATTTATTTTTGCAAGATTTTTAAAACCGAGAATTAACTTTTGTTTTACAAAAATGGCAGCAAATTCAATAATTGAAAGAAAATTATCAAACTTTTATATTCCAATCAATATAATTTCTAGAGTAATTTACTTACTGGAAATAGTAAATTTAATCATCTAGCTTTCAATTAAAACTAAAATAAAAATAAAAAATTCCATTTAAAAAAATTCAGTTTAAAAAGTAACTATGCAGTTCTTTTTGCGATTTACTGGAGGCACCTAGTATAGAGTTAAAGTAGACTTTAGAAGAAACCAAAAACCCAATCTTAATCGGACAAGAAGGGATAAACCTCTACTCATGTTCAAAAGACCAGGGAGAAGTGGATCGGACGATAGGCGAATCTATCTACTCCTATTTACCTATCTACTACTAGGTACCCGGTGATTGGTAATGCAGCGAAGGTAATGTATTTTGTAAAAAAAAAAAAAAGGAAAGCGACAGACGACGGGCTAGTTATAAGATGCAAGTTGGCATGGATATTTATTCGAATAAATGGAGCGTCTCAATATTTCCGATAGTTTGCCATTGATATAAAAAGTTACTTTTGATACACCAGAATAATGACTAAATTCCCTTTGTGAACAAAAGTAAGCTTTTTTCGGTCAACCAGAAAAATCCGGCTTTATTTATTTCTTAGAAGTGAATCTGTGTAAAACTGGGTTATGGGTTTTAACCAGTAGACTAAGCAAAGTTAGAAGAAAAATAATACTAAATTTAAACCATTAATTTCCCAGTTTTTTTCAATTAGGTTTAAACAAACTTCAAGAAAAATCTTTTTACGTTGATTTTATTGTTGATTTTTCCATTACTGACTATTTTAGTTGATTAATTAGTGTTTTATATGGTGTATAATGGCAAGGTCTTTGTAAAGATTTTACATCATTGCTTCAAACAACATGGCAGTTTCTTGACATCCGTTGAGCAAAGTTCTTTTTTTTTCTTTGCTTCTTTTTATAGGATAGCATTTTCTTTCTTTCTTTCTTTCTTTCTTTCTGCGTTTAGCACATTGTTCCTTCCTTTTTTGTACATTTAGGGTTCTGTTAAGCTGTTTTTTTTTCTTTGTACATTTAGGAAAACACTTCGTTCTTTTTTTCTTTCTTTCTTTCTTTCTTTCTTTCTACATTTAAGATACCGATTTTTGTTTCTTTTTGTTCTTACTACATATAACATATTCTTTCTTTCTTTCTTTCTTTCTTTCTTTCTTTCTTTCTTTCTCACACTGTTTCCTTCCTTCCTTGCTTCCTTCTGTAACCCTTTTCCGACATTCACACGAAAGAATGATTTTTATATTCTTTGTTCGCCCCACTCACTTTCTAATGTAGTTTTTAATAACTATTTTTATGCACAGAATTTTAACAATATAAAAGAGTTACTTCCCGTACTGTCGAATAAATAATAGTCTTTTTTTATTATTTAAAGTCATAATAATAAAAAAAGACTACCCCTGAAACTGCAGTGAAAAAAAAAAAAAAAAAAAAAACCTAGTATTTCTCTCTTTGTGTGCAAAGCAGATTATTTAGTGTTGTTAATATAATGACCGGAATGCGCAGTGAGCCGGAAAGAAGATCTGACTAAAAGAAGATCTAATAAAATAAAATAAAAATAAAATAAAATAAAAATAAAATAAAATAAAATAAAATAAAATCCTGCAAGTACACACTCGGTAGATCTTAACATCTATTTTAATTCTTGTAACAAAAATAGAATCTTTAAAATAATATAGAAAACAAATATGATGTTAAAATTACAAAAAAAAAAATCACTGATCAGTAGAAAATTTCTTAAACAATGCAGAATAGTATTTACAATGATATAAATTCTGCTTTCTTTGAGTAGCTGTTATATAAAGAACGATGTGGTATAATGTATCAAATCTTTGCAAAAATTTATGCCCGAATTTTATTGTATTAGCAATATTAGTGAAAATAATATATTCCTGAAGATGGCCATAGACTACATGACTGAAACCTCGTAGCTATTAATAACATCTATAACAACCAAAATGCAAAGCATTTTAAAAATCAATACTAAGATCATTCTTATAGCTCTTGTAAGTCTTATATATCGTCGTTCGATAATTAGCAAACCCATTTCAAAGGACACATATAAATAAATGACAGCAACTTGATATTGGTGTTTGTTTTGATGTTGAATTCTGGTGTGTTCTAGATTGAAATCTTGTATTGTTCAGTTGCAAGTCAGACTTTGTTGTATTTTGAAGATTTATTCGCAAATAAATACCTTAAAGTTGAGGGATGAAAAATTGCACTTTTGGCAGGGGTTAGGGTCGATGAAATTCGGAAAGTAGTAAGCGACGGAACTGCAACCAAAAAACATTTGGAGCGTGCACGAGGTCTTCAGACGGTCAAAAAACGTTGTTTAGCAGATTTCGTCAGGGTGATTTTAATCTAAACGACCAGCCACAATACGGGCGACACTCCGATGTCCAAAAGATCGCTCTGTGTCACAGATGTATATTTTATTTTTGCAAGATTTTTAAAACCGAGAATTAACATTTGTTTACCAATGTGTCGATCGCTCAAAAATGGCGGCAAAATTCAAAAATTGAAAAAAGTTTCAAACTTTTATATTCCAATCAATATAAATTTGAAATAAACCAGAGAGTATTTTACTTCCTGGAAATAGTAATTTTAATAATTTAGCTTTAAATTAAAACTAAAATAAAAGTTTCAAGAAAGGTTTTTCATTTTTAAAACTTTACTTGAAAAGTAACTATGCAGTTTTTTTCGCGATTTAGTGAGCTACCTACGTTCTACTTGTCATCGTAAAGAACATACCGAAGATTTCGACGGAAGAGTTTGCTAAGAGTTTGAAAAACGATATCTGAACTGCCTTTCGCCATTTGGAAAAGACTTGGTTTCTTTTGTAAACTCAACACGTAGGTGCCACATTCTCTGGCAGAACAGAACAAGCTCGATCGTGTTTTTACAGCGATTTATCTTTGTTGTGGATTCCGGATGAGGAACCGCATCAATAATGAACAACAAAACAGATATGGAGATAGAAAAGTAGGCTATACTGAACGTAATATACAAACTTGAACGCGGGTTATTAAATCAGGAATACTATTAGTAAGAAATAAATATACTAGTCTTGAAGTGAAGTCGTTGGAAATAGTATATCCGTGTATATTATTCTAGCTGAGTGGAGCTCAGAGCTAGTCTGGTCTCTGGGTAACTTCGGTATCTCTCGGAACTTTCCGATAACTGTAACGGATCTCTACGATTACTCTCCACTGCCAACTGCAACTACTGTTCTCTCTATTGCAGGAGTATATGTACACTCAGTCGAGTCCATTATCACATACAAAAAGGGGAGATCCCACAACAATTTCTTTGCAGTTACGCCAGGAAAAGCAGCCATTCTTGAACAGAATTGTCGCAGGCGATGAAAAATGCATCGTTTATGACAACGTGCGACACAAAAGGAGCAGCAAACAATCTTGTGAATACACAGAACCCGAGACTAGAGCAGATTTGCACCCAATGAAGGTGTTACTGACAGTCTGGTGGGATTGTAAAGAGATAATTCACTTTGAGCTTCTTTCCGCCAGTAAAACAATAAAAGCAAATTAATTAATTAGACAGCTTTTTACCAGTTTGATTAATGAATAACAGGATTCATTCCATTATTCACAAATCTATCTATCTATCTATCTATCTATCTATCTATCTATCTATCTATCTATCTATCTGTTACGAGAGTGAATCATTAACTCTGCAGCTTGATAGAATTATTGGCTAAGTTTGATCCCCGTGATTAATGGAGAAGTTTTTGGTTGACAGGGATTTTGTTGAAAATAAATAATTGTTTTGTTTAAATAAATGATTTCTTTTTTCATCCTTCAGTTGTGCGGGCATTAATCAATACATTTATCAATCAAATGTTTTGTATTTATCGGGGAAAATAATCTAGACATTTACTAAGATTGACATAATACGACAAATGGATCAGCTACTTCGGCGACGAACGCTGATCAAACTTGAGATTTGCTTGCTAATCATTCATCCACGTTGGAAATCTAGCTTAGTCTGGCTCAAGGTCACGCAGAGGAGCTGTTACTTTAGCGCCACTTTAGTATGTGTCCTTTGAAACGAGTTTGCTAATTATCGAACCATGATATATGAGACTAAGGTGTATAAGAATGATTTTAGTATTGATTTTTAAAATGCTTTGCATTTTGATTGTTATAGACGTTATTACAGCTACGAGGTTTCAGTCATGTAACCTATGGCCATCTTCAGGAATATATTATTTTCACTGTTTAAATATATTTATATCAATTTATTTTGACTTGTTAAATTTATTTGAAATATTTTTCTCAATTTCTTTTCATAGATGTGAAACTAGACATGAAGTTTCGGAGATGTACCTTTTGATCATCTTGAGGTATTCATTAATATTACATAATTATTGTTCTGTTTTTTTTTATTTAGGTCCAATATTGCACATACAGACTTTGATTTATTAGTTCCAGCTAGATACTATTATAGATAAGACTATGTATTCGCTATGATTCGCTATGTATTCTATTAGCCCTCGTCAGGTGTCCATTATTTTAATAATTTTATATCTGCGCTTTGAGATGAGAAATATACTTATTAGGTTTATTTGAATGTTGTTCTCTTGTATGAGTAATCTTCAAGTGCTTTATTTTGTGTTGATTATTGTGTTACCTGCAAAGATTTTGTTTTACAAAAGTATTTATAAACAAAAATAAAAATATTGCGAGTTTTAAAAAGTTTTAAATTTAAGAAGGGCTCAAAAATATTCATCAGGTTAATTGAAAAGTCGAGGTAAATTATGGAAGATGCTAAGTGACATGATTTAATTTAAACAAAAGAAAGTAAATTATGTTATTATTTTTTATTTTCATTCAAAATAAAAAATAAATTTAAATTAAAAAATGTTCCACAAATAACAATAGTTTATCTTGTTTATAAATACTTGTTGAAAAATAAAATGCTTACATTTGCATTGATAAGGACGATAAGTGTCGCCTCAGATAACTTTTTCTTTTGGCTTAATTCTTAATGCCCTTTTACAGATCTAGTTTAGATATATTTATTTTTGTGACATCAGTACGGTTATTTTTCAAACTGAGCCTATATATATATATATATATATATATATATATATATATATATATATATCCTACACCAAAAAAACAACCAAAGCAAACTACAGATTCTCGACGTGATATTCATTAAAACACTTAAGCCGTCAATTAATAGAATCAGCTATGAATACTGTAGTAATGTTCTAAAATGTTTGTGAAAAGAACAGTTTTTTCATGCTTTAACACGTACATGACTATGACATTACAACATATAAAACAATTCCATTTTGGATAATTTTCACGTTCTACTGAACGCTAGCAATTTGTAAACCGTTATATTTGAAGCAGAAAAAAATTACAGTAATTTTTAGCAACACAGTCTTGCGATTATTTTTTGTTACCATAACTGACACCCCTGAAGATGATCTTGGAAGGAGATTGAAAGTACTTTGGTACATTGAGAAATGAATGCTAATAACATCTGTCAACGTTACAGCTCATTTCTGACGTCTTTCAATTATAATACGCGAAAAGTTATCCGTGACCTGAACGAATGTTTGCAATTTATTTAATCTGACATGTCTAAAAGAAAATTTGCTGCCTAAATACACAATATATATATTATTACATTGCATTTGAATACATGGCTCTGTTGTCATTTCGCGCTATCACGCGGTGTGACGTCATAGAACCGCATTGCAAATTTACGAACTGCGTTTGTTATTTTTGGTAACTATTGCCGTTGCCTAGCGGAGTTTTATGTCAACACAAAATAAAATCGTCGGTGATGGTGGATGTTACTGTATTACCATCTTAATAACCTCTCTGAAGATGGCTCATGTGAGCCGAAAGCTTAGAACCAACTTAATAAAAAATTATCCAAATGTTGGAGAATTTTTGTCTTTATTTCCAACTGAAATTAAAGCCAAAATACGACGTTTAGAACGGCTCATGATTAAACATAATAGACATTCATTGTTTCTTATATTTAACAGTGTATATATATATATATATATATATATATATATATATATATATATATATATATACACACACAAGAGGCCAGTCTGAAAAGTAACAGGGCTGGTATCACAAACAATTCATATCAATTTCAATCAACAAAGTACATTGTTTTCCCTTTCAAAGTAATCCCCTTCGAATCTAATGCCATTTTCAATCCTTTCTGTCACACTTCTATGCATTGCTGGAAAGATTCTTCATGAATACCCGTCGGCTCTGTCGTTAGGGCCCTATTAAAAGCATCCACGCCTTCAAAATAGATCCCCTTTATGATCCTTTTAATCTTGTGGAAAAGAAGAAACCCACACGGAGCAAGATCCGGTGAATAGGGGGTTTGTTCCAGTACGGTGATGTGCTTCTCGGCCAGGAACTGCCGAATGCTTTGGGAACTTTGACGTCGTGCAATGGTTAAGAAGCTTGTCTCACTATATCAATTACGACTGAGTAGTGAGTTCGATCCTCACCGGATGCTCCACACCTTTAGCCTCGTGCTATATCTAACTACGCGTTGAAAATCATTTGGACACTTTGACGTGGTGTAATGGTTAAGATGCTTCTCTCACTATATCAATTACGACTGGGTTGTGACTTTGATCCATACTGGGTGCTCCATACTTTCGGCCTTGTACCACGACTAAGCTATGAAAAAGAGAAAATGAACAAAGGAGAAACGAGAACGGTGACAGGTGGGGAAGGTGAGAAAAGTAAATAGTGAAAAAGAGAAAGAAAAAAAAGAAAACATGAACTGGTAGAAAAAGAGAAAAAATAACACACCCATTTTTACCTATGCATAATAGTGTTACATATACTGACATACAAGTGCACACACATATCTGCAACAATCTGATTTGCAAATTCTCGAATCTTTGAGGAACTGATCCATTCAAATATTTTAGCGGCAGATGTTGAGAGTTTAAGAATTTTAACATTCCGAATATTTTATGCGTGACAGGCTTCGTTATTTCAAGTAACATAATAACACAAGATCGTAAAGAAAATCTCCAACTGTAAACCAATATCTGTTCTTAATTTCTGCATATTTCTGCACTAACTGCTACTAAAAAATGGTGATTGCATTAAACACGTAGATAGATACGTATTCTATCATAGATAGATAGATAGATAGATAGATAGATAGATAGATACGTATTCTATCATAGATACATATTAGATAGGTAGATAGATACGTATTCTATCATAGATACACATAGATAGATAGATAGGTAGATAGATAGATAAATACGTATTCTATCATAGATACACATAGATAGATAGATAGATAGATAGATAGATAGATAGATAGATACGTATTATATCATAGATAGATAGATAGATAGATAGATAGATAGATACGTATTCTATCATAGAAACATATTAAATACGTAGATAGATACGTATTCTATCATAGATACATAGATACGTAGATAGATATGTATTCTATCATAGATACATATTCTGAAAGGTGATATTTTAGAACATCTTCCCATACGATTCGTGTGTATCTTTAATTTTAAACGTCTTTTTGCGTTAAAAAGTAAAAATTAAATACACTTTCGCGGGAA
The DNA here is from genome assembly GCA_037127315.1 of Ascarosepion bandense. Classification (NCBI taxonomy): domain Eukaryota; kingdom Metazoa; phylum Mollusca; class Cephalopoda; order Sepiida; family Sepiidae; genus Ascarosepion; species Ascarosepion bandense. The sequence continues at coordinate 3,195,666 of JBBBDQ010001640.1, read as the reverse complement.
AGGAAATGATAGTTGTTCAAACAGCAAAACGATATAAACTGTTTATAGAGATATTGTCATAAATAAGGTAACTGATCGTAAGTGGTTTGTTTGGTTCAGAAGTAGAAATTTTGATCTGGAAGACAAAGAAGAAGACATTCCAGTTCACAAGACAGGAGCCATTGCAAAGATACTCTTCACATAGTAATCATAAGGTGTTTGAAAACATACACGAATCACTACAATGTTTGGATGTCTCAGCATTTAAGAAGAAAAAAATGGAATACTGAAACACATTTCCATTTACGATCCTCTGTCTAAACAACAAAAATTACGTGTTCAACCCCCCCACCCGAAAAAAACAAAAAACAAACCCCAAACCATAACAACGTAAATGATGAAAATGGATTGTTTACAACAATGTGGAGCTAAAAAGTCACCGTGGAAAATGTGCAGAGGATATCGGCTCGGAATGAGAAATCAGAGACCCGAGTTTGAATTCCAGTTGAATTCGTTGCATTCACTTAAATACCCTTGGGAAAAGTATTAATCCGCTGCTTCACCCTCCAGCTATGGGTTAACTAGAAGGACTGATTGGGTTCTATAGTCTTGGTCGGCAGAAAGTAATAGCAACCTACCGCGAAAAAATTTTCTGTCAGGTCAGTCATGTCTCTTTCGTGACATGATCGCTCAAGCGTGTATCATATATGGCACTTAACTGATTTACTGTATGCTTTGTACCTTGTCAAATTGGAAAACTATTGTGAAGAGTCCCTTCAACAAAAACAGACATTAAAATCAGACCTTTGAGTAACTCCTAAGGAGGCAATCTCATCAACAAGTGTATAATATTTGGGGATGCGATGTATATTTTTTCTATGGTTTGTAGACCATACAGTCGTTTCCGATGGGACTTCTCAATGCCATAATGATGTGTAAAGTTACGGTCATACTTTCTTTCAGTTTATCTAGATAGTTTACATTTAATTCCCTTTTGTTGCTGTTTAGCTATCTTCATTTTTCACTACTGAATAAAGTCAACATCTAATCAAACAGACGAACCAAACTCAGTTATTCCAAAGTTAGATCCGTAATATTTAGCTACCACCACGAAATTGCCGAAAAAACAGCATAGCATAATAGTAAAAGGGCTCAAACTTAATAAAAACAAAGTTTTATCATTAAAATGTTCATGTTATTATTAAGAGGAAAGATCAATTTTTTTTGTGTTACGAGGATGCATTTATATATATAAAAAATAATAATAATGTCTAAAAAGTTGTAGTAAGGAATTCCATTGAGTCCTACTTGTTATTACAAAAAAGTTTTAATTCATGAAGTAGTCGTAAAAATAAGGAAATAAAAAATAGAACGTTTGGAAGATGCTAGAATGTCCGAGAAAATTCGAGTAAAATCGAAAGAATTCGAAATGTTCTAGAAATATGCAAATTAGGTGTTAGCCTCTATAAAAATTGGTTTTGGGAAGAGAGTAGTTAGTTGTTAACAGGATTTGCTGACATTATCAACTCCAGCCCGATTCGTGGATCTGTGCATCCAGCCGAAATAAACTCTAAGAAAATTTGCTGACCAACTAAAACCTGAAAGAGAACCTCATGGAACTAAAAGGGTAAATAGATATTTTTGACTCTTTCATTGACCAAACTAATAATTATTCTTTATATACACATTTGAGCATTTCCTAAAAGTATAGCAGTTAAATTTCTTCGCTAACTGGGTAAAGATATTTGACACCTTCCTTCACCTTCGTAACACTTACCCGTCACTCTGCCAGTAGTAAACTCGGTTTTCTGTTTTGAATGCAAAACATTGTAAATTTTGTATATATATCATTTTGTGTTTATCGTAAATTAGTTATTTGTATGTGTTTTTTAACTCTGAGTTTTGGTCAATCATTTTTTTTTCTTTTGTTACACTCAATACATAATAGTTATCATTATTATTTTTTTATTTTATTAAACCTCTCTAACACGTTCGAAATTTCAGATAAAACTTCGTTTTTTGTTTTCCGTCAGCGATTCACGCCATGTTTACGTAATGTTACTACTAAGGAAAACGTAATATTAAGCAAGTCGTTTTTTGGCGTTGAAAGATAAAAATTAATTTGAAAATTCTTGCAAAAATCAAATAATTGTCTGATTTTAATGAAATTTTCAGAACTTATTCACAAATTAATGAAAATATTTATGCCGTTATTATTATTAGAAAATCTTGGTAAAAATATTTTTTAAAATCTGTCACCCCACCGCCAGTTAACTGCATAAAACTTTAAAAAATACATTATCTATGCCATTTTTTTAAATTAGTTAAATACAGGACTCATTGGGGAATGCTAATTGTGTAATTTGTTCTTGTTTTTTTACGACACCGTTTTTTCCAAAAACCTGCTCCGAATAGTAAAATAAAAATGCTTTAAAACTACGCTATTTTTAATTTAGAAAACTTTTTATTAATTTTATAAATGAGATAATTTAAGGATATGATATTCTGAAGAAAACAATTCGATGAATAATGAATTTTTATAAGAATTGTTTTCCTTTTTTTCTTTGCTAACTAAAATTTCAAACATTTTTAAAATTTCTTCCAGTTATTCAGTGCCTTCGGTTATTAATTTATTAAATAAAGTCTTTATTTACAAATCGAAAATTTTAAAGTTTAATAAAAATCACTTAGAATGAGGATTTTAAAAATAATTTTGAATGCACATTTTTCTTTTACTATGGAAACTTATAACAGACATATTAAAAGGTCACATGTTTCAAGAGTTGTTCCACTTAGGAAATGTTAACTTGGGTTATGTCGGTTTTTAGTCACCATACTTCCAAATGTGTGAACTGATTTATGACAGGGTGTTATCATCGCCTACTTGAAAGGTCAACGAGTCAGACCTTTGTGATTAAGAAATTCTTTTATTCTAAATTTCATGCCATAATCAAGTAATATTTGTTTCAAATCAGATTAATTTAACTTTAAATTTGCTAATTTTCCAAAACTAACATGTGAGAGATGTATATTTGATTTTTGTAAGATTTTTAAAACAGAGAATCAACTTTTCTTTACAAATGTTTCGATTGCTCAAAATATGGCCGAAAAATTTAAATTTTTAAAAAAATTTCAAAATTTTAGATTCCAATGAATATAATTTTTGTTTAAAATGCACCCAATTATTTTGCTTACTGGAAATAGTAAATTTAATCATTTAGCTTTCAATTATGCAAAAATTAAAGTTTCAAGAAAACGTTTTTTATTTTTAAAAAATCAATTTAAAACTTAGGTATCGAAAATGAGTGGAAGTACCTAGATTCCATCTTCATAAATATAAGGGATTTACGTTCGAACTTTTCAAAGACTGAACTTAATTTTCAAGAAGTTAAACCTGTTTCGCATAGAATATGAAACAGGCTAGCTTGAAAGAATTTCCAGTGTATTTCAAGCTCCCCTAATACCTCTTTTCATATTCAATGTGAAACAAAAGATTCATTAAATATTACAAAAGAGAAAAGCGAATCTTTCTGACAAGCCCAACGAATCAGAAATATATATCCACGGACTGTGTCACAACTACAACTGAAAAGAATGTATCTAAACTCAACTCAAAATTTGTCACAACTACGCCTAAAACGATAAAAGGCTTAATACGAGGGTCATTCAATAAATAAGGTGAATTTTTCGGTATAAGGACTTCTAATACAGATACGAGGGTCATTCAGTAGATAAGGTGAATTTTTCGGTATAAGAACTTCTAATACAGATAAAAGCTTACTTTTTTAAAAATTTTTTCCTTTACTTCTTTTTCAAAGGGATTTAAGTTTTTTACAGATTGAAAAAAAAAAAACGTTGAGAATTTTGGAGATTAACAAAGATGGCCGACCAAGAAGCATGATCCAGGATTGAACAGAGGTCATTTATCAAGATTTTGGTTGCTGAAGAGTCCAAACCAGTTGAAATTCATAGGAGAATATCAACTGTGTATAGTGCCACATGTTTCAGCCAAAAAATGTCTACAAGTGGGCTAAATTGTTTAAAGAAGGACGAAGCAGTGTTGAGGATAAAGACAGGCCTGGGAGGCCTACAGAAGTGAGGTCTACTTAGATGATCGAATCAGTCTATGACCTCATTCAGTCTGACAGAAGGGTGACAGTGGATGACATTGCAAGGACTTTGAGTCTATCTGTTAGGACAGCACACAAAATTGTCCATGATGACCTTGCCGAATCGAAGGCCTCACACAGCAGCCCAAACGGTGCAGACAATCAACGAGCTGGGCTGGGAACTGCTCCCTCATCCCCCTTACAGCCCAGATCTTGCCCCTTCAGACTTTCACCGGTTTGGTCCCTTGAAACCGTTCACAAGAGGCACAAAGTTTGAAAGTGACGATGAAGTCAAAAGTGCTGTGAGCGATTGGCTGAGACATCAATCCGAAAGTTTTTACGCTGAGTGAATACAGAAGCTTGTGAATAGATGGGGAAAGTGTGTGACACTGCTGGGAGACTACGCTGAAAAAGAAAGTAAACTTCTATCTGTATTAGAAGTACTTATACTGAAAAATTCACCTTATTTATTGAATAACCCTCGTACAAAACAAAACACTAATCAAAATCTTGAAGGATGAATTTACTCTATTACCAGTAATAATTGCCACAAAGAGTACATCATCCTCTTACGCCCATAAATATATTTGTGGGTTATCCGGCGTAGGAGCGCTTCTGCCAGGGAAGTTAAATGTAATATAAAGCTCAAGCTCAAGGCGCCATCCCCCAAGTAGTACCTCTTCTTCAGGAAGGATCTCGGATTATTGCCCGGCGTCTGAGGCGTCCCCAAAAGGGGAAGTGCCTACGGTGCTTGAACAATTTTTCCACGGCATTTCCGTTGAACCTATAATGAATGCTAAATAATAACTTCTTTCACCTAATCGGAGGACCGAGAAAGAAGAATGAAAGAAATTCGCGAGCCTATGCGAGATTCTTTTGACCAATGAAAACCTTGACTTCATTGAAATTAGCCAGTGAGCCAAGAAGAAGACGGAAAGAAATTAGCGAGCGTAAGCGAAATCAGTTTTTATATAAAATATGGAGAAAATTAAATTAATGAAAATAACGTCTGAAGCGATGTGAAAGTTTTTCTTTCAGTTTATTGAAGTACTCGCCGGTGTAAAATTACATTACTCGCTGATTACATTATCGGCCTCTAACCAGCACGTGGCACTTCAAATAATCTTCTCTCAACAATCCAAGAAAGCTGAGTATTTAAATACATGTCATTTCGTTTAGTTTTGAACGTCCGCAAACTATATATTCCTTCGGTGAGCAACGAACTCTTCTCCGTTTGTCTTAAAAAATTGAATATTATTTTGTATCAGATGATTTAATCTGTTGCATGAACTTTTATTTTTCATGACAATATGAGAAAATTACGGACTTTAAGAATTCTTATTTATTTTCCTTAAACGAGCAACTCAAGCGTGTAAATCCGTAAATAAATTCCTTATCTTGTTTTCTTAAAATTACCCGTGCTTTTTCTTGTTATTAACTCTGACATTCATTAATCTTCTTGGAGTGGGTAAATCAATCATGGGTAAGTTCATTTTAACCCTTAAGCAAAACGGGAAAGTTCCCACAGGCCTTGAGCAATTTTTCCACGGTATCGTCGTTAAAACTGTATGGAATATCAAATAACCGTTACCCACTCGGAAGACTGTTCATTTATAACAGGTTTAACGACAATACAGTGAAAATATTGCTCAAGCTCCGTTGGCAATTCCCCTTTGTTTTTTAGGGGTTAAAACTAACTGTATTTTTTAACTCCTAAGCACAACGCTATTATAAACCTACTTTAAACCACGACCTTGTGTCAATTTCGATAGCGATGTCGGCGCATTAAAAATCCACATATATAACATGACACATTGTATTTGGAAAGGTTTTATTACTACATTGATTTAAGAGAAAATAATATTAATACTTTTTTTATGAAACATAAGGGTTTATTGGAGCATTTTTAATGGAAAAGCCAGTCATTTATCTGGGCTATAAAATCAAAATAGGAATTCCACGAAGCTCTCTAAGTACGAAGATGGAATCTTCTTTTGAAGTGTTTCTGTAATAAATGTGACAAAAGTAATAAGTAAAGTGTCAAATCGTAAAAAATGACATCTATAAAGGCGCCCATCTTGTAGTAGACCGTGTGAATTACTCTCTAAAATTTGTAAACATCAATTTTTTATCTACTTAAAAAAAAAAACTATGGCCGAAGAGGACGTCCGATAGAGCCAGTTTCCAGTCAAACTCATAGCACAACAGCGTGATTTCGTTTCTTCTTCTAGATATGCCATGTCCCTTCAGGACGTAGGCAATCATGGACTTCAACTTGATTCTCTCCCTTGTCGCTCTCAAGACTCTTCCTCTTGGTAACTCTTCCAAACCCCGCTCTGCCATCCATTTGCTCCAGCCTATCAAGTAGGTCTTTCCCTTGTTTCTCTTTCCCTCTATTCGTCCTGAGAGTATTAAATTCTCCAGACCATCCTTCCTCATTACGTGTCCCAGAACCTTATGTTTTTCTTCCTTATGTTAAGTATGAGTTTTCTTCTTTCCATCCTCTCCAACACTTCGTCGTTAGTCCTTTACATAGTCCATGGTATCCTCAGCATCCTTCTGTAAATCCACATTTCTGCTGCCACAAGCCTCTCCTTCATCCTTGCTTAAATGAGATCGAAGTGAATTATAGTTGCAACGTGAGTCTTCTCATCAACCGCGTGGTCAGTCAGTTAGTTAAGTGCCATACGTGATACACGCTTGGGCGATCATGTCTCGAAAAAGACATGACTGACTGGACAGAAGATTATCCCGCAGTAGGTTGCTATTGCTTTCTGCGGTAGAGTGGTTGCTGACCAAGGCTATAGAACCCAATCTGTCCTGCTATTTAACCCATAACTGGAAGGAAGAGACGGATTAATACCTTTCCCAAGGGTATTTGTGCGTAAGTGAATACAATGGATTCAACTGGAATTCGAACTCGGCTCCCCGGTTTCTCGTTCCGAGCCGATATCCACTGTACCACAACGCACATAAAGTGTCTGAATATGTAGTAGTGCTTAGTTTTGTGTGTAGAGTCATGTTTAAGTATTATATTCTGAACACGTTGTTGCCGTGTTCATAGTTGATATTATTAAGTTATATTATTAAGAATTTTTCTTTTTTATTAATAATTCTTCCATTATTTCAAACCGTTTTTGCATGTAGATGAGGTTATTATATTTGCATTATCAACGAGTATATTAGGGGTATAGTTTGGTAAACCTCCGCGTGTTTAAATGAGATCGAATTCAACTATAGAGATGCAACGTGAGTCTTCTCGCCAACCGCATAAAGTATCCAATATATATATATATATATATATATATATATATATTTGTGAAGCAACCTTTTTTTTAAACATCTTTTGTTATATATAGCGGACAAATAAATTATTTTGGTGAGAATGCAAAATCTGTCTATATTATCGATTGCTTTAAGTACTTTCAGCCACTTCTTTAGCCATTTCAAGGGTGTTGTTTTTGACGTTCTTAGTTTATTTTTATGTTTTCACTGTGTGAGATATATTATTTGTGAATTCTAGTAGACGCGTTAATTTCGAGCTTTTTTTAAAATCATTTCTCCCCAAGCAAGGCAGTTTTACTGCCACTGGTGTGCAGGGGGTTACAAAGAGGGAAATGGTGAGAAAGAGGAACAAGTTACAGGGGGTGTCAGAGAATGGGCAAGAGAAGTATGAGAATATTGTTTTGATGAGAGTAGAGCTGACGGAGAAAAAACACGAGGGAAAGGATGCGAGTCAGAGAGATAGGAGATGACAATTGACTTTACATTTAAATTATTGGAGATTGTAGAAGTCAGGGAAGCAAGAATACGGAAAGGAATTCCACAGACGGGATGTGCGAGAAATAAAACTGAGGGAGTAGAAGTCGGGGTTGCATTTTATTGTTTTCACTGTAAAAGGGTGGAACCTAGTTGTTAGTCTAGAAGCTCGAGTAAATTCATGCAGAGGGGGCGCCAGTGACCTAAGCTCATCAGAGCAGAAGCCGTGAAAGTATTTGTAGAAGAGACAGAGGGAAGCCACATTACCCCATTGAGCTACTAAGTCGGGATCGATCACATTGTAGATTCTCCGTTGTATTTTGTCAAGAATCCCGAGATGAATAGCAGGGGCACCCGATCAGATGTGGTAGCAGTAATCAATACACGGGCGGATGGTAGATTTATATATGTGCAGGATGGATTCATACGGGGAAAGACTACACAGTGAACCGACCTTCCTAGCAGCAGATTTAGCTATGGATTCAATGTAGTCATTCCACTTGAGGTCGGCTGAGAGAGTTAGTCCGAGGATGCGCAGATGTTTGCTTTCAGGGAGACTAACCTGATCCATGCTAATGGGGGGTAAGAGCGATTGTCTGTGATGGTTAACAGATAGCAGCTTCGTTTTGGAAGCATTAAAATTCACGAGCCATTTCTTACCCCAGTCCACTATAGATTGGAGGTCCTTCTCAAGCTCAGCAGCTAGGTTTGCTTTGTCAGCTTCAGCGGATTTTTGATTGAGATGAGAGTAAATTGTGGTGTCGTCAGTGTAGATGCCTATTTGGTATCTGATTACATAGGTGATATAGTTGATAAAGATCAGAAAAAGCCTATGACCTAGAATGGAGCCTTGAGGGACACCCGCGTTCGTATGATAGTGTCGGGAACGTGTGTTGTGAATAGCGGGAATTCTATAGCGACTTTCTATTTTTAGGGTACTTTCAGCACACCGCTACCAAAGTTAGCTTCTTCTTCTTCTATGTGTTCTGTCCCTTCAGGACGTAGGCGATCATGGTTCTCCACGTCTCCCTATCCCTTGTGGCTCTTAGTATGTTTTCTCCTGTTATAACTCGCAACCCTCGTTCCGTCATCCACCTGATCAGGCCCTGTTATCCGCTGCCTTCTTCTGTCTCTTTTTCCATCTATCTGGCCTGTCAATATCAGGTTCTCTAAGCCCCACTTCCTCATTGGATATCCCAGGAACTTCAGTTGTCTCTTCCTGATGCTCAGTATTAATTTCCTTTTTGTTGCCATTCTTTCCAACACTTCATCATTTCTTGCATGCTCAGTCCACGATATCCGCAGCATCCTTCTGCAGAACCACATTTCCGCTGCTTCAATTTTTCTCCTCATTTTCGATGATATTGTCCAGCATTCACTGCCGTTTTGAAGAACTGACATCACATAGCAATCCAGCACTCTTTGTTTACCATGATCAAAAATGCCCCGAACGTAATAAAAACAATGTTTTATCGTCAAAAACTTTGTTATTATTAACGGAAAAGATCAAAGGATTTTTATTATTAAATCATATTTTTCATCTTTTGTAGAACGTTCGAAATTTTGGTTAAAAATCTATCATAAATGAAAATGCTTATTACATTTAATTGACTCCTAATATCATAAAAACAATTTTGACATTTTTTGTGTGCGTATAAACGTGACGATTTTTGTTAACGGGCGTCCATAAACGACATAATTAGAAAATGAAGCTGATAAGTACATTAAATTTAAAGCCAGTCAATCAGTCAGTTAAGTACCATACGTGATATACCCTTAGGCGATCATGTCTCTTTCGAGATATGACTAACCGGGCAGAAGGTTTTCCCGCAGTAGGTTGCTATTACTTTCTGCTGCAGACTAAATGCTAAGCAAAACGACAGAACTCAATCTGTCCCACTACTTAACCTATATCTGGAGAGAGAAGAGATGCATTAATATATTTCCCAAAGGTATTTTCGCGTAAGCGAATGCATCGAATGCAGCGAATTCAACTGGAATTTGAACTCGACTCTCCGATTTTTCGTTCTGAGCCGATATCCACTGCACCACAAAGGATGCCTAAAAATCAATAAAGCATGAAATTACAGAGAATATTTTCCTAAATTTTAAAGATTAATAGGTTTTTAAGATTTATATAAAAAGTCTTTGACGTTATATTCTTCAAGTAATTTTACAAATATATACAACGTAGAAAAAATTGGATAAACTTTCATCTGTTAGTCAAGCCGTCTTAGACAACTACTGCGGTGTTAAAAAATGCATTTCTGCGATATTTTAAACTTAAATTAAGTAATATTTGTTTCAAATCAGATTAAACTTTAAATCAGTTCAGTCAGTTAAGTGCCATACGTGAAACACGCTTGGGCGATCATGTATCGAAACAGACATGACTGACTGGGCAGAAGATTGTCCCGCAGTAGGTTGCCATTGCTTTCTGCGGTAGACTGGTTGCCGGCCAAGGTTATAGAACCCAATCTTTCCTGTTATTTAACCCATAACTGGAGGGAATAGGCGGATTAATACCTTTCCCAAGGGTATTAACGCGTAAGTGAATGCAATGAATTCAACTGGAATTCGAACTCGGCTCCCCGATTTCTCGTTCCGAGCCTATATCCACTGGACCACAACGCACAACCATAAATCAGTCACTATTCCTCAAATAAAGTTTCAGAAAAGTATATTTTATTTTTGAATTACTTTTATAAAAAAGTAAAAATCATAATGACGGATGGCTAAAAATGGCGGTTTTAGCAATTTCAAAACGAAATCTCCTTCCAGTTAATTCAAATTAGTTTTAAAATACAGTAAAGTATTTTACTTATTGGATATATTAAATTTAATCTATTAGCTTAAAAAATATTCAGGAAAAAGGTTTCATTTTTAAAAATTAATTTTAAAGCTTAGGTATCACGTTTCTGTGGAGGTACCTATATATATATATATATATATATATATATATATATATATATATATATATCACCCCAAGCAAGGCGATAACGCCACTAATGCGCAGGGGGCTACGTAAGAGTAAAAAGACTGGAAAAGAGAAAGCCGGAAACCACATCCTAACCAGGAAACAAGGGATGACCCTCTTCACCTGTTCAATAGACGTGGGTGGAGTGTGAACCGGGCGATAGTTTAGTCTGTCTACTCCAATTGAAAAAATAAAGAAAAGAGTGAAAAGATTGGAAAAGAGAAAACCGGAAACCTCATCCTGGACATATATTCAGAAATTATGACATAAATATGTTAAAATATCACTACAAAAGTAGCTATTTTGTTTCGACACTACTTGGATCTCATCAAGTGATGTGGTTTATTTAAAGTTGAAGAGTTTTAAAAGGTTAAAAACTAGCCAAACCCCCTTAATCAGGGAGGCATCGTTGCATAGACAGTGTGGACCAATCAGAATAAAGTAATTTCAGATTTGAAGAAAATGAGAACAGACTCAAAAAAACAATTTTTGGGGACATTAATATTTGATTAAAATGAGATCAGCGTTATTAATCGACTATTAAATTCACTTTATTTTTATTGCGATTATATATATATATATATATATATATATATATATATATATATATATATATATATATATAAAAGATTTTAGATTATTACAATGGGTAATACATATTTCACCGCGTCCTGATGTTATTATCGCGGCTCTTCAGATCCAAATGGTAAAACAGGACGCGGTGAAATATGTATTACCCATTGTAATAAACTAAAATCTTTTATAAATTATATTACTCTGTTAAATTAAATGAATGAATTTAACATTGAGTTCTCTTCAGTTCGTTTACCTGGATTGTATACCAAATGTACTATGTTATATATATATATAACATCACAGATAAATTAAGGAAGATTTATAGATATATTTCCTAGAACTGTTTCTTCATTTATGTGTTATGGCACTTGAAAAAGTGGGCAATCATAGCTCTCCACAACTTTTTATCTAAACTTATTTATAAATGGAACTTTGTCTGTATGTGTGTGTGTATGTGTGTGTGTGTGTGTGTGTGTGTGTGTGTGTCCGTTACCTATAGACTCCGAAACAGCTGAACCGATTTTCTTGAAAATTTACACAGTTGTACTATAAGTGTCTGCGAGTGTTCTTAGCTGGGTTTTGTGTCGAGGTACCCCCGATAAATATCGAAAATCGATAATAAAAAAAATCGGGTTATAGAAGGAGTGGTCCGATTTTAATCAAATTTGATAAACTCATAGACATAAGAAACGATATTCAAAAGTTTCAAGGTTGCAGTTTTTACAATAGTGCAGAAAATCGATAATATATATATATATAAGGCAAGATGTTTGTGTGTGTGTCTGTTTATCTGTCTGTATGTCCTTCATAAAAATCCACAATTTTTATCCGATTCTCACCAAACTTCACACAAATGTTCTTTAGGTTGAGTCTGAGCTCCAGGACCATGGATTAGTTTAAAAGCTTTCATTACACCCGAGCAACGCCGGGCTATACTGCTAGTCTTTTATAGTGGCAAGAAGTTATCTCCTTACTATCAGTATTAGTGCATCTGTTTACATTTATATTGTCCCTCTTGCCTTCAATATATCCTGTGAATATCAAATTTTCCAAACTCTCTGATCTCGCTATGTGTCCCAGAAATTCCAAGTGATTTTGATTATAAGTACAAATGTTACACTATATACCTTATTCGGACTATTGTCTTCATCTTGGTTTGCCATTTGCATTTCGACCGTTGTACGCTCCGGCCGTCTTCAGGTGCTAGGAAGTTCAAAATATAGACAAGTACAAATGTTATTTTCTTTATCCTATTTTCCTTAAAACTTCACTGTTGCTCACATGTTCAATCCATGTCATTCTTAGATTTCTTCTTAAGAACCATTATTCGGTTGCTTCAAGTCTTCTTATGATTTGTTAGAAAATTGTCTAGGATATAGAACTGATATTACATAACACTTCAGTGCTCTTTTCCTTTGTTTCTAACAACATTTTTCATGCCTTTTAATACTTTTTTGGAGGCCATCTTTCGCCACCCTGTGTCTTTTTAAAAACCATTTCACTCCAGCAAAGGCAGTAAGACCACTAAAATGAAGCGGGGTGTTTACAGAAATCGTTTTGACAGTTATTGTCCAGAAAAAGATAGTCAGCTGAGTGAAGGGAACCTCACAAGATCTATGTTACCCTATAAGACAGTGGACATTAGCAATCAAAAGAAGAGAAGACTGGTCACCCGCAACGCGGAAAATAAAGCACACGTCCTTAGACCGTTCACCTCGTCTAACTGTTATATACTCCTTCCGAGTATATTAAATCTTCTGCGAAAACACCTCGCGGGAAAACCAACGATGACGACGTCGATTATTAAAACTTCAGACACTTCAACGGGAGAACAAATCGCTTCTTCTTTGTCTTCTTTCTCGTCGAATTGGCGACAAAAATATAAACTTTTTTTCTTCGTAAACAACTTCAACCCATTTAACGGGAATCAAATGTTATATATTCTCTCTCGTATATTCTTCTTGAATCAAAACCCCACTGGACAAACCGCTTATAAACATGGATACCATAAATTCGTAATAATTCGACAAATAAAACTGCTTTTTTGTCGATAATAATAATCCTGAGTCCAAAGTGACTTGCTCTTCCACTTCAAAATGACTGACATCAACCTTTGTGTATAAAATATACAATTATATTTTCTTCTTTTTAACAAGGCGGTGATTTGCCATAGGGTGGAGTAGGTGGTTTGGTCTGAGTTGTCAGCACACACACATCAGGGACGGCCAAGCCCGTCTCTATTCCGGTTCCTCTCTGAGCTGGTCTGAAAATCCCAACTATTCTCTGTAACCGATGAAATCCAACTCGCAATTACTACTCAAATTCAACTCTCCCAAAGTGTCTTCAGTTTCGCTCTACTGACAGCTGTCTTCCGGTGCAATTTTGCCGTTTGACATCGCCAGTCATAAGAAAAACTCTAGATCCACACGTGCATTTTTGCACTTTTTTCACATTCTCAAACAATACCCATTTTTTCAACATCTGCGTCGCTCAGCGCAAATACACTTCGTGGCAAAAACACCATACCGACCAAGTAATGAATCTATACAACATTACTTTTCCTCACTGGTTTGCAGCCGACGCTTATTAGAAGGTTGTAACAGAATAACATTTCTTGTTTGATAGTCTTATTTCGTGGGCAACAATCCGATCAAAGAATTATTTTCATTGTATTAAGCCACAAGCTTTTAAGTGAAATAATCTGCCCCTTGCGAACGAACCTGGTGTCTAATATTAGCTGTAATACAATAAAATCAACACGAAAGCGAATATGTATTGGAAACGCATACACCTTTATATTTGGTTTTGTTCGTACCTAATCACGTACACACGTCCGCCTGATTTCTTTTCATCTATCCATACACACGCTTACGCACATATACACGTGAATATATGAAACCATGCATGGGATGTATACCTAGATAATTGCTTGATAGTATTTATTTATGCTTCAGTTAATGCTGACTAGGGTTGTAAATTATTTTATGGGGTCACAGTGCTGAAAAAAAAAAGACGGATAATAATTAATAAAGCATATTAAACCAGATATTATTAACAAAAATGTTGTGAATAACTTGAATGCCAGCAGCTATTTTCAAAAAGTAATTAAGGAAAATAGGTTTCTGTTGTAACGCCGAGCTGAATACGATACACAGAAAAAAATGTGTTGCCGTATTATTCAGCAATATATCCAGTGCTAAACACATATACACAGTGCAATGGATACAATGACAAACAAGACAGAACTTACGACACAGAGAGGAGTGGTTTAGATTGCAATAGTCGCCGAAGTAATCAGTCCGAATATTACTCGGATAACACTCGAATATTACCCCTCGATCGCTACTATTCTTTACTTATACCATTTCAACCATGGTCCATGTCATCATTGAGAGTGCTGTAGATATGTCAGACACTCTATAACAGTTTCTCAAAACAGTACCTTTTATAGCTCTTTCCAGTATTGATAGGAATTTCTTTCTTAAACTTTCATTTGAATTATTGTAGAACGTTAACGTCTTGCTGCCTTTGAAAGTCCTTAAGTGATGTTTCTGTTATCTGATAGAGATTTTTTGTTTATGATACTTTAACTTCAGTATTTACTGTATTTAATTATGGTAACGAAGAATCGGGATTCGTCACCAAAGAGGGGGCAATGTGAAACGGCTTTCACATCGAAGGAAGACAGCAGAAGTACAAATTGCCCATTCTCGGCAAGGGAAGGTAGTGATGAAAAGTAATTGCATGAGACATTTCTGAGCACGCTTCAAATCCATTATTTGAGAGATTATAATAAAAATGGAATTTATGGTAATGGCAAAATTAATATTAACTGTTTCCTTATAAAGAAACATTCAACATTCATTGGTCGAGCAACCACTGCTGCTATCGTCTTAAATTTATAAATCTTTTTTTTTTTTAGAAAAATAGTATTCAAGTTCAGTAGCTGTCATCTATCTTTCCAGTATTTATAAAGTTTCCTTCCTAATATTTTATTTGAAGTTGTGTAGAACTACAAGTATTGATGGAAACTTCTTTCCTAAACTTTTTAAAAAGTAATGTGGAACTGCCAATATTTATGGGGTTTTTCTTAACTTTTTTTTACTGCATATGTGAAGGGAAATGATCAGGTGTTCATCTGCGCAGACCCTAAGACCATATCTGGCCATTGGACTGCTGCTATGATAGTGCTCTACTGTTCTGAAATCTCGGACAAATAGATTTTTTAAATCAAGCAATGGGATTTTAAAGTCACGGATACATCTGATTTTGAATAGCAACTAATGGTGTTTTGGAATCTCATGTAGGATTATGGGGGGTGGTAGACATCTTTTTATAATCGTATCACCCCAAGCAAGGCACTGTTGTGCAAGGGGTTACATAGGAGGAAAGTTATGAGAAGGAGTGACAGAAGACAGGGGGTGTTAGAAAGCGGGTAGAAGAGGGATGAGAATACTACAGAAATGAGACGAGAGAGGGGATGCTAGTTAGTGAGGTAGGAGATGACTATTGACTTTACATTTAAACTCTTGGTGATTGTAGCTGTCGGGGAAGCAAGTAAATGGAAGGGAATTCCACAGGCGGGAAGTGCGAGAAAAAAAGCTGATGGTGTAGAATTTGCGTTTACATCTTATTGGTTTCACAGTAAAAGGGTGGGACTTAGTTGTTAATTTGAGGCTCGAGTAAATTTGTATATAGGGCGCACCAGTGAGCTAAGTTCATCTTAGCAGAAGCCGTGAAAGTATTTGTAGAAGAGACATAGGGAAGCCACACTGCGCCGGTGAGAAAGTCTCTGTATCCGAGCTGCCAAATTGGGATTTTTGATATTTATCGGGGGTACCTCTACACAGAACCTAGCCAAGAACACTCGCAGGCGCTTATAGTACAACTATGTAAATTTTCAAGAAAATCGGTTCAGCCGTTTCGGAGTCTATAGATAACGGACACGGACACACACAGATACACACATACACACACACAAAGTTCCATTTATAAATAAGCATAGATAATAGACACTTGAAATTTCTAGGGAGCATTATGAGAAATGTGGGCTTGCGTAAATAGATGACAGACTACGGAGTGGAAAAATTGCGAAAAGATAAATCTTAGTTAGAGTCACAAAAGATAGGAAGTTATGAAGTTCCGTGATCACCCACGTCCTAAATGAACATTTCACATACAAAAAAAATCATTGTAACAAATTGCTTTCGTCCGAATGAACAACTATAGAGTTCATTCCATCATAACAGTCAAATGGACACAGTTTAATGTATATTCGAATACCTACTTTTATTAAAAAGTTGTTTTCATAATGTTGATAAAACGGTAATTTCAATAGCCTACTGGCCTAAATTGTTTCTGACAAACCTGCTAATATTTGTGAAAACTTGTTACAAATCTGTGAACTGAAGCATAAATATGGCACTCCGAAAAGTACTGTAATTTGTATTCTTTTTTAATACGAAAAATGTTTACTTATGTGTTTGGTAGGGACTTTACGTAGCATATTGTTTTTGATGGGGGTAGTGGCTAGGCCCCCAGCAGTATTAAAACAAAGACCTACCGTCAAAGGGCGACGGCACCTTCTTGCAGAGTCATCGTCCAACTGGTGATTGGACTCAATCACTATATATGCAGCTAGTTCCATGATAATATGGCATTCCTCTTCCTAGACGGATAGAATCAACGGCACATGAACAAAGTGAGCTTTCGAATAGGAGGACATCTGTTGTAAAGTGATTATATTAAATCAATTGCTAGGGAAATTAGTTCACTGTGCTGTGCCTGAATAATTTTCTCATCAGAATCCATTTTGCACATTTATAAATCTACTATTCGTCCGTGCATTGAAAATCGTTGCCATATCTGGTCTGGTGTTCCTACTATGTATCTCAAGATTCTCGGAAAATTCCATAGAAGGGTATGAAATGCGATCGGTCCTGGTCTGGCATCTCAGTTACTTTCCTACCGCTGTGTCTTGACTTCCATCTGTATTTTCTATAAATACGGCTAAATGTAATCACCTTGTTGGTACATTGTCCGCACCAATTTAAGCGCAGTTCTAGGTTGGCAACTAGGTCTCGTCGTTTTACTCTCGAAAGAGCTAGATGTAACTAGATTCTGTTCTAATAGCTTTTTCTCTCGCACTTCTTGCATATAAAACTCTCTTCTGCTTTCTTGCTTCCCTGTCCTGTAGGGTTTTGAACCTGCGACGGCTATTCACATAGGGGAAGCCACCAATTGATCTGGAGTGTCATAGACCTTTCGACCACGAATGACCATATATATATATATACGCTTGATTTTACTTCGTTTAGACTGATGGTCATTCGTTGTCGAGAGGTCTAAGACGCGCCAGATCAATTGGTGGCTTCACCTATGTGGACAGGGGTCGCAGATTTGAATGACACACATTTTGGCAACAAAACTTTATCGTAAATAATCAATCCGCCAGAAATAATTATATAATACTGTTTGATTATAAACAAAATATCTACTTAAATACGAGTATCGATTAAAAACAATATTCAAACAAATCATATATATATATATATATATATATATATATATATATATATATAGAGAGAGAGAGAGAGAGAGAGAGAGAGCGTATCAAAAACATTTTTACAAACTTTGGAGGATTGTTCCTCACACTAAAAGAAAGTAAAAAAGTCCATATAGACATATTGATAAAAAATAATATTCAGACAAATCATTTATCTAAACTTATTTATAAATGGAACTTTTGTCTCTGTGTGTGTGTGTCCGTTACCTATAGACTCCGAAACGGCTTAACCAATTTTCTTGAAAATTTACACAGTTGTACTATAAGCGTCTGCGAGTGTTCTTAGCGAGGTTTTGTGTCGAGGTACCCCCGATAAATATCGATAATCGATTATCGAAAAAATCGGGTTATAGAAGGAGTGGTCCGATTTTAATCAAATTTGATACACTCATAGACAAAGACATAAGAAACGATATTCAAAAGTTTCAAGGTTGTAGTTCTTACAATAGTGCAGAAAATCGATTATATATATATATATATATATATATATATATATATAAATTGATACCAGGAAATCAAAATTTGACTTACGTCCATTCATTTTTCTTTCAGTTTACAGTTTCGCTTTAACTGGAAACAACTATTGCATTTTAGTCTTTCGTGTCAACGTCCAAAGAGTCTGAGATCCAGGACCATGGATTAGTTTTAAAGCTTTCATTACACCCGGGTAACGCTGGGCTATATTGCTAGTTCTATATAAATGACCATCGACTTGGTTAATGAGTACAAACTACCTAGATTTTATATGTTGGTTTTCCATCTCCGAGACAATTTGCTTTTATCATAGTTCAGAGCTTTAAACGCACCTTTTTTCTTAATTAAATTGGATAATGCAGTTATTACTTAATAATACATTTTTAAAAAATTCTTTTAAGTTGATGCTTAGCAAAATGAACATATAAAATACATCGTTTTGACGATTTGGCTCACATCAGCAGTGATAGCTTCACCTATCTTTTCCTGGTGTTAAGTATTAGCCTCTTTTTCGTTTACATCCGCTCCGAAACTTCGTCGTTGCTCACATGTTCGGCCCACGGTATCCTTGGCATCCTTCTGTAGAACCACATTTTCGATGAGATAGATTAAGATAGACTCTGACGAGAAAAATTGTCTACCGAGTGTGACATAAATATTTACCCATTATGTAAACATAAAAAATTAAACATTTATTTAAGCGTAAATCGAAACATGTCTTTTCGTAAAAATATTTAAAATTTTTCATGGGGCTTCTTAAAATTGATTTGTTTTATTGTTTAAAGCTTAATTAATTATGGCTGCTCAAATGAAACATTATTAAACTGTCGCATTAAACATGGCTTCTATAATGAATTATCAAATGTTTGCAGAAAGAAAAAAATATTTTTAATTCTTTCCAGGAGAGCAAACAAACTCAACAGGAAGAAAACTTTCAATTGATGCTAAGAAAAGTCATTGAAGCTGTCAAAGATATCGTGAAGAACCCCCACCCCGCCAAAAGAAGAAGATGGCAAAAGAGCTGGATATTTCGGATAGGTCGGTAAGGAGGATTTTTGAGTTTGAGTTTGTTTTGTTTAACGACATATCAACACCTCTGTGTGTTATTTAATGCCAAAAAGGTAGGGTCTTAAGGTATATTTTTTTAATGTTCGGTTGTAGTCAGAAGGTTGATTTAGTCAGATTTTAACGAAAATCTTTTTGCTTTTATTCTTTTTTATTTTAGAAAATGTCTTTTAGTTTTGTATTCAAAAATGTTTTGCTGGGAATAAATTTTTTCCTTCAAAAATGTGTTATGGTAATAATTTTTTTTCAAAAATGATTTGTTGGTAAAATTTTTCCTTTAAAAAGGTATATTTTTCTATAAAAGTGTATTTTTATGTATATATTTCTAGAAAAGTGTATTTTTATCCTTTCATACTGTTTTGACCCCCAGTCTGAGAGTGAACTATTTGTCCATAGCTTGGACCTTAACAGATGCTACCACTCCGGATCAGGGTGAACCTGGAAACAACAGCAATTAAGAGATAGGTCCATGCTCCTCACAACCTCCCAATCAGAGGCCTTGCTGCCAGATGCAATTTAATGTCATGACCAGGATCAGGAACATTGTGAAAGAGAATTTAGTGCTAAAGCCATAGAGGATTTAACGAGGACAGCAGTTCTCAGGTACGTCGAAGTAAAAACGGCTTGGTAGGGTGTTGTATTGTCAAGGCGAATGATCGACAGAGAAGAATGAGTGCTTGATATATTTATCCAGCACAGTACCTAGTGTTAACGGATACATAAAAAAAATACAGAACAATAAGTTACAAGCAGTCAACAAGACAATTTTACGAGCAAAAAAGAGGAGGATCTACTAGCCGACGAAGCAAATCAGTTCGAATATTAATCTGCTTGTCGCAAAAAACGGCCCTTTAAATATATACTCGTAGACTCTTTCAGATTTTATGAGCCACTCCAACGGTTAGAGTGCTGAAGGGGTGCTAGCTACTCCACAACACTGAGAGAAAAATGTCGAAAGAGAAGCAGCATGCTGTAAAGAATATCTTACTTTGGTCGGACGATAAGTTTTTCACCGCGGAAGCTGTGATCAAGAAACAAAACTATATTTGGATGTTTTTAGAGAAGATGGATAGCAGGAGCATTCGGCCAGATATGGCAACAGTATTCAATGCATGGACAAATGGTAGATTTATAAATGTGCAAAATAGATTCTGACGAGAAAAAAAAAATTCCTGTCCCGGCATCAAATCTCCTAGCAGTAGATGTAGCTATAGATTCGATGTAGTCGTTCCATTTTAGGCCGGTTGAAAGAGTTGCACCAAGGGGGTGTGTTGCTTTCTAGGAGACACGTGTCATCCATACTGTGCGTAGGTACGAAAGTTAATCTATGGTGTTTAAAGGAGAGCAGCTTTGTTTTGGAGTCATTAAAATTTATGAGACATTTCCTACTCCGTTCTATCACAGATTGGAGGTATTTTTAAAGAGCAGCAGCCAACTTTATCAGTCGTGGGAGATTTACTATTGAGACGGGAGTAAATGGTGGTGTCATCTGCATAGATGCCAACTTAAGAACTGATTACGCCAGAAAGATCATTGATGAAGATCAGAAAAAGCCTATAACCTAGGATAGATCCTTGAGAGACGCTCACATTCGTATGAAAAGATTTGGAAGCTTGTCCGTTCAAAACGACCTTCATTTCACGATTTGATAGGAACAATTGAATTAAGTCAAACGATCGTTCAGAAATTCCGTAGCACGGGAGTTTGCGTAAAGGGTCATCATGCCAAAGCTGGTCAAATGATTTCGAGATGTTTTTTAATCGTTTCACCCCAAGCAAGGCAGTAACGCTACTGATGCGCAGGGGGCTACATAAGAGAAAGAGAGTAGATAGGAGGAGAGTAAAGAGAAAGACGAACCAGTTACAGGGGGTGTCAGAGAAAGTAGCAAGAGAAGGAGGGGAATACAGGTGTGAAGACAGTTGCAAAGGTAGAGAGAGAGGAAAAGATTTACAGGGTGTCAAGTGGTTAAGAGATGGGTATTGACATTGCATTTAAATTTCTGGAGGTTGCAGCCATCAGAAAAGCAAAAATATGGAAGAGAATTCCATAGGCGGGAAGTGTGAGAAAAGAAGCTGATTGAGTAGAATTGTCGGCTGCATTTGGTTGATCTAAACTGTGAATGGATATCAAAGGCAACAGCTCGAGCTTCGGCGTTCTTATAAAGAACCTGGCATGGCTGTATCTGACTACCGGACACACCGGGCACGGGTCCGGGCCGATCTGGGCAAGGAAAAATGTCTTCGTCAGAAATCAAACGAAACAATTCATGAAGAAATAAAGAAAAGCGAAGAAAACATCCGAATGAACGCAGTAAAAATCTGTTGGTTTATTAATTTTGGGAGAAAAGACTGGTTATACTCAGAAAGTCCGAACCCGATTTCCTGCTTTCGTTCACGTTCTGTGTCTAACTAGCAGTATAGCCCGGCATTGCTGTGAAGTTTAGTGAGAATCGGATAAAAATTGTGGTTTAGTATAAAGGACATACAGACAGATAAACACACACACACACACACACACACACACACACACACACACATCTTGCCTTTTCTATATATATATATATATTATCGATTTTCTGCACTATTGTAAGAACTGCAACCTTGAAACTTCTGAATATCGTTTCTTATGTCTTTTTCTATGAGTGTATCAAATTTGATTAAAATCGGACCGCTCCTTCTATAACCCGATTTTTTCGATTATCGATTTTTGATATTTATCAGGGGTACCTTGACACAAAACCTAGCTAAAAACACTCGCAAATGCTTACAGTACAGTTGTGTAAATTTTCAAGAAAATCGGTTCAGCCGTTTCGGAGTCTATAGGTAACGGACACACACACACACACACACACACACACACACACACACACACACACACACACACACACACACAAAGTTTCATTTATAAATAAGTTTAGATTTCCATTGGAATAGCCGAAAAAATCCGCAAAAATCATAGTTTCTGGAAACGGATGACACTGATGACGTCATGACATTGTCAACTAATAAATCTGGGCAATTTTCTCTGTTCCCGGTGTTTTTTTAGCATCAGCTACGGCCCTGGAACCTGGTATATACATCCAGTGATGATCGTCAGCATATGAGCGCTATAACTGGAGAAGTGGAAGCCTCCACTTCGTCAAGAAACATTACGAAGGTGTCAGAACACATTTCCAGTTACAGAGACTAACTGGTTTCGTGATGTCAGCATAGTTTATCAGTAAGTGTTAGAGAGAAATGCATAACCCTGGTTGTCGGCTGCATTTGGAAGTAGCGGTTTTTACCCAAGAAAAATTTCCTGCTCACACGGCGAATTTTTGCTAGAGCTGATGCTAGAGATATTTCCGTGAGTTTTTTGTCAATTTGATTCCAATGAGGCCCAAACATTAAACTTATATACATTACGATATAACCCATATTAGTGAGTGATTTATCACTTATCTCATACTCGGGTGTGTCAGACCTCAAAGAAGCCCTTATGATATTGCGGTACAATTTGATAAAGGGGTGGTGAAGAAATCATTTCTTCTTTCAATCTTAACGGCCAAATTTTCAACCTAATTTTTAAAACCCCTGTCTAGACCCTATTTTCATTGATGTATCCATTATTGTTACAAATTTTTTCTTTCAACTTTCTCTATATTCCAACATTTTCTTAAACATAAAAGAAAAAAGAAAAGAGATTTTTTAAAATCATCTCACCCCAAGTAAGGGTTATATATTTAAGTATAATAAACAATACTTTTGTTATTTATAGATATGGGAAGACATTACAACTTATATGTGTGTCCAATTATCTAATCAGAATAGAGATTCATTTTAAATTTGAAAAAAGTTTATATTTTTTTGGAATACATGATTTCTTCGTTCAATCTTAACGGCTAAAGTGTCAATTTTTAAAACCCCTATCTAGACCATATTTTCATTGATGTATCCAGTATTGTTACAAAATTATTTCCATCAGCTTTCACTTAAATATAATAAACAAGAGATGAAAAACAAAGAAAGAAAACATTTTATGTTTTTGATGTAACTTAAAGGAACATTTGAGTATAATTTACTTTTACTTAATGGTCAAAGTGTCTACTTAATTTTTAAAACCCCTGTCTAGGCCCTGTTTCCGTTTATGTATCCATTATTGTTACAAAATTTTTCTTTCAGCTTTCTCGATATCCCAACAGTTTATAAAATGAAAAAGAAAAATAGAAAACAGATGAAGAAAGAAGGAAAACATTTTATAATTTTGACTTAACTTAAAGGGACATTTGAGTAACTATACTATTTTCTTATTTCAATTCAGAATGCATTTTGTTCTAATTTTTCAAGAGTTTTAATTTGTAAAAAATATTTTTAATATCCATTTATTTATTAAGCAATTTTTAAAAATTCATTTTATTCTTTTTATATAAAATCTATTTTATTATTATTACATTCTAAAACAATTCTTAAAATCATAATATAATCTTTAAAATATACATTTAATTATTACAAAAAAATTAAATATCAAATTTAAAATTGGAGTAGATAGACTAAATTAATTGGAGTAGATAGACTAAACAATTGGAGTAGATAGACACACTCCACCCACATCTATTGAACAGGTGAAGAGGTTCACCCCTTGTTTCCTGTTTAGGATGAGGTTTCCGGTTTTCTCTTTTCTAATCTTCTCACTTTTTTTTCAATTGGAGTAAATATCGCCCGGTTTTACTCCACCTACATCTATTGAACAGGTGAAGAGACTATTCCCTGGTTTCCTGTTTAGGATGCGGTTTCCGGTTTTTTCTTTTCTAATCTTCTCACTTTGTTTTTTTTTCAATAGGAGTAGATAGACTAAACTATCGCCCGGTTCATACTCCTCCCACATCTATTGAACAGGTGAAGAGGCTCATCCCTTGTTTCCTGTTTAGGACGCGGTTTCCGGTTTTCTCTTTTCCAATTTCTTCACTCTTATGTAGCCCCCTTGCTCGGGGTGATATGATTTAAAAAAAAATGATTATATTATGACCTACAATATTTGTTGTATTGAGCACATTTATAAAAGAAAAAAGTAAATGCCGGAGAAATCAGAATTGTAAGACTGTTGGTTCTCTTCACCCGAATTTATATATATATATATATATATATATATATATAATAATAATAAGACTGACTCTGTACGTATCTAGATCCTAAAATTTTACAAAAGCAAACCTTGAGGACCACAAATAACCGGCAGAATCTAACTCCGTTATTGTCCGTCGCTATAAAGCGTTGGACAAGAGGGGGGGGGAAAAAGAAAACCGCGGAAGTACCGACAATACATACAGTACCTCGCAGCAAAGAAAAAAAAACCCCTCAAACGGAACCAACCACAAAGAAAGAAAAGTGCTCGATACAAACTAACCAAATCGAATTAACAAAGAGGAAGTAACGTAGAGCAAAAACAGGAGGAATTTTAAGGAGTGAGAGGTTGCAGGGGGTGTCATGAATAGAGTAGGAGAGGGAAGAGATTACTGATGAGAGTGAGGTGGAAGCAAGTAATGTGGATGACTAATATATATATATATATATATGTATTAGTCATCCACATACAAGCCTGTTTCACTGTATCACGACTCATTAGTGTGAATGGATACATCCACTTGCTTCCAGCCAGGATCGAAACTCGACCGATTTGGTGTCACAAATTTTACAATTCATTACTGAAGAGTAACGAATATATATATGAATAATATGATGTTTAAAAGCTTCTTGGCTAGACACATTAGATAGCCAAAAAGTTTTTGCGTACGGCTAGGTTGTTTTCTGATTCTTCCAGAACCTCTTTCCTTTCGTATGCACGATAATATTGGAAGCTCCTGTTTCTCTGTTTGTGATATGGTCATGCTTAAACGACAAGATCTATTGAGCTTAGCATGACGAATTACAAGGCGTCCATGTGACATAATTTATGTGAAGTTAATCAAAGAGGTCACAAGAGGTCATCAAGGTGCATAGCAGAGATTAGCAACTAGGTCCCACCCTTTTACTGTGAAACCAATAAATTGCAAACGCAAATTCTACTCCATCAGCTTCTTTTCACGCCTGTGGAATTCTTTTCCGCATACTTGCTTTCCTGACAGTTATAATCTCCAAGAATTTAAATGTAAAGTCAATAGTCATCTCCTGTCTCACTAACTTACATCCTCCCTCTCATGCTTTTCTACATCCACCCCACTCTCATCAGTACTCTCTTCCTGACACCCCCTGCAACCTCTCACTCCTCATAACATTCCTCCTCGTCCACCTCACTCTCATCAGTAATCTCTTCCCTCTCCTACTCTCTTCCTGACACCCCCTGCAACCTCTCACTCCTCATAACATTCCTCCTCGTCCACCTCACTCTCATCAGTAATCTCTTCCCTCTCCTACTCTATTCATGACACCCCCTGCAACCTCTCACTCCTTAAAATTCCTCCTATGTAACCCTCTGCACAACAGTGGCAGTAAAATGGCTTACTTGGGGAGACACGATTATAAAAAAAAAAGAAATTTCTTCCGTAACGAAGTAATCAACCTCACAAATGGCAAGGCAGATATGGTCAAATTTGGCCTCTGCAATCGCTGGAAGGATTGGAGGTAGAATTTGTCTGTTACCTTTTCAGATAAACAATTTGATTATTGGTGGTAAAATGATAACTAGGGTTTATTCGGAGAAAGGAAATTACTGGATAGGTGATACCGCCCTTCATGTAACACCTTGCGGGTAATCAAAAGTCAGTTTCGGGAGAAAATAGCTCTTTTTAAGACAAATTAAAGAATTTGATGCTTTTCATTTTATTGGACGAACGTTTTCTAAGCTGAAAATCATTTTCAGGCAAAATTCACTCAAAGTTCTGCTATTCAAATTCTATTAAAGTCCTGCTAACTTATCGTGTACATATAGAGATGTTATCTTTTTATACCGTCTCTAGGTTATATCTTTTTATAAAGTCTCTGCACAATGTCAATCTTACGCCATTTTATATATTCAGTTGTATTACACGTATTTATTTGAGCATGAAAAGCATTAACGCGTTTTCAAATCAGTATTTATAAGGTAATTTGTCACTGGTTGTAATCTTAAGTCTAGTTCGAAACATATCCTTTGTGAATCTTGGCAATACATTGTAATCAGCTGCGAGGGAGCATAGCTGCGTTGTTACCGATAACAGTAAGTTGCTACATAATTTGAATATCACGTAACGAAAATATTTCATTTTCGTTATCGGTAGCCTATTCGTTTCTTTTCTTTTCTTTTTAAGGACATACATAACAAGCACAAGGTGACACTACATTGAGAGAAGAAAGATATTTTTTAAGAGGAGAAGTGTGTCTTGTCTTCATACAGTATCGAATGATTCGAACCAGTCCCTTTTATTTAAAATTAAAGAAAATATTTACTGCTGCCATTTCTGGTCGGGTGCCCCTGCTATCCACCTAGGGGTCCTTAACAAAATCCATTGGAGAATCTGTAATGTGATCGATCCCGACTTGGCAGCTCAGATACAGCCATTTACTTACCGGTGCAATGTGGCTTCCTTGTGTCTCTTCTATAAATACTTTCACGGTTTCTGCTCCAATGAACTCTCTGGTGCCCCCATATATGAACTTACTTGAGCCACAAGATTAGCAACTAAGTCCTACCCTTTTACTGTGAAACCAATAAATTGTAAACGCAAATTCTACTCCATCAGCTTCTTTTCTCGCATTTCCAGTCTGTGAAATTTCCTTTGCTTTCCCGACAGCTATAATCTCCAAGAATTTAAATGTAAAGTCAATAGTCATCTCTTATCTCACTAACTTGCATCCTCTCTCTCATGCTCATTTTTCATCCTTCTCTTACCCACTTCCTGACACCCCCCTATAACCTGTCATTTCTTCTCATAACTTTCTTCCTATGTAACCTCCTGCGCACCAGTGGCAGTAAAATGCCTTGCTTGGGGAGATATGATAAAAAAAAATCATTGTTATGTTTTCAGACGTTTTCACAGAGAAATAAGTTTCTTAAAGAAAAGGGATATTAATATCTGTTCTTTCTAATGTTGACCCTAATCTTAAAATTGGTGGGTTGATAGTTTAAAGAATATCGACGAGAAAACTGGTCTCGCCTGCAGTGCCCGATCTGCTTTCTTAGTCTGTTTATTTTTAAAAAAATCATTTCATTCCAAGCAAGGCAATAATGTCACTAGTATGCAAGGGTTACAGATAGCGAAAATATAATGAGATGACTTTAGTGAGAAAAAGGAGAGGTTATTAAGATGACCAGAAATCATGAAGATAAAAGATGGTGATTGACATTGCATTCCTTCTTTTTTTAAATTGTAATTGGCAGGGAAACAAGAAATCGCAATGGAGTTTCACAGGAGAGAAATGCGATAAAAGAAGCTCCTACAGTAGAACATCTAGCTATTTCAGCAGTAGAAACGGTGAGGCCTAGTTTCCAATCTAGTTTAAATTGATTCAGTCGAGGCAGTAGAGAGGACAGCTCATTGGAACAATTGCAATGAAAATGTTTCGAGTAAAAACAAAAGAAACCACGTCATGATGATGGGATAGTGACTTTCGTAGAAATCTCTCTTGGAAACAGCATAAATCAGTTTCTTCTTTCCATTCCAGCTATTGGTTAAAATACAGGGTAAACTCGACTCTCTACCCTTGGGGTTAACTAATCTGAAAAGAGTATTCTGAATTCAAAACCGTGGAGAAAGCAAATGAAAACCACTCCATTATTTATTTCAAGAATTCACAGAAAACGGAGCCATTATCGTATCAGTTAAGTACCATACGTTATACACGCTTGGGCGATCATGTCTCGAAAGAAACATGACCGACTGGGCAGAAGATTTTTCCGTAGTAGGTTGCCATTGCTTTCTGCGGTAGACTGGTTGCCAACCAAAACTATAAAATCTAATCCGTTCTGTTATTTAACCCATATCTGGTGAGAAAAACGGATTAATATTTTTCTCAATGTTTTTTGTGCGAAAGTCAGTGCAACTGGAATTTGAACTCGGCTCTCCGATTATCTCATTCCAAGCTGATATCCACTGCACCACAAGGAACATCCAACTCTATTACTGAGTTTAAATAATCTGGGGAGAAATGCGGATTATACACGAATCATTACTGTGGTACGTTAATTATTAATAAATGAATTCTCGACTGAATTATCTGCATTCGGAATGGATTGAAAGATGAGTTTGTAAAATCTTCACTCTATAGTACTCGGTTTTATAGTGTCTTTATAGTGTCTGGTACTCCTTGATTTCTTACAAAGAAAATACGTTCATTACGCCAGCAAAACATGTTAGATTGTTTTTTTTTTAATCAATTTAACCCACACAAGGCGATAATGCCACACATGCAAGGAATTCAGTCAGTTAAGTGCCATACGTGATACACGCTTGAGCGATCATGTCTCGAAAGAGACATGGTTTACTGGCTAGAAGATTATCCCACAGTAGGTTGTCATTGCTTTCTGCGGTAGACTGGTTGCCAGTCAAGGTTATAGAACCAAATCTGTCCTGTTATTTAACCCATAACTGGAGGGAATAGACAATTAAGAGATTAATACCTTTTCCAAGGGGATTTGTGTGTAAGTGAATGCAAGAAATTCTACTTGAATTCGAACTCTGCACTCCAATCTTTTGAGGCGTTACTGGGAGAGAAAGAAGAATGAGAAGAGTTTAAAAGGAACCGGACACACATTCCTAAACTGGAAACAAAGGATAAGCCTTTATTTTTGCCCAAAAGACCAGAAAGGAGTGTAAATCGAACCGTATACGAACTTATAAACTCTTTTTGAGAAAAAAAAAAGATTTTATAGTTTAGACAGAGACGTTAGAAGTATAGAATTGAAGTAGATTTTAGAAGAAACCGGAAACCCAATCATAAACATGAAGTAAGGGTAAGGGATAAACCTCTACTGCTATTCAAAAGACCTCTGAGAAGTGTGAAACTGAACGATAGGCGAACCTATTTACAACTACTGAATAAAAAATGGTGCATATAAATTCACTCTAAAAATAAATGTTCGCTAAACGCATCATGGAAATTCAGATTTTCTAACGGTTTTCAACACAAGGACTGGAATAGAAGAGCGACGTTCAAAACGACCTTGAGTTTATTTTTAACTAGCGCAAAGAATGGCTTGTTAATTTGAACCGCTTCAAAACGAAACTGCTCTCCGTTAATAATGTGCGAGACTATCTGACATCCATCAGTAAAGCTGATGCTAACCTCAACTAGAGTAAGTCATTGGCACTTCTCGGGTATGCATTCACGGATGTCATGAATTAGAAAGATTATATTGATTCCATTGCTAAATCAGCTGCAGAGAAAGTTGGTTCCCTGTGTCGTGCTAGATAGTTTTTCCCTCCGAAATCTATCTCCAGGAGAGTGATTCATTGCGTCTTCTCGGACTAATGGTTCTGAGTTTTGTTTAACAGCATATCAACCTCTGTGGGTTATTTAATGCCAAAAAGATGGGGTTTTAAGGTATTTTTGTAATGTTCAGTTATACTGAGAATGTTGATTTAGTCAGATTTTAATGGCAGTTTTTTGTTTTTATGCTTTATTTTAGAAAACTGAAAATGTCTCCTAGTTTTGTATTAAAAATGTTTTGCTGAGAATAATTTTTTCCTTTTAACAAAATGTGTTATGGTAATATTTTTTCTTAAAACATGTATTGTATTGGAGTAGATAGATCTATCTATCGCCTGGTTCACACTCCACCCATGTCTATTGAACAGGTTAAGAGGCTCATCCCTTGTTCCCTGTTTAGGATGTGGTTTCCGGCTTTCTCTTTTCCAATCTTTTCACTTTGTTTTTTTTTTTCAATTGGAGTAGATAGATCTATCTATTGCCCGGTTCACACTCTACCCATGTCTATTGAACAGGTTAAGAGGCTCATCCCTTGTTCCCTGTTTAGGATGTGGTTTCCGGCTTTATCTTTTCCAATCATTTCACTATTAGGTAGCCCCCTGCACATCAGTAGCGTTACCGCCTTGCTCGGGGTGATACGATTAAAAAAAAATTGTTGGTAATATTTTTTCTTCAAAAATTTAAATTTTTCTATAAAAGTCTATTTTTATGTATATATTTCTATAAAAGTGTATTCTTATACTTTCATAGTGTTTTGATCCCAGTTAGGGGGTTAACTATTTGCCCATAGCTGGGACCCTAACAAGTGCTACCACTCCGGGGTCAGGGTGGACCTGTGAACAACAGCAGTTAAGAGGTGGTTCCATGCTCCTCACAACTTTCCGATCAAAGGCCTTGCTGCCGGATGCAGTTTACCGTCATGCCAGGACCACTAATGGTTTCAACTGACAGGTATAAGAAAGACGATATTGAATCAATTGCTAGATCTGGTGCTAAGAAAGTTGGTCCACTATGTCGTGCTAGATATTTTTTCTTTCCCGAAACTATCCCCAGGAGGAGTGACTTATTGCGCCTTCTCGAATTAACGGTAGTGGAAAAACTATATTGAATCCATTGCTAGACCTGCTGCTAAGAAAGTTTGTCGTGCAAGATATTTTTTTTCTCTGCAGAATCTAGCTTATCTATATGTCTACCATTCTTTCATACTTAGAATATTGATACCATATAGGGTTCGGTGACCCTTCTATCTGCCTTGAATTGTAATTATCTAAAGAAGATTCAGCAACGTTATTGGTCCTGACCTGGCATCTTAGCTTCAGACACTTTTTTATCGCCGTTAGGTTGTCCCCCTGTGTCTTTTCTATAATTACTTTCATGTTAATTTTTCGAATGAGCTCTTCGCTGGACTTTTTAAAAAATTTAAGCACAGTACGAAACTGTAGTCGAAATATCATCAATTTTACAGTTGAGCTGGCGAGATGTGTTCGCAAGTTTTATGCTAACAGTTTCTTTTCTTGCACTTCTTGCTTATGGAACTCCTTTCCAGCTCTCTGCTTTCAAGTTAAATTCAATATTCAAAAATTTAAATGCTCTTTTTATACTGTTTCTAATTCTTCTTTAGTGCCTTAGTGGCTTTATTACCTTGCGTTGGTTGAACTTGATTAAAAACAAAGTTCTAACTTTTTGATCTTGTAAAGCTTATCCATCGTTGGGTTCAGAAGTGGGGCCAAAGTATATTCTTTTAGTGCTGGTATCATGCATAGTATAAGCTGTCGCATATTACCTGAAGTGGAGCGGGGCACCACTAAGTAACCCCTGTTGCCCAGAGAAGTGGCAGGAGACATAATTACTTGAAATGGTACTCCTATGAGCTAATGAGTCATGGCAAACAACTATCCTTTTGTAAACATAATAAAGAAGTGTTTATTTAAGTTTAATTTGTGGAGGTGTAGATAGTGTAACGGCTATAGGTGCTGGAACGAGCGAACTGATTACGAAATCTGCGCAAGCATTTTGCTTTCACTTTCGTACAAACATTCTTGATAAAGGTACGTATTTCTCCCTATATGCTAAATAGCAAGGTAAACTGGGCTCTTTAGCGTGGGCTGGCAACCAGTGAAAAAATCTAAACCGTGAAGAAGTCCGTGGGAACTCCTCTATTATCCTTCACAAGAAGACATGGTAATTCACAGATAATAGTAATAAAAAGGGAATCTGTGGAGAGCCATGATCGAAAGGACGTGGTATTTGTTTTTAATCAATTGGAAGGGGTTAATCTTATGTAACCTTAAGAGTTTACGCTGGACTGAAACCTGAAACGAAAAAAATAAGCCTGAACAACCACCTTCCTCCAAAAAAGTAAAAAAAAGTAGTCAGCTGTGATTTTTTAAGTCTTGTTTTCATGAAGTTGTGATCACCTTTCTTCTTTTCATGCGTCAGGCGACAAGTGACAATTTCAGTTCTGTTCCACGTAGATAACTCAGCAACAAGCAGACTGCTATTAAAAAAAAAAACGAATTGGATATTCATATAAACGTTCTGGTTTTCTTAAGAGTTTTTTGAATAATGTATTTCTTTTCTTTATATTATTCCTATATATTCCTATATATGAATCTGTAACCGAACCAAATTTTACTTCCTGATGATGGTACATTGAGCACCGAAACTTGATAGCTTTTGAGTTGCAATGTGATATTATTATAACAATAATAATAACTATAAATCTATAAATGCTCTACTTCTGTAATGAGCACTTTATAAAAAATAAATATTAAACTGTGGAATATATATCCATTAGTTTAAACCACTTATATTATCTAAACTTATTTATAAATGGAACTTTGTTTGTGTGTGTGTGTGTGTCCGTTACCTATAGACTCCGAAACGGCTGAACCGATTTTCTTGAAAATTTACACAGTTGTATTACAAGCGTCTACGAGTGTTCTTAGCTAGGTTTTGTGCCGAGGTACCCTCGATAAATATCGAAAATCGATAATCGAAAAAATCGGGTAATAGAAGGAGTGGTCCGATTTTAATCAAATTTGATACACTCATAGACAATGACATAAGAAACGATATTCAGAAGTTTCAAGGTTGCAGTTCTTACAATAGTGCAGAAAATCAATATTGCTCATTCAATGAAATGAATTAGAGCGCTCTAGCTATTAGGCGCGTATAATGATATGCGCTAAAAAGTCTGCCTACTTCAACCGAACGCCCATACCCCAGGGGTAAAGTCGCCGACTGACGCCATTTCGGTCGAGTTTCAATCCTGGGTAAAAAAAGCAATCGGAGTCTAACCGTACTGATGAGCTGTGATACGGCGAAACAGATCTGTCTGCGGATGACAATATATATATAAAAGGCAAGATGTTTGTGTGTGTGTGTCTGTTTATCTGTCTGTATGTCCTTTATACAAACCCACAATTTTTATCCGATTCTCACCAAACTTCACACAAATATTCTTTAGGCTGAGTCTGAGCTCCAGGACCATGGATTCGTTTTAAAGCTTTCATTACACCCAAACAACGCCGGGCTATACTACTAGTTAGACATAGAACGTGAACGAAAGCAGAAAATCGGGCTATACTGCTAGTATATATATATATATATATATAAAACTCACTATTTTTCATCCATAATGTTGCTGTAAAATTTTTCAACTATTTAACAAGTAAAATATGAAGATTATGTTAAAAATTACTGCAAAACATTGTTGATTTATTTATTGTTGATTTATCCAATGATCTTTTATGACAGGTCTCTAATTTATATTTAGATACATTATATTTATTTAATATTTATTTTCAGTTTTTCTAGTTGAATTGTTTTCATCTATTATATGATTCATTATTGTACATAATTAGATTACAACAAAATTTGCATTTTTACATGAATACTACCTTATGAAATTAAAGCTGTAGTAAAGTGGGGTCCCCATATCATAGATTCGGGGGTGGGGCGGCTAACGTGATTCGGCCATGTGATTCGGTTTGTGTGTGTAGTACTTGTCGCACGCAATTCATCTTGGACTTCAGTTTTTTTTTACCTGGGTGGGTACATCGCCAGACGTTATCAAAAGCATGACGGGAATGCTAACTATGAGACCAGGTGAGGCTAACTTCTCTACGCCGTGATGAGAGACGAAAACTGCCTTTAAAACGAGATGAATGGAAAGGAATGTTTTTCACTACTTCCTCGTCGCCCTCATGATTTATTCAAGGAAAAATGAATGGAGAATATGTGACTCAACTTCACTGGTAAATAAGTCATGGATCTGAAAGTAAATATTACTGTAAAAATGTTCACATATATTTTAATATTTAAAATTTAAATTATTTTAGTAAGCTATCAATTTAAGAGAGAAAAAAATAAGGCACCGATTTCATTTTCATATTGAGAAACCAAAAAAAAAAAAATTGCGCTGATATTTAGAGAACATAAAACGACTTGGTCACTTTTTTAACGCATCAATTTTACTTACAATTAATTAGCAGTATAGCCCGGCGTTGCTCAGGTGTAATGAAAGCTTTAAAACTAATCCATGATCCTGGAGCTCATACTCTTTGGACGTTGGCACGAAAGACTAAAAAGCAATAGTTGTTTCCAGTTAAAGCGAAACCGTAGACTGAAAGAAAAATGAATGGATGTAAGTCAAATTTTGATTAAAATAAGTTTTTTTCGTCGTAAACTGAATTTTGATGGCTAAATATGTCCTCTGAGTAAATGATATCATGGCTGAGACTAAGAACTACAATTATACCTACTTAGAACCAAACCCGAAGCAAAAACTAAAATAAAAGGGCTGAAAAAATACAAACATACAGGCAGATAAACAGACACACACACAAACATCTTGCCTTTTATATATATATATATATATATATATATATATATATTATCGATATTCTGCACTATTGTAAGAACTGCAACCTTGAAACTTCTGAATATCGTTTCTTATGTCTTTGTCTATGAGTGTATCAAATTTGATTAAAATTGGACCACTCCTTCTATAACCCGATTTTTTCGATTATCGATTTTGGATATATAGTGTACCTCGACACAAAACCTAGCTAAGAACACTCGCAGACGTTTATAGCACAACTGTGCAAATTTTCAAGAAAATCGGTTCAGCCGTTTCGGAGTCTATAGGTAACTGATACACACACACAGACATATACACACACATCAGCAAAGTTCCATTTATAAATATGATTAGATCAAGAAAGATTGTTTGATTTTTTTACACAATTTGCGAAGTAATCGTTCTAAGTAACGCGGTTAACCGAAATAAGTTCTGCGTAATTCGGCTCAGTAGGTAGGATACATCGGTCTTCTTATCTTTCTAAACTCCTTAAAAATACGAGCCCTATTTAAAACGAACCTATCCTAAAAGATATATATCAATTAAAATTTATAAAGCCCAAAAATCCCAATATCACTGATTGAATGGGATATATTGAAAAAGAATAACTTTTTTAATCGAAAGGCTAATTTATTTATTTTATAGTCAATATATTTTTAATAAAAAAAAGTCCATTAAAAAAAACAAAAAAAAAGAAACAAAAAAAAAGAAACGCCTATCAGGAAACGCTATGTGTCTCTTAAAATAAAATAAACGCGTGAAATATTTTCTATGTCACCATAACAAGTAATTGTACACCAGCTTTGTTGTTGTGGTCGTCATTGTCCCCTGTCCTACCGACAGCTCTCAAATATACCTGTGTAAATAAATACCCCGGGTACACATCTTACCTGTCTGTCAGCCGGTTTGAGTCGCTGGC